>BLSH010137635.1:302733-326510 GCA_018402905.1 Glandirana rugosa
GGTAAAACCTTATTCCGACATTGTATTGTTTTACACCTTTGTCACTTCGCGACACTTATGAAAGACCTACGTGACATATAGACAAGTTATTCTCTTTTTTTTTATGGGAAACTAAGACGGTATTTAGGTTCCAACAGTAATGATACGTCACATGTAGATCTCTTTAAAAGGGGTAAATTCCCAAATCACCGTCACTTTTATATATATTTGTTCAGGTTTGTTAAAATATCTTTTAGAATGTTAAAAAATAAACAATAACTAAAGGCGAATTGTATCCTAGTACTTTTTAATTTACCCTTTATGTATTTTTTCCTCGAGACCAACACGTAGTTACCCTGTACGTAATGTTTGTTAATCAATAACAAATAAAAAATTGTAAGATTTTCTATAAAATTGTTTGGACTTGTTTATATATATTTTCACTGCCACTAAACCCTTAAATGGGGAAAATTTCTCTAGATGTACACTGCATAGTAATGACAACCTTGGATTTATGGCAGAATCAAAGGGTATTTTTTTTTCTCTTATTGAACAGATATACAGTGCATCCAGAAAGTATTCACAGCGCTTCACTGTTTCCACATTTTGTTATGTTACAGCCTTATTCCAAAATGGATTAAATTCATTATTTTCCTCGGGATTCTACAAACAATACCCCATAATGACAATGTGAAAGATGTTTGAAATCTTTGCAAAATGTATTAAATATAAGAAATGAAAGAATGACATGTACATAAATATCCACAGCCTTTGCCGTGACATTCAAAATTGAGCTCAGGTGCATCCTTTTCCACTGATCATCCTTGAGATGTTTCTACAACTTGATTGGAGTTCACCCGTGGTAAATTCAGTTGATTGGATGTGATTTGGAAAGGCACACACCTGTCTATATAAGGTCCCACAGTTAACAATGCCTGTCTGAGCACATACCAAGCCATGAAATCCAAGCAATTGTCTGTAGACCTCCAAAACAGGACTGTATTAAGGTACAGATCTGGGGAAGGGTACAAAAAAAATGTCTGCAGCATTAAAGGTCCCAATGAGCACAGTGGCCTCCATAATCTGTAAATGGAAGACGTTTGGAACCACCAGGGCTCTTCCTAGAGCGGGCCACTGACCAAACTGAGTAATCTGGGGAAAAGGGAGGTGACCAAGAACCAGATTGCCACTCTGACAGAGCTCCAGCATTTCTCTGTAGAGAGAGGAAAACTTTCCAGAAAAACAACCATCTCTGCAGCACTCCACCAATCAGGCCTGTATGGTAGATTGGCCAGACTGAAGCCGCTCCTCAGTAAAAGGCACATGATAGCCCGCCTGGAGTTTGCCAAAAGGCACCTGAAGGATTTTCAGACCTTGAAACAAAATTCTCTGGTCTGATGAAACAGAGATTGAACTCTTTAGCCTGAATGGCAAGCGTCATGTCGGGGGGAAACCAGGCACCGCTCATCACCTAGCCAATACCATCCCTACAGTGAAGCATAGTGGTGGCAGCATCATGCGGTGGGGATGTTTTTCAGTGGCAGGAACTGGGAGACTAGTCGGGATAGAGCAAAAGATGAATGCAGGAATTTACAGAGACATCCTTGATAAAAAGCTACTCCAGAGCCCTCTGGACCTCAGATAGGGGCAAAGGTTCATCTTCCAACAGGACAATGACCTTAAGCACACAGATAAGATAACAAAGGAGTGGTTACTTGACAACTCTGTGAATGTCCTTGCCAAAACCCGATTGAACATCTCTGGAGAGATCTGAAAATGGCTATACTCCAACACTCTTAATCCAACCTGATGGAGCTTGAGAGGTCCTGCAAAGAAGAATGGGAGAAACTTCCCAAAAATAGGTGTGCCACGGTTATAGCATCATACTCAAAAAGACTTGATGCTGTAATTGGTGCCAAAGGTGCTTCAACAAAGAATCGGGCAAAGGCTGTGAATATTTATGTACATGTGATTTGTTTTCGTTTTTTATTTTAACTAAATGTGCAAAGATTTAAAACAAACGTCTTTCACATTGTCATTATGGGCATTGTTTGTAGAATTTTGAGGAAAATTGTGAATTTAATCTATTTTGGAATAAGTCTGTAACATAACAAAATGTGGAAAAAATGAAGCGCTGTAAAACCTTTCCGGATGCACTGTATAACACTTTCACTGATATATTTAACATATCGAAATAAAGCAAAGAAGACACGTTAATTGTTAGGTTTTACAAACACTTTAAACTAAGACTATTTTAAAGGTGCACTCTTTTCTATAGATCCAATAGCGCTCAGCAAAAATGACAATAACACTTTTTACTTTTTTTTTTTATTTTGACAAGTAGCACAAAAGGGAATGAGAAATTGACCTTCTCCAGATACTCATAGTTACATAGTTAGCGAGGTTGAAAAAAGACACAAGTCCATCAAGTCCAACCTATGTGTGTCTTTTATGTCAGTATTACATTGTATAACGCTCAATCTCGACTTTAGAAAGTTTTATTGGTATGTCACAATTACAATGAAATATACGAACAATGAGCGAGAGGAAGCCCTCTGCAAATCAAACTATAAATACAGTTTAATGGCAATACATCATATATGAACCTGGATAGAAACCCGGAAGGGGACAGAGGGGGATGCCCCCGGCCGAGACCCGACACAAACCCCAGCACCCCTAATGGGACCAAACTGTGCCGGGAAATGCACCGGGCCCCCCCAGGACCCACCCCCCCTGCCCCCCAAGAGAAACACACTCATTAACAAATATCCAGGGGAAGCCCCCAGGCCCGATTGGGCCCTCAAAATCACTGTGTATGTAATCAAAAGTGAAACAACCTGATATAAATGAAAAAGCTTAGAAACAGAATAAGGAATAAGAAAGGCGAGTGGAAAAGAAGAATAGAAACAGAACAGAGAGAGACGAAGAAAGGTACCAGGGATGCCCCGTCCGAACCCGAACAAGGTTCAAAGGGGCAAGTTAAGGTAAAGCCTCCAGGGTTCCCAAACCACCTCGAATTTAGGAGAGGAGCCTAGGAGCATATTTGCATATTTTTCCTGGATCATGATCCATGTGATCTTCCTCTTAGCCCCCTTAACAGAGACATATGGTTTTTTCCAGGCCTTTGCAATGGTGAGCTTGGCACCCAGGAGTATAAAATGAGAGAGCTTACCCATGGGTTTTGTGAGGCCTTCCGGTCTGTGATTAAGAAGGGCTATTTCAGGGGTTAGGGACTGGCCTAACACCTTCCTTAACATAGAAAAGATTATATTCCAGAAGCCCCTGATCTTGGGGCATTCCCACCAGGTGTGATAAAAGGAACCCATGAGATGACACCCTCTCAAGCAAAGAGGCGAGGAGTTCGGAAACATGGACACAAGATGGGAAGGGACAAGGTACCAATGAGTAATCACCTTAACGCTGGCTTCCATCAGGGAAATATTTACTATTCCCCTGAAGGCCCTCAAAAAGTGGGAGAACCACATCTCAGTATCCCATCTCAGGTCCAGGTCCGCCTCCCAACTCCTAGCATAGGCCGGCTTCTCTGGAAGATCCACTAGCGAGGCATATATAATCGAGATCCCTCCTTTTTGAGAAGTGATATCAGCACACCATTTCTCGTAGGGCAAGGCTCCGGTGGAAGTCTGGTTGAGCTTACATAAAGAGGCTAGGTAGTGGTGAATTTGCTGGAATATGAACCTCTCGGAAGAGGGCATATCCAGAGAGCCCAGGCAATGGTCAAGGGAGATGGGACCCGACGCAGTGAGGAAATGACCAATTCTATACAGGCCTTTGTTCGTCCACCACTGAAAGGAGCGGATATTTTGACCCGGCGGGAATCGGGGATTATTAAAGATGTGCTGAAGAGGCCTGACAGCAGAGGCCAGCTTCGTGGTACTAAACAGGTGGTCACAGAGAGCTAGAGAATTGGAAAGTGTGGGGGATAGAATAGCTGGCCTGGTCTTAGGGGCTGCCCACACCAAATAATCCAGAGTATTGTGGGAGACCGTTTGTCTCTCTAACCCAACCCAATCTGGTCTATTGGACCTCACATAAATTATTGAGAACTGAGCTAGTTGCACTGCCTGGTAGTAACGCCAGAGATTTGGGAGGCCGAGTCCCCCCTGGGAACGGTGTCTCCAGAGGATGTCGGCCGGACATCTATATCCATTGTGACCACAAAGTAATTTTTTGATCAGGGCTTGGATCTTGAGAACTTGAGACTTTCTAACGGGGATAGGAAGAGCCCTAAAATAATATAGAATTCTAGGAAGGAGGGTCATTTTAATTGTATTGATTCTACCCATCCAGGAGAGGCCCAACCTCTCCCAACTACGCAAATCGTCCCCGATTCGTTTAAAAAGAGGAGGATAATTAAGTGAGTATAATTGGTCAAACCCAGCTGCCAATTTCACACCCAGGTACGAAATCTTTTGAGAAGACCACGGAAAAGGAAACTGGGCCCTAATCTATTGGATCAGTGTCTCCGGGACATTGATGTTTAGTGCCACGGATTTAGCCATATTGACCTTAAGCCCTGAGGTGGAGTCAAAAGCCTGCAGGAGCTTAACTATGTGCAGAACTGAGATAAGGGGAGAGGAGATAAACAGCAGCAGGTCATCCGCAAAAAGAGCGCATTTATGGGTAAGCGATCCACTGTTCACCCCCCTAATATCGGGATGTTCCCTGATAGCGATTGTGAGGGGTTCAATGGCGATTGCAAAAATCAAGGGGGAGAGCGGACAGCCCTGTCTCGTGCCCCTATGAATACTAAGTGGCTCGGAAAGGTAATTTTGTAGTTTTATAGTGGCTGAGGGGTTGGAGTAAAGTGCTTTAAGAGTGTGTAAAAATCTAGGGCCGAATCCCCATCTACCCAAGACCTCGAAAAGGTAGGACCATTCAACTGTGTGAAAAGCTTTTTGCAGATCAACCGAAAGGATAAAGCCCTCCTGGGCTGGGCCCCCATCCCAACCCGAATCAAGGATCGAGATGATGTCTATAGCCCTACGAATTTGATCGGGGCCCTGCCTCCCGGGTATAAAGCCCACCTGATCCTTATGAATGTATTGTCCTATAAAGGCCGAAAGTCTGTTGGCCAAAACTTTTGTTGAGATTTTAAGATCATTATTGATTAAGGAGATGGGCCTATAGTTATTAACTTCAGAGGGATCTTTATCGGGTTTTGGGATAACCGCTATGTTAGCCGAGTTAAGGTCTTTACTGAGGATTGTATCTGTTTGAAGAGAGTTAAAAAAATTTGCTAAGTGTGAAGCTAATGTTGGCCCAAAATGCTTGTAATATCCTGTCGAGAGACTGTCTGGGCCTGAGGCAGAGCCCTTTTTAAGGTTAGGAAGACGGGAATACCGCGCTACCAAACTTTATAAGTTCTAGCTGCCAGCACGACAATCACCAAATTGAGAAATACTAATACAAATGAAAAGTGCGGCACTCGTGTTATACAAAATCACAATGCATAGATAAAATTATGCTCCACAGTAACAATTATGCCTACAGAGACCATGTAAATCATATGTTGGTATACACAAGTGTTAGGACAATGTGGATATGGAGGGACCACAGTATGGTTAGAGAGTGACAGTCCTCAATAAAGTCTATCTTTTGATTGTTATAGTGACATTTGTTCCTCAGAGATAAAACATTCAGTGGTCGGTGCTCCAAGTGACAGGTGGTTGAAGTGACATCCAATAATAGTGAGTGAGTGCACTTACCGGAAGCTGGTAAGGCACCAGCAGAAGATGTATGGACTTGTTGTTCACGTTCCAAGTAATTCAAGCAAACATGGTGGTTATGAAGTGACAAGTGATATGGATAGTGCTCCAAGCGGTGATTAAACCAGGGGATACGAGAAGTAGGTGCGCTTAAGAGAAGGCGGTAATCAACCAGCAGAAGTGATTTGGAGACTCAAAAGGGTAGATGAGTGGGGGTGGTTCCTTGTGAAGATCCTTAGTCATCTGCTGCTATGTCTTCCTCGGAGGTGGTTGTCCAGGTGGTGGAGGATGGGGACACTCGAGCAAATGGATGTTAAAAGAAAAAGAGGTGCTCCATAGCGTAATTCAGTTTAAAAAGGAATTTATTAACAATGTGGTGAAACACACTTACATTTCAAGGTTAAAATTGAGCTCAAAAGTAAAAGAAATCCGAATGCAGTGAACCAGGGGGACGGGACCCAACACGTTTTGTTTCAATAAACGTCTTCTCCCCCTGTGGTCACTGCACTAATGAATAGGGAAAAAACATGTGATATATGACCCCTCCCACCAGTCAAGATGGTGGGGATCCGTGTACCAGACATTCAAGATGGCCCCCGTGGGTGTTAAGAGGGTGTATTGGTGAATACATTAAAGAATACAAACACAATGCAGGGGAGTGCATAAGAGTGCTCAATATCCCAGGACGAAAAGAGCATAACTAGGTATTGCACTTAATGATTGAGTGCTTAAGTGTAAGGATCCTAGAAAAGACATATCCTGCTGACACTGATCTGCCTCCTAAGTGGAGGACCAATCAGGAGGTCAGAGGCTAGATGGTGTCACTTCCAGGAAGTGACACCAAAGCCCGTACCGGAAATGACGCAATGTTTTCAGAGCGCGGGCTTCTGTGGAGGGTGGGGCAGTGCCGCTGCCTGAACCAATGATGGTTACTGTTGAGGGGACATTATTGTCACAGCAGATGTAGCCTCCCTCTATACCTGCATCCCACACCAACTGGGTATTGAAGCAGTTGATCATTATCTATCTCAGGATGCCTCTATTCCTCTACAACACAGACGCTTTATCCTGGACCTGGTGACTTTTGCCACTAGTCACAATTATTTTTGGTTTGGCAACAAATTTTAATCCCAACAACAAGGTGTGGCGATGGGGGCTAAGTTTGCCCCCAGCCTAGCCAACCTGTTTATGGCTAAATGGGAGGAGGAAGAGGTTTATGCTCCCAGACAACCCAAATTAGTCCTCTGGGCACGTTATATTGACGATATCCTGTTTTTGTGGAGAGGTACAGCTGCCTCATTGGAAATTTTCATCAATGACCTAAATCACAACAATAGAGGAATCTCACTATCACTAGAATACAGCCAGGAACGTATACATTTTTTGGATCTGGATATAGAAATAAAAAATGGTCAAATCCATACAAAAACTTTCTTCAAACCTACTGACCGTAATGGATAGATATCTATGTATAGTTGCTATCACCGCCCTTGGCTTAGAGGGGTTCCAAAAAGCCAGTTTCTATGCTTACGTCGCAACTGCACCAATACTGATGATTTTCTGACCCAAGCAAACATCTTGAGAGACAGATTCGAAGAAAAAGGGTATGATAGGAATCTATTAGATCAAGAAATACAGAAGTCTCTGCAAGTGGATCACTCAGAATTGCTCCTCGACAAACCAAAAATGGAGAGTAATGAGCACAGATGGGCTCTTTTCACCTCTTACTCAATACAGCACAAGCAACTCAAATCTATCATAAAAAAAGCACTGGCCTGTCCTCAAGAACGACAAAGTGCTAGGTCCCCAACTACCTGATGTGCCTACAGTGGTCTTTAGGGGTGCTCCTTCACTAAGGAACAAGATAGCCCCCAATGTCATAGACCCCCCGAAAAAATGTCCTTTTTCCACAACTTGGTCGGTTACTTTAAGTGCCGCAAATGCAGGGTGTGCCATCTGAATGCCCTACAGAGTAGAAAAATTACAGAATTCAGCTCCTCTACAACAGGTCACTCTTACCAAATGAAACAATTTTGTACTTGCGGTACAAAAAACGTAGTGTACCTCCTAACTTGTCCATGCAAAAAACAGTACGTTGGAAGGACAGTTCGATCATTTACCATCAGAGTCAATGAGCACATTACCAATATTTATAAAGGCAAGACAAACCATAGCGTACCGAAACATTATCTAAGATGTCATAATAGGGATCCCAGGGGAAGGACATTTCAAATTATTGATAAATACGTGCCCCCATGGCGTGGTGGCGCGATAAGAAAGGGGTGTTTCACAATTAGAAACATTCTGGATACACCAACTCTGTTGCTACCACCCCCATGGCTTGACCATTGACTGGGACATTAATTCTTTTATTAACCAAGTGTACTCACACTCTCATTTATGGTCCCATCACCCCCCCCCCTTTTTTTCCTTCTATATACCATTATACTGTATGACTCATCCCAATCCAATCATATACCCACTTCTGAGGCTAGTAAGAATTTTTGTGGTATGGTACTTCAGTATATGTATCCCAAGGGCTATTTACACAATACTGTATACATTTGTTTTAGCACGGGAATATAGTTTTTAATGCACAGAAATAATGAGGTCCCCATGTATTTACTGTGGCATACGATCAGCAACTATTATCCAGGTTTTTCAGTTTTTTATATGACTGATCTTTTATATAATTGATCCCTCACAGCTTTCACCTTTCACCCCTCTAGTTAACACCTACTGAGGTCAGACTTCCTCATAATTATATACTTTTTAGTCATTTCTGACATAGCGATTTTATTACTTTTTAAATTTTAACACCAATATGTATAGCATGCTTTTCCGTTTGTATTATCATATTACTGACTGTAATAAGTCCGGCTTACAGTCTACAACATGGCGCCCGTGATAAGAGACGTGTAATTCATGCCAGTACTCAGGGTAGTCCTGAATGTTGCCGCCCCTCCCCTCAACAGTAACCATCATTGGTTCAGGCAGCGGCACTGCCCCACCCTCCACCGAAGCCCACGCTCTGAAAACATTGCGTCATTTCCGGTACGGGCTTTGGTGTCACTTCCTGGAAGTGACACCATCTAGCCTCTGACCTCCTGATTGGTCCTCCACTTAGGAGGCGGATCAGTGTCAGCAGGATATGTCTTTTCTACGATCCTTACACTTAAGCACTCAATCATTAAGTGCAATACCTAGTTATGCTCTTTTCGTCCTGGGATATTAAGCACTCTTATGCACTCCCCTGCATTGTGTTTGTATTCTTTAATGTATTCACCAATACACCCTCTTAACACCCACGGGCACCATCTTGAATGTCTGGTACACGGACCCCCACCATCTTGACTGGTGGTAGGGGTCATATATCACATGTTTTTTCCCTATTTATTAGTGCAGTGACCACAGGGGGGGACACCCCAGAAGACATTTATTGAAACAAAACGTGTTGGGTCCCATCCCCCCTGGTTCACTGCATTCAGATTTCTTTTACTTTTGAGCTCAATTTTAACCTTGAAATGTAAGTGTGTTTCACCACGTTGTTAATAAATTCCTTTTTAAACTGAATTACGCTATGGAGCACCTCTTTTCCTTTTAACATCCATTTGCTCGAGTGTCCCCATCCTCCACCACCCGGACAACCACCTCCGAGGAAGACATAGCAGCAGATGACTAAGGATCTTCACAAGGAACCACCCCCACTCATCTACCCTTTTGAGTCTCCAAATCATTTCTGCTGGTTCATTACCAGCTTCTGGTAAGCGCACCTACTTCTCGTTCCCCTGGTTTAATCACCATTTGGAGCACTATCCACATCACTTGTCACTTCATAACCACCATGTTTGCTTGAATTACTTGAAACGTGAACAACAAGTCCATACATCTTCTGCTGGTGCCTTACCAGCTTCCGGAAAGTGCACTCACTCACTATTATTGGATGTCACTTCAATCACCTGTCATTTGGAGCACCGACCACTGAATGTTTTATATCTGAGGAACAAATATCACTATAACAATCAAAAGATAGACTTTATTGAGGACTGTCACTCTCTAACCATACTGTGGTCCCTCCATATCCATATTGTCCTAACACTTGTGTATGCCAACATATGATTTACATGGTCTCTGTAGGCATAATTGTTACTGGGGAGCATCATTTTATCTATTGTGATTTTGTATAACACGAGCGCCGCACTTTTCGTTTCTATTAGTATTTCCCTTTTTAAGGTGTTTGATAACATCTAGAATCTCAGATTCCGAGATTGGGGCTTCCAGTGATAGCCTATGGTCCTTGGCCAGGGTGGGAAGGGAGACGCTGTCAAGAAAGCTATAAGATGGGGTTGAGAGGGCCGAGATCTCTGATTTGTAGAGCTTGGCATATAAGTCCCGTTACGTGGACATAATCTTATGAGGGTTTTGGGTGAGGGAACCCGATAGGTCTCTCACTTTCGGGAATGCTCTGAGTTTCGGGGACAGTTTGGCCGCTAGATTTGGACCTATGTGGTCTTTACAAAGGTAAAAGTGAACATTTGACCATTGAGCCTGCTTCTCCGCCTGAGTGGTCAAGGCCAGATTAAGGGACGTCCTCCCTGCCTCCAGCTTCAACCGAGATTGAGGGGTGGGATTTCCCTTGTGCGCCTTTGAGAGTTTCTGAAAATCTTCTTCAAGATTAACTAGGTGGGACCTCCTCTCTTTCTTTAGTTTGGCAGCTAGTTGAATGATCCTGCCTCTAATGACTGTTTTGTGGGCTGCCCAGAGGGTCATACAGGATATCCCCGAGCCAGAATTCAGACTAAACTATTCCTCCAGGTCCTTCCTAAGCAAAGTACAGTGAACCGGGTTGTTCAGTAAAGACTCCTTCAGTCTCCATTGGGGTCTAATCCCCACATCCCCCATGGGCCTTAATAGTATAACTACCATGGGGTGATCCAATAGCGGGGAGTCCCTAATAAAGGACTTAGAGACCAGTGGAATAGAGGAGGATCCCATGAAAATATGGTCAATTCTGGCCAGGGATTTATGAGGAGCTGAATAGTGCGTAAAGTCTCTAGTGTTAGGGTTACACTCCCTCCACACATCCACCAGGCCTAGTGAGTTAATGAGTTTGGCAAGCTTAAGGCTTCTTTTTGGGGGTTGTAGAAGGCGTGAGCGAACTTGCCTCGATTTGTCCATCATGAGATCAAGAGCGGTGTTGGAGTCCCCCCCCAGGATCAAAGTCCCCTCAAAGTGTGGGGAGAGTGAGTCCAACATATTCCGAAAAAATTGTATTTGGCCATTATTTGGGGCATAATAGTATACAAAAGAGTAAGGGGAGCCCCCAAGGTCCCCTATTACAAGAATGTATCTACCCTCCGGGTCTCTGATTACCTGACGCAGATTAAAACCAACGCTTTTCACGAAAAAGACTCCCACCCCTCTAATCTAGCCCGGGGCATTAGCCAGGAAGAATTGAGGATAGCTTTTGTGAATAAAACTAGGTGAGAATTGAGAGAGAAAGTGGGTTTCCTGAATAAGAAGGACCTCCAGGTGCTCTGAGTGTGCTGCCTGGAAGTACTTCCTACGTTTTAAAGGGGAGTTGAGGCCTTGTACATTGTGGGAGGCAATTTTCAAAACACTGGGTGGATTAACGGAGGGAAACATGATGCAAAATAAGGAAGACACTTACGTTATCGATGAACCCTTCATCAGACTCCCACCACCTTGGGCTAAGGGCTTTGCCTCTTTTGAAAGGGAAGAACTTATACCCCTCGCCGACTCCGGAGGAGGACCACCCCGGCACCTGGGAGAAAGAGAAAAGATGCAAGAAGAGAACAAAGAATAGGTGGAGAATCCAGACAAAAGATAAGAGAAGAGAGAGGGAGGGAGAGGGGCCAAATACAGTCAGATCCCTCCACCATCGGGGGATGAGTGCCAGGAAACCGACTCCCATGTCCCGAGACTGACCTATAGACAACTGCCTATACCGGCAGCCAGACATCTGCTCCCATGCCACACCAAGAAGTGGAGCCCGCAAGCAGAGGGAGGAGCATGCCAACCATCCCGCCCCCAGTGCAGCCCAACATTAATTTAACAACCGGGTAGAGCCCCAGGGTATAACCTGCGCAATAAAAAAAAATATTTCAACAAATCAAAAGATAAGGAAGACATGAAATTACAGAAATAACCCCCGGGGGTCCATAGGAAGGAAAGACACCAGATCCCTCCGGATCCCATCCCCCACCCCAATCCCAGGACCCCCTACAATGGGGGGCTGGGAGAGGCATGAGCCAATCCGGAGCGAGCCAGGACCCGGTGCCCCCACAATGACCCATTCTACCCTCTAAGTGCTGGAAAGAACTATGTAACAATGATAACAAACGTAACCATTAACTAAAAAATAATGCAAACTGTGGCAAAAGGGGCCAACCAGAGAAAGACCATTTCCTTAGGTAAAGTCAGATTAAGGCTTCACCGGGAACCTTAAAGTCCTTACGAAACCCCAAAATAGAGAGAAAAGGGGTCAAGGGGTATGCGAGTCCTTAGGCCTCTTAGAGTGCTGGGATCTCCACACAGGGGGAATTGGGCTTTGGGGAGAAGGGCGCTTAACCCCCAGACTTGGCTTGGAGTGAGGATCAAGGTTCCAAGGAGATGAGGTTCAATTTAACCAGCAGATATTCCCCTTCGTTGAAATAAGAAAATCCATAGTTCTTGCCTTTGTATAAGAAGGTGAGGCGGAATGGAAAGGACCACCAATACTTGATTGCCTTGTTTGTTAATACCTCGAGCAGGGGTTTCAGCGCCCTCCTCATTTGAATGGTTGCTGGGGAAATGTCCGCGAACACCTGAATGGAGTGGCCTTGAAAGGATATTTGAGGTAACTTCCTAGTGATCTTCATTATTTCCTCCTTTACCGCATAAAAATGAGGTTTGACGATAATGTCCCTTGGAAGGCCATCTGCGCGAGGAGCTTGAAGGGCTCTATGATCTCTATCTAGTTCCAATCTGTGATCTGGGATGTTCGGGATGATTTCTTTAATAAAGGAGCGAACTGTGTCCTGTACGTCCTTGATGGATTCTGGCACCCCCCGTAGACGAAAGTTATATCTACGGGAACGGTTTTCGAGATCATCAATCTTGGAGTGGGCCGCTTCCAACTGGTCCTGGAGATCCTGGATACGTGCCATGTTCTGGTTTGCTCTAGCGATGGTTTGGTCTGTTTTTTGTTCAACCACTTCAATCCTGGACCCCAAACTGCAGGTCAGCCTGAATAGTTGAAGTGATCTGGGGTGCAGTTTGGGCCAGGCCTTTAGCCAGCATTTTAGAGAAAGTTTCCATCATGAATCTCAGGTCTGGGTGTGGAGTTGGAGTAGGGGGCCCCAGAATTCCTGGGGTGTCAGGGGCCCTGGCTCCACTCGGGGAGGCGAACATTTCATCTCGGGTCCTTTCTGGGAGGGACACTGTAGAGGCCGGTGACGTGTTTTGGGGAGGTAGAAAGTCAGAGATTGGCGGGTCATGGTCAGGAAGAACCCGAGACCCCCCTTCTGCCCCTGCTTCCATGTCCTCAGGAGTGTCAATAGCTTTAGGATCCTGCTGGTTCACTGGGGGCAATGGGGACTGGTCCGGGGGGTGTTTAGTGAACCCTGGGTGTTTTGATAAGTCCCGTCTAACTGCTGCTGCGTACATGTGTAGTAGGTTAATATTGAAAGGCCCAGTATGTGTAAGGAGTAGCAGTGAGGAATAAATGTGGGAGAACTGGCTGGACCTGCCAAGCAGTCTATTCAGGTATGACCCTGAGGTATAGGACTTTGTTTGATACATATGGTTCATGTTGTCTATATGAATGATTAATCAGTGATAGCGCTGCACTTTTTATTGCTTATGACCCTGAGGTAGATGGACTGGGCTAGGGATATCTCTGTCCCCTTATGCCAAAGAGGCCTCCTGAGGAGAGACTGGGGGGAGAGATGGCAGTGGAGAGTAAGAGGGAGTCCTAATAGCCCAGTGTACGAAGCAGGGACTGGCTGAGCAAGGCCCAGTTAATAAAGGGCCACTTCAGCCTATGGGCCTCTTCAGGGTCCAGCTTCCACAGGCCTCGAGGGAGAGCTTGAAGGGGTGTGCTGTCCACCTCACCTTTAGTAACAGGAGGCTGAGTCTGCCTGCACCGTCCTAGGCCTCCGTCCGCTCGGCTCCCACCAGTAACTAGGCCGCAGCCGCGGCCTCGATTAAGTGCCGGTCCCGGTTGGGAGGCTCCCTTGGTCCTCGGGTGCCTTCACGGCATCAAGGGCCGCCTAGTCGGGGGTAAATGGACCCAGATGGCTGCTTCTGAGGGCTTTCGGGGACGGATCGGTCCGGAGCTCCGTGATCAAGCAGCCATTACGGAGACCAGCGCATGCACACTCCTAATGCTCAATCTTAATGTTGTGATTCCTTAGGTGCCCATCTAATCGTTTTTGAAATGGTCTTTGCTCCCATCCGAAACCACTGTTTATGGTAGACAATTCCACATCCTCACTGCTCTTACCGTAAAGAACCCTCTAAACAGTTTAAGGTTAAACCGCGCTTCTTCTAATTTTAGTGAATGGCCACATGTCTTTGTATGCTCCCTTGCATGGAATAGTTTTGTCCCTATTGTGGGGTCACCAGCACAGTATTTGTACATTGAAATCCTATCCCCTCTCAAGCGTCTCTTCTCCAGAGAGAATAAGTTCAGTGCTTGTAATCTTTCCTCATAACTAAGATCCTCCAGTCCCTTAATTAGCTTTGTTGCCCTTCTCTGAACCCTTTACAGTTCCAGGACATCCTTCCTGAGGACTGGTGCCCAGAACTGCATGGCATACTCCAGGTGTGGCCTCACCAGAGACTCGTAGAATGGGAGAATTATTGATTTATCCCTGTAGTTAATCCCCTTCTTGATGCATGCCAAAATTGTGTTAGCTTCGCTTACCGCAGCTTGGCATTGCATGCCATTGCTGAGCCTGTCCTCTACTAGGACCCCAGATTTATTCCATCCTAGATTCCCCCAGAGGCTCTCCCCCTAGTGAGTAGTTGCATTCATGTTCTTGGTACCCAAATGCAATGATTGCCCTGCTTAGCTTGATATTATCCACAAATATTGAGATTGAGCTGTTAATCCCATCCTGCAGATAATTTATAAATAAGTTAAATAGGATTGGTCCCAGGACAGATCCCTGGGGAACCCCACTTTCCACATCAGACCATTCTGAATACTCCCCATTTATCCCCACCCTCTGGACTCGCCCCTGTAACCAGTTTTCAATCCATGTGCTCACTCTTTGGTCAATACCGGCAGACCTTAGTTTGTACATTAAGCGTTTATGGGAAACTGTATCACATGCCTTTGCAAAATCTAGATAGACCACATCCACAGGCATTCCTTTATTTAGATGGTGGCTCACCTTCTCATAGAAGGTTAATAGATTGGTTTGGCAAGAACGATTCTTCATGAAACCGTACTGATTACCGCTAATGGTACAGTTTTCATTACAATAATCTTGTATATAATCCCTTATCATTCCCTCCAAGAGCTTGCGTATTATTGATGTTAAGCTAACTGGCCTGTAGTTCCCAGGGATATATCTTGGTCTTTTTTTATATATTGGTGCTGCATTGTCTTTTCTCCAATCAGCTGGTATCATACCAGTCAGTAGATTGTTCTTAAAAATTAGGTACAATGGTCTGGCAATTTCTTGACTGAGTTCCTTAACCACTTCCCACCTGGTATATTGACAAATGACGTCTGGGTGGGTGGTTCATTATCCTGACTGGACGTCTATTGACGTCCTCAGGATAATCCGCGATTGCGCGCCCCCTGGGCATCGTGGCGATCGGTGGTGCCGTGGGTCAGTCTGACCCACCGCATTACCGACCGAGGTAAAAGGCTTCTGTGGAAGCCTTTTACCATGTGATCAGCCATGACCAATCATGGCTGATCACAGTATAAATAGGAAGAGCCATTTATCAGATTTTCCTCTGCTCAGGTCTGCAGACCTGAGCAGCGGAGAGCCGATCGGCTGCTCGCCTGATGGGGGGGCTGCACTGAACGTTTATCAGTGCAGCCCCCCTCAGGATCACCCCACTGGACCACCAGGGAGCCTGCCCAGGACCACCAGGGAGCCCCCCCTGGACACCGCAAGGAGGACGCCCAGGACCACCAGGGAGGGAACATGGAGGCCGCCCAGGACCACCAGGGAGCCCCCACTAGACCACCAGGTAAGGTCAATATAGTGCACTGAAGGGATGGCACTGTGCCCATATATGAAGCCTGCCAGTGCCATCCCTAACAGTGCTGTATGCGCCAGTGCCCACCAGTGCCGCCTATCAGTGAGCACCTGTGCCCAACTGTGCCACCTATCAGTGCCCTATCAGTGCCCATTTGTTTAGTATGCTCTTGAAGCACTCCCATTTTTCCACCGCGTTCATTGTTCCTAGAATTTTATCCCAGCTAACATCTTCCAGCAAGGAGCGTCGTTTATGGAAGTTGGCTCTCTTAAAATTCAGTGTATTTGTATTCCCCTTATGTTTCCTATTTGTGTAATTTATACTGAAACTAATTGGCCTGTGATCACTATTTCCTAGATTGCCTCTTACTTCCACATCTGCGATCAGGTCTTTGTTGTTAGTAATCATAAGGTCTAATAATGTTTTTTTTTTCTTGTTGGTGCAGTTACCATCTGACCCATGAAATTGTCCTGCAGGACATGGCGAGCCTTAGCTGAATGCACAGTACCTTCTGCCCAGTCTATACCTGGATAATTAAAATCCCCCATTATAATGACACTTTCCATCCTTGCCACTATTCCAAATTGTGTTAGGAGGACCGCTCACTCAAAGGTACACAGAACATATAAAAGACACCAGAGCACACTGGCCTTGTGAATAAACTACAGAAATTTGATAAATAAATGTTAAAACACTCACACTTTTACATGAAGAGGAGGTGGTAAATACAAATTAACCCATTCCCTACCGAGTCATTGTAAAATGACGTCGGCAGGGAACCTCCGTCGATCCGGGGCGACATCATATGACGTCCTTCCCTTCTCGCCGCTACTGTGGGCCCTTGGGGACCTGCAGCGCGGCCATCGCGGATCGATTGTGCCCCTCGGGACACAGCCCCCCCTCGATCGGGGTAAAGAGCCAATAAAATTGGCTCTTTATCACGTGACTGGCTGTGTCCAATCACAGCCGGTCACTAATGACCTCCACGTGCCCGTCGCTCGTGCGCGCCCCCTCGGACAAAGCCCAGCTCTGATCAGTGTAGAGAGCCAATAGAATTGGCTCTTTAGCACGTGACTGTCTGTTCAATCACAGCCGGTCATGTGATGTAAACAAACCACGGTAACGAGCTGTTACCACGGTTCTCGTGTGTGAGAGGGAGATTGCGGTAACAGCTCGTTACTGCCTACTGTGTACACCAAGCACACTGATCACCCCCTTAATAAAGAGGACCTGTCACCACCCCATCAAAGTAACTGTCACAGCCCATCAGAGTACCTGTCACCTGTCCATCAAAGTACCCGAGTACCTGTCACCTGCCCATCAAAGTACCCGAGTACCTGTCCCCTGTCCATCAAAGTACCCGAGTACCTGTCACCTGTCCATCAATGTACCCGAGTACCTGTCACCTATCCATCAAAGTACCTGAGTACCTGTCACCAGCCCATCAAAGTAACCGAGTACCTGTCACCTGTCCATCAAAGTACCCAAGTACCTGTCAACAGCCCATCAAAGTACCCAAGTACCTGTCAAATGTCCATCTGAGTACCCGAGTACCTGTCACCATCCCATCTGAGTACCCGAGTACCTGTCACCATTCCATCAGAGTACCCGAGTACCTGTCACCTGCCCACCAGAGTACCAGAATACCTGTCACCAGCCCATCAGCATACCAGAGTACGTGCCACCAGCCCATCTGAGTACCCAAGTACCCGTCACCAGCCCATCAGAGTACTCGAGTACCTGTCACCTGCCCATCAGAGAACCTGAGTACCTGTCACCAGTCCAGCAAAGTACCCGAGTACCTGTCACCTGCCCATTAGAGTACCCAAGTACCTGTCACCAGACCATCAGCATACCCGAGTACCCATCACCAGACCATCAGCGTACCAGAGTACCTGTCACCTGCCCATCTGAGTACCCAAGTACCTGTCACTAGCCCATCAGCGTACCCGAGTACCTGTCACCTGCCCATTTGAGTACCCGAGTACTTATCTGCAGCCCATCAGAATACCTGAGTAACTATCTGCAGCCCATCAGAGTACCCGAGTACCTATCTGCAGCCCATGCCTCATAGAATATACCTCAGGTGTTTGCTTTGCAAAATAGGGTCATTTTGGGGGTAATTCCACTGTCCTGGTGCTCCAGGGCCTTCAAATGTGTGATAGGTATGAATGAAATTTTATGTGTAATTTATGCTCTTAGAACGCCTGACAGTGCTCCCTGCATGTTTCAGCCTCTGTATGTGGCCAGGGTGTGAAAAAGTTTCACACATGTGGTATTGCCATACTTGGGACGAGTAGAAGAATGTATTTTGGGGGTCATTTTTGCTATGTACATGCTATGTATTAGAAATATCTTATAAATTGACCACTTTGTGTAAAAATAAAAACGTTTTCATTTTCTTTCCACTTTTTCAAAGACTTGTGGAAAAAAATGAACCATTCAAAAGACTCATAATGCCTCATAGAATATATTTTGGGGTGTTTGCTTTCCAAAATGGGGTCATTTTGTGGGTAATTCCATTGTCCTGGTGCTCCAGGGCCTTCAAAAGTGTAATAGGTGGTTATGAAATTAGATGTGAAATTTCTGCTCCTAGAATGCCTGACGGTGCTCCCTGCATGTTGGACCTCTCTATGTGGCCAGGCTGTGAAAAAGTCTCACACATGTGGTATCGCCATAATCGGGGTGAGTAGCAGAATGTATTTTGTGGTGTAATTGGAAGTATGCATATGCTGTGTGTGAGAAATAACTTGTTGTTATGACAATTTTGTGCAAAAAAAAAAAATTATTTCTTAATTTTCCCAAGAATTGTGGGAAAAAAGTACAACTTGCCATGCCCATTACTAAATACCTTGGAATGTCTACTTTTCAAAAGGGGGTAATTTGGGGGGTATTTGTACATTCCTGACATTTCAGGGCCTCAAGAAATGAGATAGGCCATCAGTGCATCAGGTGTGATCAATTTTCAGTGATTGGCACCATAGCTTGTAGACTCTATAACTTTTACACAGACCAAATAATATACACTTATTTGGGTTATTTTTACCAAAGATAGGTAGCAGTATAGGTTTTGGCCCAAATGTATGAACAAAAATTACTTATTTGCAAAATTTTATCACAAAACTAAAAAAAGTGTAGTTTTTTTTCAAAATTTTCGCATTTTTTTCACTTATGTCACAAAAAAGAAAAAACCCAGAGGTTCTTAAATACCACCAAAAGAAAGCTCTATTTGTGTGAAAAAAATGATAAAAATTTTGTTTGGGTACAGTGTAGCATGGGAGCGTAATTGTCATTCAAAGTGTGAGAGCGCTGAAAGCTGAAAATTGGTCTGGTCAGGAAGGGGGTATAAACGTCCTGTATTGAAGTGGTTAATATTACAAAGCGATTTTTGACCTGACCGAATACTATGGCCCTGATTTACTATAACTCCCAAATCTACTCCAGCAGTGCCTTAAAATAACTCCCAATTAAAGGAAATTAAGACTTCAACTCTCACAAACTGTGAGGAAATCTACACACATCAGAGCTCTATTTGCCTGGGAAGATGCCTCTCAGATCACATGTTCTGCACACTGGATGTCAACTGGAATCAAACTTGTGACTTCTGAATTCCTCCATTTAATGCTTGTATGCAAGTTCATTGCCATAAAAACAACATTACCACCCCCTCTCTCTAACAGCCTTAGCCCTAGCGGACATGTATCAATAGAAAAAAATGTTTTTAAATTGATTTTTTTTTTCAGGAGCAGTGTCAGGACCTGAGAACGAACCTGGGACCTCTAACGTGTCTGGCATTGATCCTTCTCACTGAGCTATCTGGGATGCTGGACAGCTACCTACCTGATCTGTTGGATATTCTGCCTGATCCATTGGATAACTCTGCTTTATGTCTTGATTGCTGTTGAACCTTGAACTCCTTGCTCCTCCCATAAACTTCCTATATACGCCTTGTCTTTGCACTTCCTCTTCTCTGGGTTATTGTGCTTTCTCAGCCAGTGCCTTGCTCTTGCCTTCCCTGCTGCTGTCCGTATTTGCTACCATTCGTCATCGACCCCAACTACTCATTACCGACCTTTTGGCTTGTTTACTGACATTGCTCCTGTTTGATCCTTATCTGCTCATCCACTACTGGACCCCGGCTTGCTAACACCCTGGTGGGGCAATCCTGAGGACCGCGACCTCGTCTTAACGCGCAGCTGAATCCATCTCCGTCATCAAGAGCTCTGGTGAACACCGGTTAGTACTTAGATTCCGCACCTCAGGTGAGCCTGTGTCATCTGCCAGGGTGACTACCTGTGTACCTATCCTACTGGTCATTAGTAGTCCTGCAACTGCTATAGCAACTGGTCTTCGAGTCTGATGCCTGATTGTGGCAAGCAGTGGTTTTAATAATGGTTAAAGTGAAAAAAAAAACAAAAATAAAACACAAAATATTCCTTTAAATATTGTGCTTGGGGGGTCCCCTTAGTGTGGATCTCTGTGATGTTTAGAACAGTGCCACCACAAAATGACATTTGTAAAGGAAAAATTGTCATTTGAAATCACTCGTGGCTGTAATGTATTGCTGGTTTCCTGCAATATAGATAAAGATCATTGAACAAAGCATTGCATTTGGAGTCCCCCCCCAATCCATACCAGGCCCTTAGGGTCTGGTATTGATTTTAAGGGGAACCCCACACCAAATTTTTAAAAAATGGTGTTGGGGTCCCCCTAAAATCCAAACCAGACCCTTGTCCGAGCACGCAGCCCTGGCATGGCAGGGGGGTTGGGACGAGTGAGTGTGCCAGCTCCGAACCTTATCCGGCCACAAGCCCTTAACATGGGGAGGGTGCTTTGGTGTCTGGTTTGGATTTTGGGGGCCCCCAACGCCCTTTTTCCAAAACTTTGGCATGGGGCTCCCCTTAAAATCCATACCAGACCCGAAGGGCCTGGTACGGACTTTGCGGGGGACCCCTACCCAAAATTTGTGTTTAATTTTGGAGTGGAGTTCCTCTTAAAATCCATGCCAGACCCTTATCTGAGCATGCATGCATGCATTGTATATAGTCTACACAGTGGTGTAGTGGCTAGCACTTTCACCTACGAGCAAAAAGGTCACTGGTTCAAATCCCAACCACAACACTGCCTGCCTGGAGTTTGCATGCTCTCCCTGTGTCTGTGTGGGATTCCTCCGGTTTCCTCCCACACTCCAAAGACATGCAGGTAGGTAAATTAGATCCTGTTTAAATAAGCCCTAGAATAGGTATGAATGTGAGTTAGGGACCTTAGATTGTAAGCTCATTGAGGGTAGGGACTGATGTGTATGTACAATATATATGTAAAGTGCTGCATAAATTGACAGTGTTTTATAAGTACCTGAAGTTTAATAAATACACCGAATGCAGCGTATTATATATACCATACTGTACATATATATTCCTACACTGACTTTGTATACTACACGCCACTGCCTAACCTATCTCCGCAAATGTTTTCACTATACCATCAACATAGGTACAAGGTGCTTTGGGGTGAGGGGGGTGCAGAGCCCCCCCACCACAAAGCACACACCCCTCATGTTAAAGGCATGTGCCCTGGTTTGGTCCAGGAGGGGGGTGGGCCCTCACTTGTCCCCCCCATCCTGACCTACAGGCTGCATGCTCACAAAGGGTCTGGATTTTGGGGGCTTGGTATGGATTGGGGGGGGCAATACATTATAGCCGCAAGCAAGTTGAAATTACATTTTTGATCAATGTAGGGGAGGATGTGGGAGCTATATGGGGTGTGGTTCATTGATTTGTTTATTTGGCGTCACAATTGCTTCTAGCCCATGTGTACACAGCACTCCCTGTTTACAGCCACATTACACTTCCTGCTGATGTATATCTGTATGACTATGCAAATATAAATGAGAAGATGACTTATCAGTGCTGGTTCACACTAGTACGATGTGGGAACCCTGCAAATCCACTGTGGGTTCCCGCATCGCACCCGCTTTAGGCAGTTCACACTGCCATATGCAAACTGCTGGGTGTGTCAATAGAAAGCTAATGACACCCCCAAATCAGTTTGCAGATCGCACTGCAAACTGCAAATTTGGACAGGAATGGATTGCATGGATGTGAACATCCATGTGATCTGATTCTGCTGCATAACAAAAAAAGTCCTGTGCGAGTTTGGCCAGGATGCGATGCCAATTCAGCCATACTATCTGTATGGCTGAATTTGCATTGCACAGATCGCATATGATTTGCACTGCGGTGCGAAACGCATCCGATCTCAGACACCGCAGCAGTGTGAACCAACCCTAAGGAAGGTAATCCACTTCCCCAAAACCACCACCTCCCAAAACAAATTAAAAAAGTAAGTTACAAAAGAGAACAACAAGCAAAATCAATTTAATTTAATTTTGCCTGCAGAAACACAAGTATGTACATATTTACTGGCATTAAAGTACTTACAGTATATACATATTTAGCACAACAGTTAGCAATTGGGTTCGAAGGGCCCTGCTCATAGGAGCTTACAATCTAAAATTGGACTAAACCTTACAGTGGACACAGCTTTACTTTCAACTGACATGACATTATTAGCTGCAAAATTACTGGGATGCCTTGAGGACTGAAGTCGAGAAACACTGATCCAAGCAACAGTTTTCTAACCAGATGTACCTGTGCAGTGTAAACCCTACAATTTGAAATGTCCAAGTCCCTGGCTGCAATGAGCTTCCAATTTAAAGTTCCAAAATAACTTGCTTACAGTACAGACTATTTGGACAAGAGACTAATAAAATGCCAGCCTGTCTTTGAATTGTGGTGAGAAACCCAACCAGGGGATTATTATAAATTTTAACACAAGCATTAACATATCCGGGACGTTAACCAGCAACCTTTTGGGTGCCAGGTGGATTTGCTAGCCACTGAGCTAGTGAGCTAGTGAGCACATGTCTTGTCCATTGCTGTGGTGTGAACCAGCCCTAAGTCCATAGCCATGCTCAGTATCACAAGTAATATACAATAGATTGTCCTAAGTATTGGGAAATGTGCTTTTACACACACATGAACTATAATGGCAGCCCAGGGTTCAGTATAGAGTTGGACCACCATTTACAGCTATAACAGCTTCAACTCTTCTGGGAAGGCTGTCCATAAGGTTTAGGAATGTGTCTATGGGAATGTTTGGCCATTCTTGCAGAAGTGCAATTGTGAGGTCAGGCACTGATGTTGGATGAGAAGGCCTGGCTCCCAGTCTCTGTTCTAATTCAGCCAAAAGGTGTTCTATTGGGTTGAGGTCTGGACTCTGTGTAGGCCAGTCAAGTTTCTCCACACCAACCTCCCTCATCCATGTCTTTATGGACTTTGCTTTGTGCACTGGTGCGCAGTCCTGTTGGAACAGGAAGGGGCCATCCCCAAACTGTTCCCACAAAGTTGGGAGCGTGAAATTGCCCAAAATGTCTTGCTGATGCCTTAAGAGTTCCCTTCACTGGAACTAAGGGGCCAAGCACAACCCCTGAAAAACAACCCCACACCATAATCCCCCTCCACCAAATGATTTGGACCAGTGCACAAAGCAAGATCCATAAAGACATGGATGAGCGAGTTTGGGGTGGAGGAATTTGACTGGCCTGCACAGAGTCCTGACCTCAACCAGATAGGACACCTTTTGGCTGAATTATAGCAGAAACTGTGAGCCAGGCCTTCTCATCCAACATCAGTGCCTGACTTCACAAATGCGCTTCTGGAAGAATGGCCAAATACTCCCATAGACAAACATCCTAAATCTTATGGACAGCCTTCCCAGAATAGTTGAAGCTGTTATAGCTGCAAAGGGTTGGCCAACTCAATATTGAACCCTACGGACTAAGAC
>BLSH010137635.1:343447-358978 GCA_018402905.1 Glandirana rugosa
TAAGAAAAGGCTCTCAAAACGAACAATTATTGATTTCACGGAGGATTTACAACGGTCCGTTGTAATTTAAGGGAGAAAACTGGACGTCAACAGTACGTTATTACTTAAGTTTCTCTCCTCTAACGAAATTTAACGACCGGACGAAGTAGGGAATTTCAGATTGGATAAGTACCAGTGTTGTATACAAAGTTTACCTTATGGTTACGGGACTGTATTGATTGCGAAAGGAGGGGAGTAAATCTCAAACTTCCGTCTCAAAAATTTTTTTCATATAATAAATCCTATGTAACATGTCTTTTTCTTTTTTTTTTCTACCGGAAAAACAAACAAAAATTAGGCGTAACAAACGTATTGTTTATTTACACATACTCTCTCATACACATTTATTTGTTATGCAAACAATGCGGATTAAAAACAAACAAAAAGGCCATCTTTTTTTTTTCTTTTTCTGTACAATGTATCCTAAATAATATACTTTTTTTAAAAACTCTGCCTTCAAACTCTAAATGAGGGGAGGAAAGCGTTAGTTATGTCAGGGCATTGGTATTCCATTTGAAACATATGTTGTGACCATGAATAGGTTAGACTTTAAGGGATGAAGCAGGCCAGCAATTTAAAGCAATCTCCTCTCTTTGAATTCATTATTGCATGACAACTGCAGGTCAAAAGAGGGAATTTAATGTTGCCTGGCAACATTTAGGAGGCACTTTAGTTATTAACAAGCAAAACTCTCGGAAAAGAATGTAAAAGCAATATGATTAGTTGTATGTATAGGATATGCTTTTTATTGAAGAGAAAAAACAACATGTAATTCTTATGAAGTATGTTCTATATACAGTATTTCTGTAATGAGTTATGTGCACATCTGCTGAAATTACTCAAAAAAACACATGAAAGGATAATAATAATCCTCTTTAGTAGATGCCTATAGCAAACATTAGATGTAAAGAATGGGGGAAATGTGCATGGAGACAATGTAGGACTACACCTGAAGATGTTCTGCCTATATGCAATAGAGAATACTACAAAGGCATTAAATAAAAATATCTGCAATGTTGCTGTACAGAGATAAAATGCATGTACAAAACAAATAGTCATGCTACAGTTGAAGCACAGATGGAATAACAAAAAACAAGACTGTCAATAGTATAACACATTTGGGTCCCAGGCTTTCTATAGTATTGACATTTAAGTAACATGTTGTTACCAGGATGCTATAAATGTGTTGCGAAGCAGGGTTATTGTCCTCCTTTGATTTTTTTCTTGCAATAAAAGAACAGCACTAGGGGTGTTTCAAACATTTTTAGCAGTATTTAGAAATATAATAAGTATGCATTTTTTTGCTCAGTGGTTCAGGTGATCCCATAATGTTATACATAAATTATATCATTTGGTTTCAAAATCCTTGCATATGATGATATGATTATAACAGGTTATAAAAAGTATTCACTTCTGCATAGTATTTGCATCATAATGATGAGGCTTTAGCAGACCAACAGTGTAATTTAAATGTTTAGCCACTTGATTTCAGATCTTAAATTATAGACCATGCAGTGGGAAAGAGAGTATATTTTTTGCTTTAAGCCCCACATATGAAGCTTTGACATTTTCCAATGTATGTAACCCTAATGAAGTGACATGCATCACTACTGTTTATCATAGAGTCAGTGGATATGTAATATTGTTATAAGTCTATGTAGTCAAGAAAACGGTCAAGAACCAATGGTCTTACTTAAACCAAAGGATGCTGCACCACACATTACCACATATAATTTCAACTGAGAGATATTATTGTGCCAAATAAATTGCATCATAATTTTGTGTATCTTTAAAAAAAATTAAAAAGGTACATATCGTTGAGCCTGCCATAACATGTGTGGTATATTATTCCAAAAAACTGAGTGTCAAATAGAGCTAATAGTGCTGTGTAACCGTATTATATTATTCCAAATATTAAAAACTGAGTGCCAAAAAGTGTAATAGTGCCGTGCAACCTTAATTTTCAAATTCATATAGTTCAGTTCCTGTACTAAATACCATATAAAAAATGTCATGCATAGACGCACCAAATATACAAATTATTTATAAAAATGTATAAAAATAGTTACAAAAATTAAAAATAACAATAAACAATTATGAAAAAATGAATGTGCCAAAAAAGTCCCAAAAGTCCGTATATTAGATGAATATAATCAATTTCATTCAAAATGCAATCATAATAGTCCAAACATGTGACCTTCCACTGTGCTCTATAATCAAACAAATATGCTCCTTTTTTCAACAGTATCCAGTGTTCCACCACGTGCAAATGTATTTATGCACTCACCAGAGCCCCCAGGACCCAGGGACCAGTCTCGCCTTATTGCAATTAGATGGTATCAAACTTTTCCACTAGTGCCAAATCTCCTGCAGAGGGACTTCTCACTTAACAGGCTGGCACTTTGTTTTTGTTGTTTTATTTAGGGGTTAAACTTAGATGGGGATAGGAATGACTGTGGGATGCCCAAGAATCAATCACAGGACCTTCTATATACACCGCCGTATACACACTCCTTCTTCCTCCAGCGTATACATTTGCTGACCGTTACACTTCTCCTTCCTCTCTCCTGCACACTACATGCTGTCACTGGCCTGAAAGGCAATTTATCAGACCTCCATGACACTTCCTCTTCCACCACAGCAAGCACATGGTGAGGCCTGCTCTCACTACTAGCAGGACCTCTGGACCACCCATTGTGTAGCAAGGTTCACAGACTCCCAGTTGAGAAGCCTTGGACCCTCATTTGTGTAGCTAAGTACGTTGGTGCTAGATGGGCCCTGGACAAACTACAACTCCCAGCCCATCCATCTTCCAGGCCCCTCCGGCCCACGTCACTGTCCAGTGGCCCTCCTTCCCCTACTTGGCTTCTCCAACCTCTACAGACTGTCCACTGTCTTGTCCCCAGCCTGCTCCAGCCTTCTCATCCAACCCCCAGGGGCTGCCATTAACCGACACCAGTGGATCCTTTAAAGATCCCTTAATGTAGCCTCTCTGCTGCTCTCCTGCTCCCTTGTGCTACTCCAGGATGACGACTCGTCTCCTGGCTGCACCCAAGCCCCCAGGCCTCAAGGTCACCTCCCCCCTGCTCAGCAGATCACTGTATTTAAGGAGGCCTGCCCCTTGCCAATCCAGATTGGGTATTGGTCAGGGCTCCTTAACATACATCACAAAGTGACATCTCCTCATCCAACCTCTTTTCCAGAACCTTCTGGCCCCAAAGAGGAGGAGTATCCGAGGGTTGTTCCTTCATGCAATCTCCAGTCCTCCCTGAGCAACTCCCCAACCAACCCAGATCAAAATAATCAGGCCTGCGCTCGCTGTCAGGCTTGACTAGATTTTACCTCTCCTAACACAAACCCACTACAAAAATTCTCCTATCACTATGGGGCACCACACTTATAATTTCAGTAGCCTCTTGTACTGTACCGCCAGCCCGGTTCACGACCCAGCCTGTACGACCACGTTACTAGTGCACAAGCGCACCAACGGACTTCCTATCAACACCAGTGATCCAGTCCGACCCTCGTGCCATCCTGCATTGCCGAGCCACCTGTTTACTCTACCAGGGGTTCCCGAGTCAGGGTCATAAGGGAGGTTGGCCGCTGCATAAGCCAGATTCTTCCACCAGGTACCTGACAGTATCAGACAGCCATGTGAGAGTCTACGCAGGGGCCCTCTCCAACGAATGAACTTTGCATACACCTGGCCGGCCCTACTCGGGCAGTGAAGGCCCTTCAAGATGATTACATGTGGCTGGAAGGTTGCATTCTGGAGCTCGCTGCACCCCCGGAACATGGGTCCGTCCCGCCTCCCGATCACACCTTCATCACTCTGCCTACGGAGCCCGAGGTACCTCTACCTGAACGGTTTTCTGGGGACCGTAAGAAATTTTGGGCGTTCCGCATCACATGTGAACTCTACATTTCCTTGCAACCCCGCACATTCTCTCAAGAAGCCACCAAAGTGGGACTGGTCATCCCACTTCTCCGGGATGAGCCCAAAAGCCTGGGCTCATCGGCTACTTGAACAGAAGACCCCTGACACCACCACTCTTGCACGCTTTTTCTGGGCCATGGCGCATCTATATGAGGACCCACACCAAACCGCCACGGCGGGAAGCCGCGCTCCATGCGCTACAGCAGGGCTGCCGCACGGCGGAGGATTATGTATGTGGCCGAATTCTGGCGCTGAAGTGCTGACACTGCCTGTAACTCCGCGGCCCTTTGCTTCCAGTTCCGGTTGGGCCTGTCCGAGCCACTCAAGGATGAGTTAGCTTGTGTCGATGTTCCCCTGACTTTGGATGCTCTGATTGATCTGCCCATCCAGATCGACTGTCGGTTACGGGAACGTAGCTCTGAATGGCTGGTCACCTCCCCGCGCCCAGTCCTCACCCCAGAGGAGAGACTAAGGCGCAGGAACCACGAACTGTGCCTTTACTGTGGGGCTCCCAGACACATGGTGCATTCCTGCCCAGCCAAGCGGGTTCGAGGTCCCTACCCTGTTAAGGGAGAGATCCTGTCTATGCCCAGTCATAAGACCCACCTGAGACTTTCTGTCTCTCTGCAGCTGCCCAGTGGAGACATACCAATCTGGGCAATTATAGACTCTGGGGCCTGCAGCTGCTTCATGGACCTGAACTTTGCAGCCTAGCACCAGGGCCCCTGAGATCCAAAGCCCACCAAATGATCATCCACCTGGCTGATGGGTCCACCATTAAATCGGGCACCGTGACCCAGGAGACTGTCCCTATTCCTGCCCGCACATCAGATGGTCACTCGGAGCTACTTGTACTTGACGCCATTGCGTCCCCTCTTTTTCCCGTCATCCTTGGGCTTCCTTGGCTCCGGGCACACTGACCACATATCGACTGGGTCACCGGTTATGTGCAATTCACATCTTCTTACTGCCGTCACCACTGCTTCCCACAGCCTCTGGATCTTGCCCTCACGATGCCTTGCTCAGATCCTGATCCTGATACGGAAAACCGCCAGGTAGTCCCCACAGAATACCATGAATTCCTGGATGTTTTTAGCAGGAAGGAACGGATACCCTGTCACCACACCGGCCATACCATTGCCCTATCGAATTGCTACCCGGGGCAGAGGTGCCTTTTGGCTGAATCTACCCTCTCTCTAAATTGGAGCTCTCAGCCCTCAAGGCATACCTGGATGACAACCTGAAGAAAGGGTTCACCCGACCCTCTACTTCTCCCGCTGGTGCCGGGATCTTCTTTGTCGAAAAGAAGGATAAGACTTTAAGACCCTGTATGGATTACCGGGACCTCAACAAGATCACGGTTAAGAACCACTCTCCCTTGCCCCTAGTCCCGGAGTTGTTCCAAAGACTCGGTTCTGCCACGATCTTCTCTAAGTTGGACTTGAGAGGGGCCTACAACCTCATCTGTATCAGAGAGGGGGATGAGTGGAAGACGGCCTTCAGAACACGATTTGGCCACCACGAGTACCTGGGCATGCCGTTTGGGCTGTGCAACGTCCCGGCCACTTTTCAACATCTGGTCAATGACATTTTCCTTGACCTGTTCGTAGTGGTATACTTGGACAACATTCTTATATTCTCCTCGTCCCTGGAAGAGCACCGTCACCATGTGAAAAGTGTACTGAGCCACCTGCGCCAGCATGGACTCTATGCTAAGGCTGAGAAGTGCGCATTCGAGTGCTCTAGTATTTCCTTCCTGGGGTTCATCCTCTCTGTGTCTGGTATCACCATGGACCCCCAGAAGGTCTCCACTATTGTGGAA
This sequence comes from Glandirana rugosa, assembly GCA_018402905.1. Classification (NCBI taxonomy): domain Eukaryota; kingdom Metazoa; phylum Chordata; class Amphibia; order Anura; family Ranidae; genus Glandirana; species Glandirana rugosa. The sequence goes on from BLSH010137635.1 coordinate 349,246, forward strand.
TGGCCAGCACCTACTGATAGAAAGGCGGTACAATGCTTCATTGGCTTCGCCAATTTCTACAGAAAGTTTATCAAGGGGTTTTTTGCTGTCATCGCCCCATCACCCAGCTTACTAAACAGTACACACTCTTTCTGTGGACCCCCGAAGCCCAGGAAGAATTCCAACAACTTAAGCACCTCTTCACTTCTGCGCCCGTCCTAAAGCATCCGGATCCTACCCTACCTTTATATCCTGTAAGTGGACACTTCTGAAACAGCTGTGGGGGCGGTACTCTCTCAGGCAGGGGTCTAAAGCCGCTCTTCACCCAATTGCCTTCTTCTTTCAGAAGCTGACTCCTCCTGAACGGAACTATGATATGGGAGACAGAGAATTGCTGGCTATCAAAGCCGCCCTGCAGGAATGGCGGTACCTGATGGAGGGAGCCACGCACCCGGTTCTTGTGTATACCGACCACAAGAATCTGGAATACCTACACACCGCTAAGAGACTGAAACCCCGTCAGGCCCGATGGGCTTTCTTCTTTTCAAGATTCCAGCTCCATATCATGTACAGGCCTGGGTCGAAAAATGTGAAAGCGGAGGCTCTCTCCAGAATGTTTCACAAGATGGGGAGACCCCTCCACCAGACACTATCCTCCCATCCCGGAGTTTCTTGTTTACCCAGGAGGATCTTCTTTCCCAAATCAGATGGTCCCTTGCCAGGTCCTCCAGTCCTAAGGACCCCAGGCTGACCCAGCATGACAGGTCCAGCGTCTGGCAGTCCTGGAACTATGCCATGACAACAAATTAGCAGGACATTTTGGGAGCCGTAAGATGGCGGAACTTCTAGCACGCTCTTTCTGGTGGCCCCTGGTGGACAAAGACTGTAAGGAATACGTCAAGGCCTGCCCCACCTGTGCCAGCAACAAGGGTGACAGGGCCAAGGCCTGGGGGTTGCTAAATCCGCTGCCTGTCCCGGAAAGGCCATGGTCACATGTGTCGATGGATTTCATCGTAGAACTGCCCCCATCTGCAGGGTTCTCCACCATCTTTGTGGTAGCAGACCATCTCACCAAGATGGCACATTTCATCCCCATGAAGGGCACCCCCACAGCTACACAAACCGCAGAAGCCTTCATCAGGGTGATTGTGCGCCTCCACGGAATCCCGGCCAATATCATATCTGATCGAGGAGTGCAGTTTACCTCTTGGGTCTGGAAATGTCTCTGCTCTCTCTTGGGAATTGAGTTGGCGTTCTCCTCCGCTTATCATCCCCAGACCAATGGCCAGACGGAGAGAACGAACCAAACGTTAGAGCAGTATTTCAGGTGCTATTCTTCATTCTCTCAGGACGACTGGGCCTCTCTGCTGCCGGTAGCCGAGTTCGACTACAATAACTCTGTTCATTCAGCCACCAATCAGTCACCATTCTGGGCGAACCTCGGCTACCATCCTTCCTTCTTCCTTCTTGCCTGACCTGGTCCCAGAAAGCACAGTGCCTGCTGTTCAGGATATGGCAGCCTTCCTGGTGGAAAACAACAAGCTCCTGCGGGAGACACTATTCCGGTCTCAGGAATCTAGCAAGCGAGCCTTTGACAAGGGGAGGCGAGGGGAGCTGGACCTGCAGCCCGGTGATCAGGCTTGGTTAGCCACTAAGAACTTGAAGCTATCCTGCCCCTCAAAGAAGCTGGGACCAAAGTTTATTGGCCCCTTCACGATCAAGAAAAAGATCAACAGGGTGTGAGCTGAGTCTTCCTCCTTCTCTCCGAAAACACCCAGTGTTTCACGTATCCCTGCTAAAACCCGTAACGAACGACTACTTTCCGGGGAGGAGATCGGCCCCACCTGAGCCAGTTACGGTGGATGGCGAAGAGGAATATGAGATTGAGGCAATCCTGGACTGCAGAGTAAGAAGGGGTGTGACACAGTTCTTGATCAAGTGGAAGGGGTACGGACCTGAAGAAAATTCTTGGGAACCTGAGGAACACATCCATGCCAAGGAACGTATCGGAACTTTCTGGAGGAACCACCCTGAACTAAAGGCCCGGCTGGGCATCCGGAGGCTGCCCCTTGGGGGTGCAATGTTAGGAGAAAATCCTGCATTTCCTGGACTTTCTAGCGCTATTTGCACATACACGCGTGCGCATGCGCCGGAAACGGCGCGAAACGGCTCTATTTCAACTGTGCACGCCCTGCAGCAAGTGCTGTCTGATCTACAGCGTTTAGTGTGTGTTTCCTGAGCTATCTGTACCTGATTACCTGTTTCTGTGACCCGGCCTGCCTGACCTTGTTGATTTCTGCCTGCACCGACCCCCGGCTTGCCTACAACCACTTTCCTGCCTGATCCTCAGAATGATGACCCTGCTTGGACCCAACTACCCACCTGCCTGCTCCTCTTGTACCGCACCGCCAGCCCGGTTCAGGACCCAGCCTGTACGACCACGTTACTAGTGCATGAGCGCACCAACGGACTTCCTATCAACACCAGTGATCCACTCTGACCCTCGTACCATCCTGCACTCCCGAGCCACCTGTCTACTCTACCAGGGGTTCCCGAGTCAGGGTCGTAAGGGAGGTTGCCCACTGACTCTTCCACCAGCTACGTGACAGGTGTACTGTGTTGCCAACTAAGAATGATAGGATAGTAGCAAGATACTTAGCAATATTACATGTAACATGAGTTGATGTTTCTGACAATTGGTCTTAGAGTGGCACCTTCATTGTGTATCATATGGAGTCAAAATAGGTATGATGCAAATTACTCATGAGATGGGGGTACAAGGCCTGATCAATAGCTTTTTACTTTAAGTTCAATAGTTTTTAAGCATTTTCAAGAAATACAGAGATGTGCAGATACAATCAACAACAGATAGAACATTTATAACGCAGGATTTTATAATGAGCAGTTATTTCAACATATTATGTCTTTAATATTATTACGTTAGCATACCGCTGGAATCCCTAGGAAGTACCCATGGGTATCCTTAGAGCTGTGCGCCCATTGGTTCCCCTCCAGCGAGCACCCCTATGGGAACTTTACTGTGCCCAGGGGAGGGTCCACGTGTAGATATCAGTCAAGTAGTAATCAATGCACATTGGAACCAACTAGCTCACTCTTATCCTGAGCACTATTTCAAGAGCATCAGCACAGAGCTCAGTGAATTGGGAATTTGGGGAAGGAAGGATAAGAGGGAGGGGTATAGGGTGGGGAAAGATTGGGAATCATGTATGTGCTTTCTGAGATATGTTATAATATTTGTTACTTAAACTTAGTTCTTTTGGAACCACGTAGCCCAGGGTGTCCATGTTTGATTCACTTTTTTGTGTGAGTGGTTGATGTTTGAGAGCATTTTTTCGTATTGATGATGTGTTTGTATAGAAGCCAGTACTTCAGTAATTGATGGGGGTGCTAAGTTTTTCCATTTTTAGTAATGCTGTGTCTCGCTACTAAAAGTATGTGGGAGGTGATTAACCTGTGATGAGGAGGGATGATATTTATAGGCAGGCTCAACAGTGCCAGTTCAGGGGAGGGAGGGATAGTCCTCCCCGTGACCTGGGATATCCAGTACGTTTCCAATTTTGGGCATTCCCATAGTGTATGCATGAGGGATACTAAGGCTCCGCAATCTCTCCAGCATAGAGCGGATTTCCGTTTATCAAATTTGGCCACTCTAATTGGGGTCATGTATCTCCTTTGAAAAATATTTTGGGCCGTTTCCCATAATGCCATGCATTTAGTGGTGGCGTATGTGTGCTTCATTGCATTTTGCCAATCATCTGATGAGAAGGACTCACCTAGGTCATATTCCCATTGGGTATAAGGTAATGAGTGAGTGAAATGCGATTTTTCTTGGAACATGTTATAGAAAAGAGAAATCCCTTTTTCCCTTCAGAGTCCTGAGATAAAAATATGTTTGCCTTTATAGGGATTTTAGTCCTGAGTTGGGGGTTGTTTTTCAGACAGTGTGCTATTTGGAGGTATTGGAATTGCGACTTCTCCTTCAGGTTTAGCTCATCCTTTAGAATCTGATAAGGTTTTATTTTCCCATTTGTAAATAACTTATGAATGTGTGCGAGGCCCTGTTTTGCCTGACTGGGAAGTCGCAGGGTAGGGACTATCACCTTAAGAACATCTAATGTAAGATTGAGGTCAGTTGTCAGGGTGTCCTTCCACACTGTGTTTGTCAGTTTGTGCCAGGCTTTGACCGTTACTAACATAGTTAGTGGGAGGGTTTTATGAAGCTTGGTTTTGGGATGGTTACTACATAGCCAGTTTTTCAGATTTTGATTCGGAGTGTTGCGTGCCTCTATATCCCCCCATCTCATTGAAGGTTTCGGGAGGAACCACTCTCTTGCTTGGGTTAGAATGCTGGCCCAAAAATAATTTGAGATGTCCACGATCCCAGAGCCACTTGTGCCCAGATGAACTTGCGTAAGGAGGCCTGGAGGGATGTTAAATAACTTTTGGGGATCGGTATGGGAAGAGTACAGAACAAATATAGAAGATGAGGAAGGATGGACATTTTGAACCCATCTAGTCTGCCAATCCAGGAAAAGTCATGTTTGCTCAACCCATCTAGTGCCTGATTGAACTTCTCCTTGTAAGTCATGTAGTTCTTTCTGAATAGGCTTGAGGGGCTTTTAGTTAATGTTATGCCAAGATACTCAATACCATTGTCAGCCCACTGAAAGGGGAATTTCAGTGTTATTAAGTTTCTTGTGACAGCATCTAGCCTGAGATCCAGTAAGTGAGATTTGGCCTTGTAATAGGAAATTCGGCCAATCTCCTGTAAAGCGCTGTAGACAAGGACGTGTGGAGGTTGGACAATATTAAGATGATATCGTCCGCGAATAAGCTTATTTTATGATTATATTTACCTACTTGGACGCCCGTGATTTGGTTTGTACTTCTTATGTGCTCAGCCAGGGGTTCTATCGTCAGATTAAATATCGGGGGGAAAGAGGACACCCCTGCCGGGTACCATTTGTAATTGGAAACGGGAGGGAAAGCATGTCACCCACATACACTTTAGCCGATGGGGAAGAATATACTGCCATTATGACAGACAGTATTGTGCCTTTAAATCCGAATTTTAGGAGAACCTCTCTCATATATCCCCAATGCACCCTATCGAATGCTTTCTCTACATCTAGAGTCAGAAGCAGAGAAGGCGTTCCACTTGTTTTAGCCTCATGAATCAAGTTCAGCAACCTCCTGGTGGCATCTGATGATTGCCTCCCTTTAACAAATCCAGTTTGATCTTTATTTATTAGACCCGGTAGTAAATTGGAGATTCTTTGTGCTAGTAGTTTAGCATAAATGTTTAGATCTGCATTTAGTAGAGAAGTGGGCCGAAAGTTTTGTGGCGCACAGGGGGCTTTTCCTGGTTTAGGCATTGTGATAATCACTGCTGAGTAGAGTTGAGCGGACACCTGGATGTTCGGGTTCGTCCGAACTCCGCGGAAAAGTTCGGGTTCGGTACCGAACTTGACCCAAGCTTGACCCCAGACCCCGAACCCCATTGAAGTCAATGGTGACCCGAACTTTTGGGCACAAAAATGGCTGTAAAAAAGTCCTGGAAAGGGCTAGATAGCTGTAAAAGGAAGCAAAATGGGGGTAAGAGTAGGACAAGTGCCCTGCAAACAAATGTGGATAGGGAAATAACTTAAAATCACATAACAAAATAAAAATGGGAGGAGGAGGTGGATGTGGAGTAGGAGACTAGAGGATGACTAGGCCGTGACCATGGCAGTGTAGGTGGAAGTGGCGGTGGAGGAGGAGGAGGTAGCCAACACTGTTTTTTTGTTTGTTTGTTTTTTTTTCCAATTGGGGTAGCCCCCAAAATATTGGGACATATTAAAAAAAAAACAAGTATACCAATGGCTGTGTGAGGCCAGTCTAAATGTTTATTCTGCACAAGGTACAGACAAGTCTTGTGGGATTCATGCCTGGTTCATTTTAATAAACGTTAGCTTGTCTACGTTGGCTGTGCACAGGCGGCTGTGCTTGTCTGTGATAACGCCCCCTGCAATGCTAAACACACTTTCAGACAATACACTGGCTGCAGGGCAGGCCAGCACCTCCAAGGCATAAAAGGCAAGCTCAGGCCATGTGCCCAATTTGAAGACCCAGAAGTTGAATGGGGCAGACCCATCAGTCAGTACGTGTAGGCACTTGCAGACATACTGTTCCACCATGTTGCTGAAATGCTGCCTCCTGCTAAGTTGTTGTCTATCAGCTGGTGGTGCTGTTTGTTGTGGCGTGCTGCTGACAAAGCTTTTCCACATTTCGGCCATGCTAACCCTGCCTTCTGAGGTTCTGGCAGTGCCACAGCTGCGTTGGTGAACTCTTCCTCCTCCTCTGCCTTCGCCTTGTGCTTCCACTGAGCCCCCTGTGTCATTTGGGAATGCCCTCAGCAGTGCGTCTACCAGCGTGCGCTTGTAGTCGCACATCTTCCGATCACGCTCCAGTGAGGGAATTAAGGACGGCACGTTGTCCTTGTAATGGCGATCCAGTAGGGTGGTCATCCAGTAATCAGCACAAGTTACAATGTGGGCAATTCGGCTGTCATTGAGCAGGCACTGCATCATGTAGTTGCTCATGTGTGCCAGGCTGCCCAGAGGCAAAGACAAGCTGTCATCTGTGGGAGGAGTATCATCTGTGTCCTCTGTATCCCCCCCAGCCACGCTCCAGTGATGCCCACGAGCTGCATTGGGTGCCACCCTGCTGTGAACATGGTTCCTCCTGCTACTCATCATCATCTTCCTCGTCCTCCTAATCCTACAGAACTGTGCCCTGGCTTGACAATTTTTACCTGGCCTATGCTGGTGCAGGAACCCACCCTCCGAACCACTTGTGAATGACTGGCCTTTTAACCGTGGAAATTACCCCTCTTCCTCCTCCTCTTCCTCCTGTGCCACATCCTCTTCCATCATCACCTGAAGTGTTTTTTCAAGGAGACATAGAAGTGGGATAGTAACGCTGAGAACAGCATCATCGGCACTGGCCATGTTGGTGGAGTACTCTAAACACCTTAATATGGTACACAGGTCTTGCATGGAGGCCCACTTGTTGGTGGTGAAGTGGTGCTGTTCCGCAGAGTGACTGACCCGTGCATGCTGCAGCTGAAACTCCACTATTGCCTGCTGCTGCTCGCACAGTCTCTCCAGCATGTGCAAGGTGGAATTCCACCTTGTGGGCACGTTGCATAGGAGGTGGTGAGCGGGAAGGCCAAAGTTCCGCTGCAGCGCAGACAGGCGAGCAGCAGCAGGGTGAGAACGCCGAAAGCACTCACAGACGGCCTGCACTTTCTGCAGAAACTCTGACATATCCAGGTAGCTTTTTTGAAATTTCTGCACCACCAAATTCAGCACATGCATCAGGCAAAGGATGTGCATCAAACCGTCAAGGCCCAGAGCTGCTACGAGATTTTGCCCATTATCGCACACCACCAAGCTGGGCTTGAGGCTCAGTGGCAAAAACCACTCATCGGTCTGTTGTTCAATGCCCGTCCACAGCTGCTGCGCAGTGTTGGGTTTATCCCCCAAACATATCAGTTTTAAAACAGCCTGCAGTCGTTTCCCCCTGGATGTGCTGAAGTAGGTGGTGAAGGTGTTACGCTGAGTGGATGAGGAGATGGTAGAGGAGGAGGAGGAGGAAGCGCAGTAGGAGGAGGAGGCAACAGGAAAGCAAAAATGCCCTGCAATCCTCGTTTGCAGAAGGACATGCACCAAATGGCAGGCTGCCTCAGGCCGACCCGCCACTACATTTGCCCAGTGTGCAGTTAGCGAGATATAGCGTCCCTGCACATGCTTACTGGTCCACGTATGAGTGGTTATGTGGACCTTGCCACAAATGGCGTTGCGAAGTGCACACTTGATCTCGTCCCCGACTTGTTTGTGCAGGGAAGGGATGGCTCGTCTGGAAAAGTAGTGGCGGCTGGGAACCACATACTGTTGGACAGCCACCGCCATCAGGTTTTTAAAACTGTCCGTGTCCACCAGACAGAAGGACAGCATTTCAAAGGCCAGGAATTTTGAAATGCTGGCATTCAGGGCTATGGATCACGGGTGGGTGGGGTGGGGTACTTCCTCTTTCTCTAAAGTGTTTGGGAGATGGAGAGCTGTAAGCTTCCATGGGACCGTGTGGAAATGCTTGGGGATGGTGGCGGACATGGTGGCGTTGCTGTCACATCGTCTGTTTGCTGGGTGGCAGGTGACACTGGCACTGTAGAGGTGGAGGCAGCAGCAGAAGAGGAAGCAGGAGGAGGCTGAGACCTTTCTTGGATTTTGAGGTGCTTATTCCACTGCAACTCGTGCTTTGCATGTAGATACCTGGTCATTCAGGTTGTGCTCAGTTTTAGAAGATTTATGCCTCGCTTCAGGCACTGATTGCACAGCGTGCAAACCACTCGTGTCTTGTCGTCAGCACATTGTCTGAAGAACTGCCATGCCGGGGAAAGCCTTTGAGCTGCCTTTGGTGTGCTAGGTCCCTGGGTGCGGTGGGTAGTAGCAAGCATACTGTCTAGGGGATGCTCGCTCCTCTTTTGCTGTGCTGGTGCCTCTGTGCGACCACCACCTCTTCCTCCAAACTGCACACGTCACTCGCAGGACCTTCATTCCATGTGGGGTCTAGGACCTCATCATCCTCCTCCACATCATCTTCCACCCACCCTTCACCACTGCCCTCCTTGTCAGTCTGCACACTGTGAAAAACCGCAGCAGTTGGCACCTGTATTTCGTCATCATCAGAGGCGTGCAGTGGTTGTGTTTTCATGTCCTCATCCTGCAACAGAAGTGGTTGGGCATCGGTGCACTCAATGTCTTCCACTTCTGGGGCAGGGCTATGTGGATGGCCCACGGAAAGCACACAAGGAGAGTCATCAAAAAGCATACGACACTGTTTCATGACTTGGGGCTCAGACTGCTTGGCTGATTTACAAGGGGCTGAGGGGAAAGACAGATGGCCATGGGGTTCAGGTGCCAACTCTGAGCTTTCCTCAAGGGACCGGGAGGGAGATAATGTGAAGGAACTGGAGGCATTGTCAGCCACCCAATCTACTATCGCCTGTAATTGATCTGGCCTCACCATTCGTTGAGCGCCATTCGGGCCTACCATATAACGTTTAAGGTTCTGTCGGATACTGGCACCTGAAGAAGGTGTTTCACTTGTGCATGTAGCTGGCACAAATCTCCTTGCAACAGGAACTTCACCAACACCACCAGCACCAGCAGCAACACGAATACGTCCTTTCTTTGACGCTCTCCTCATTCTGGCTGCAAATGTACAATGTAGCACTATTTATTAATACAAAAAAAAAAAAAAATTCTTCTTTTTTTTTTGGAAAACAGCAAAGTAGACACACTTTTTATTTTAGTGCAAGAAATGCACCGCTCACACGTGCAGCAGGAACCTTTTACTAAACCAGTATGATATGATTTTAGAACAATAATCTGTCCGTCACAGGAGAAGCAGGAACCTCTCCCTGTTGCACTATGATGAGATGATTTTAGAACAATAATCTGTCCCTCACAGGAGCAGCAGGAACCTCTCCCTGTAGCACTATGATGAGATGATTTCAGAACAATAATCTGTCCCTCACAGGAGCAACAGGAACCTCTCCCTCTAGCAATATGATGAGATGATTTTAACCACTTTAAGACCGAGCCTCTTTTTGGAGTTTGGAGGTTATCAGCTAAAAACAGTTTTTTTTGCTATAAAATTACTTAGAACCCCCAAACATTATATATATTTT
>BLSH010137636.1:16972-32584 GCA_018402905.1 Glandirana rugosa
TCAGTGATTGGCACCATAGCTTGCAGACTCTATAACTTTCACAAAGACCAAATAATATACACTATTTTTTTTTTTTTTACCAAAGATAGGTAGCAGTATAAATTTTGGCCAAAATTTATGAAGAAAAATTACTAATTTGCAAAATTTTATAACAGAAACGAAGAAAAATTCATTTTTTTACAAAATTTTCGGTCTTTTTTTAATTATAGCGCAAAAAATAAAAAACCCAGAGATGATTAAATACCACCAAAAGAAAGCTCTATTTGTGTGAAAAAAAGGACGCAAATTTCATTTGGGTGCAGTGTTGCATGACTGAGTAATTGTCATTCAAAGTGTGAGAGCGCTGAAAGCTGAAAATTGGTCTGGTTGTTAAGGGGGTTTAAGTGCCCAGTTGTCAAGTGGTTAAAGACCATAGCGTTTCTGCACATTTTAGGGCAGTACATCAAAGGGATCCCTCTGTGCTGCAATTTTGGGGTGTAGAAAAGCTAATCCCCAATTGGAGAGGATCTAATAAGGTGAGAGAAATATCTAAGAAGGAAACCCGGTGGATACACCTTTTAGACACCCTCAGTCTGAATGGTTTGAACATTGAACTGGACCTAAATTGTTTTATTAGTAATGCTTGATCCTTTTAATAGCTCCATCATAATTTTATCATAATTTTATCATTATTTTATCTTAATATATAATCCCATGATAAGAATGTGAGGGGGTTTTTTGCCGAATTTTATGTGATTTTATCGATTTTACTTTAATCATGAATTTTAATCTTATTAATTCGCTTTCTCCAATTTCTTTAAAATATTCAGGTATAGTCGGTTATCCCTAGATTGTTAACATAAGGTGATCTACGGCTAAGATAATTTGTAGACTCAATACCGGGCAATTAAGCACAAATCTAAAGATGATCCTATGCTGGGACTATACATGGTGGACTTGTGGTCCCGATTTTACTATACCTGAAATTCACAATTCAGTTTATGGACTCACGTATGGACTTTATGCTCAATGCAGAGTGGATCTGATTTTGGATTTTATGGGAAGTTCTACTAGGTTTTAATATAATACATATTGAGCCACATAAAACGTTTTGGACTGAAAGGGATGCAAATCTAATTTTTAATTTAAGATTCATGTTTTAGATTTATATATCTGAACACATCTGCACCTTTTTGTTTGCCCGGTGGTGGATCGCGTCTTCCTCTCGCCACACTGTTTGCCACATCATATTATATGAGAAATGACTTTATATGGCGTTAATCAGCATCCTGCTGAGCTGCCTGGCGATTTGAGGTGGTGGTGATCCAGACCGGAGGCGCCACCTAGTGGCGTAAGGTTACTACTATATAGGAGGGCTTGGATTGCCGTGTGGCCAGCCCTGTGATCAAGTCGGAAGTGACGAAACGTCAGGGCGTGGCCACACGGCTACCCGAGGCGAACATTTGTACCGACGGCTGTGACGCTCTGGATGTGGAAGAGAGGAGCGTTGGAGGGCCGAGCGGTAGGACTATCTGGCTAAATGAAACTTGCTGGTTTAAAGTGTTTTTAATGTAAGCGCAATCGGTGCTGTTTGAATAAATGTCTATACCTTAAGTGATACACTATGAGGGTTTTTCTTGCTTGTTCCCCATGATTATACATTCTGGAGAGGAACGAGTGCCTGTGGATGCGGTTCTTGGGAAGGTCATTGTGTGATGAGCCCCCTCTATTCTTGGAAAGATGAGCCTATCTATCTTTGACCTCTGGTGAGCCCCCAATGTGTGCACACGCATGTGGTGACCGATGGTGAAGGATACGCTATCAAAAACAGCATAGCTGCATAATTTAAGGAGGATTTATCTCTGCACTTTATTCAATGTTGCACAATTGATTTTTTTTGCACCACCACCTTGGTTTTTGCATTTAAGTGATTGAAGGTGAAGGACTCAGCTTTGAAGCAAGTTGGCTGTTTGATTCAAGGAGGACATACCTTTGCACTTCATTGAGGATTGCACTGTTGAGACTTTTTTGCACTAGCACTTTGTTTATATTTCTTTGCACTAAATTGTTTTGCACAATATATATCCAGTTTTAGCGCTGCTTTCACTATCACGGATATAGCTGACCTTCAGAGTTTTTTATATATTTATAGCAGCTGCTTTATTTCTATTTTTAATCACTTTATATATTTGTTAATAAGGAGCGCAGTGTTACTGTTCTATTTATAATACCAATTAATACCTTTTTTTTTTAAAACACCAACGTAGACAGACTTTTTATTTTTAGAACTAGGAGATGATTTTTGAACAATAATCTGTCACTTACAGCAACAGCTAGAACCTCTCCCTTTAGAACTAGGAGATGATTTTTGAACAATAATCTGTCCCTCTAAGCAACAGCTGGAAGCTCTCCCTTTAGAACTAGGAGATGATTTGTGAACAATAATCTGTCCCTCTAAGCAACAGCTGGAAGCTCTCCCTTTAGAACTAGGAGATGATTTTTGAACAATAATCTATCACTTACAGCAACAACTAGAACCTCTCCCTTTAGAACTAGGAGATGATTTTTGAAAAATAATCTGTCCCTCTAAGCAGAAGCCTCTACCTAGTGCAGTCAGATCATTCTGTAATGCAGGGGTTGATCTGCAATCTGTCACTCAAAGCAGCAGTATGTGAAATCTCAAATGACTCCACAATCAGATCGTTGTGTATGATCATAACGATCGTTGTGTAATGCAGGGTTTGATCTGCAATCTTTCACTCAAAGCAGCAGTATGTGAAATCTCAAATTACTCCACAATCAGATCGTTGTGTAATGCAGTCTGAGGTCTGCGATCTGTCCCTCAGAGCAACAGTAGTAGTAATCTCAGAATGCAGGATCAGATGTTAAAATGTCTGCAATCTGTCCCTCACAAAAACGCTGGCAGCTTCCTCTCCCTATACTAGTCAGAGTCTCAGAGAGCATGTGACTGCAGCATCAAGTGACTCCAGCTTATAAAGAGGCTGGGTCACATGATGCACTGGCCATTCTCAGCCATGCCATTAGTAGGCATGGCTGTGATGGCTTCTAAGGGCAAACCAGTAAAACGCTTGTTGATTGGCTGCCCTGCAGCTATTCAACATGCGTGATCAACTACCAGAACCCAGAACCCGAACATTTTTTGAAATGCCCGGGTCTGGGTCCCGGACACCCCAAAGTTCGGTACGGACCCGAATGTTACAGTCCGGGTTCACTCAACACTAGTAAGTACATATGAGGTAACAGAATGATATTATGAGTGAATGATATTTACTTTATATGAGTTACCTGATACTTGGTATAGGGTATGTGAAGGGTTTTGTCTGCCGCCCCGGACACCCCCTCGGGAGCAAAACTGTGTCAGGGATGGAGACAACCATATCTACCTTAGAGACATTCGCCTTAATCGTGCAACTATTATATATCAAAGTGAATTAGAACATGAGAACAGTAAACAAGAAAACTAAACAGGTAGACTAGAAAACAGGAACCCTGAAAATTATTCCTAAGTAGGACTTGTAGAAGTTGTAGTAGTCTTTTTTCCTGGGAAACTATTCCAAACCAACCATGGGTACCACATTTGAGAGATATGATCCCTATTTTTGTTCCTTAATGCTAAGGTATGTTTGTAGGTAAAATGTACATGGGTTGTATCTACCACATCCCATAGTGTAGGTGGGTCAGAATTTTTCCATTTATTGGTAATATTAAGTCTTGCTGACATTAAAGTGGTTGTAAACTCTCAAGTTACACTTTAGTTCATCGCAGTCTACACTGATAAGGCTACAGATTGGTGCTTGTGAAACTTCAATTACTTGAGTATAAGCCAACCCGAATATAAGCCGAGGCACCTAATTCTACCACAAAAAACTGGGAAAATTTATTGACTCGAATATAAGCCTAGAATTGGAAATGCAGCAGTTGCTGGTAAATTGTAGCCAGAACACAGGTATTGTAGCCAGAACACAGAGACAGGGAGCCAGTACACAGGTATTGTAGCCAAGCGAGTGAGCTGCTCCGGACCCGCCCCTGCCCACAGCACAGTGACAAGGCAATCACTGGCAGTCACTTGGCAGCCAATCATTCAGGCTGCAGGCGCCCACAGATGACGCTCACTTGAGTATAAGCCAAAGGGGGTGCTTTTTCAGCATAAAAAAATGTGCTGATAAACTCAGCTTATACTCGAGTATATACGGTACTTTTATGGTACTTTTACAGTCTCCTTACAATCCATCCTGAAATGTTTGAGGAGGTCATTGGCGCATGCGCAGTCAGTGAGTTCATTCATGGCACACTGTGTATGCCGTCTCTGTATCCTCAGCATTTTGGGTCAGCTCTTTCCCCTGTAAACGGCACAGCACAGAAGCGTTGCGATAGTGTGCCCTCCTCCTCAGCTTACTGGTTCTCCCCTTGTGACCGTATGAAACGTCACACAGGGAGAGTGAACCAGGGCATCACAGAGACTTCCATAAGAGCAAGCAGCTGCAGCTGTTCTAATACTGAAAGATTAGATGCGATCACGCATGCACGAGATTTAGGCAGAACAAAGGAAGGGCGGAAATGACCTCCACACAAGAGACAGAGATCAACAGTAAAGATGGAGCTGCCGATTCCTAGAAGATATCTTTTATCAAAGTAAGAAAAGTTATTTGTAAAGTGGTTTTTAATCATGTTTAAAGGTGCCAGGCATGTACATACATAGTTAAAAGATAATATAAAAAAAAAAAGGGTTTACTTCCTCTTTAATGTATGAGCCATGGTATGTCAAATGTGTTTTGGGTAGTGTTTGATTTCAAGAGATATAAGGGCTAGGCTAAGTTGCGGGTTATTATCAGTTGGGTGACTTTAAAGAGTAAGTGGAAGATTGCCCTCCTGTAGCCTGTCAGCTTGGGACAGCTCCAAAATATATGAATAATATTTCCCTTCTGTCCACACATCCTCCAGCATTTTTCATCTAGGTCTTTATTGAATCTAGACACTCTGTCAGGGATAAGGTACCAACGTTGTGTTAACTTAATGGATAGCTCCCAAAGTGTGGAGAAGCAGGTGGATTTATATGTGGAGTTGCGGGCTTTAGCCCATTGTTCCACAGTGTAGGTGCAACCTAGGTCAGATTCCCATTTCATTAAAGGAGTTGGTTTAGTGAAGACACTCTTTTGCTGAAGGAGATTATAAAAGAGTGAAATCCCTTTTTGTGATATGGGGGCTCTGAGAAAGATCCAAGCAGATTGGGGTATTATGCAGTTCCACGTTGGGAGTTTAGTTATACAGTGTTGGGTGCAAATGTAAAGAAAAAGGTCTGAGTTGGGTAGTTGGAATTCTTTTTGTAGGGTGGGAAATGGTTTGAGTAATTAGTTGCTGAAGAGATCATTCATGTACTTTATTCCTTTTGCTTGCCACGCCACAAAGGATATTGAGTCTATAATATTGTGCAAGGCCTCTAAGGGGGTTTTAATAGTGGGCTTGATGGGGCAAGATGAACTGTAGTATAGGTATTCACTTTAATTTTGCAATATGCCTTTTCAAATGACTTTAGGAGTAATGAAAGTAATTTGTGGCGTAACAAAAAGATTTTAGATTGGAGCAATGGGGAGGGATTGGCTTTGTTTTGAGATTCAGTCCTTTCGCGTTTAAGGATAGTATAGTGAAGGACATGGTTGCGTATGTTGTGTGTGGTCGGGATAAATGTAGCTTACAGTTGGAAGAGACTGTTAGGTGGTTCCTCAGGAAAGTGTTGACTGTTGCTTGAGGTGTTCTGCTCTTGGAGGCTCCGGATGGAACAAATAAGGTTTTAGGCTGTCAAGGAGTCTATTAAACTATAGATAATGCGGTAAGTGCTGGATTGCAGACGCTTAGCTTCTGGATTCTGAGGCTTGTTAAAAGCTGAATGCCAGGTAGATTTCAACAATTAGTAAAGAAAAAAGTAAGATAAAACAGGCAAACAAGTCAGCAGTGTGCAGCTCTTGTGAGTTGCTGACCAAACCTGGGGGGAAAGTTTAAGATCTGGGTATGGTTGAGCATAAAGCCTGACCGGACTATTGCCTAATATATATAGGGTAAGATCTTTAATTTGTACTTTGACTTTGTTTTGTGATTCCCACGGTTTTTCCCAATTTGAAAGGGGTTGGGTTTCCGAAATGCGCCTGGTGTGTTGCGTGAGAGTTCTGGGATAATACCCCGTGTGTGGAGAAGCTTCATTCCTCCATCAATTGTTGAGATTGTGTGAGGAACTCCATTGTGTGTAACCAAGATAGTAGCTGGGTGGCGCCATTTGTATGTTATCTTATGGTTAGTAAGGGCTTTCGTCACTGTTTTCAGTTGTCTTCTCATTTGTAAAGTAAAATGTGAAAGATCTGAAAATAGCTGGATATCTGAGTACAGTGCTGGTAATTAGAGATGGGCTTCGTGTTCGGATCGAGCGTATGTTTGATCCAAACATCGCCTGTTCGCTAGTTCGGGTTTTCCCAAACATTATGGGGCGTTCGGGGCAACTTTGCGTGCCCCATAATGTTTTAAAATGTTGGCGGAATGCCGCTCACTGATTGACCAAAGCATGCACATGACCTGCATGCTTTGGCCAATCAGCAAGCGGCCTGCTGTGAGAGCTTTGATTGGCTAAAGGCATCCTGCCTTTAGCCAATCACTGCACAGCAGTCTCAATCCACGCCCCACACTTATAAAGCTGCTTGTACAGCGGCGTATTGAGTGTCCACTATATATCTGTTCATACGGTATATAGTACACTTGACATGGTGTATTAAAATATATACAGTTTTTAACCCTTTAACCCCCAGAGCCCTTTTTTATATTTGTTGTTTACAAGTTAAAATCATTTTTTTAATAGAAAATTACTTAGAACTAGAGTTGAGCGAACACCTGGATGTTCGGGTTCGGTGGGTTCAGCCGAACTTCGCCGAAAAGTTTGGGTTCGGTACCGAACTTGACCCCGAACCCCATTGAAGTCAATGGGGACCCAAACTTTTCGGCACAAAAATGGCTGTAAAAAGTCCTGAAAAGTGCTAGAGGGCTGCAATAATCTGTCCCTTACAGCAACAACAGGAACCTGACCCTATAGCAGTAGGTGACGATTTTAGAACAATAATCTGTCCCTTACAGCAACAGCAGGAACCTGACCCTATAGGAGTAGGCGATGATTTTAGAACAATAATCTGTCCCTTACAGAAACAGCAGGAACCTAACCCTATAGGAGTAGGCGATGATTTTAGAACAATAATATGTCCCTTACAGCAACAGCAGGAACCTGAGCCTATAGGAGTAGGCAATGATTTTAGAACAATAATCTGTCCCTTACAGCAACAGCAGGAACCTGACCCTATAGAACTAGGAGATGATTTTAGAACAATAATCTGTCCCTCAAAGCAGTAGACTCTACCTAGTCCAGAATCAGATTGTTCTGTAATGCAGGATGAGATCTGCAATCTGTCCCTCAAAGCAGTAGTAGTAGTAATCTCTACCTAGTCCAGAATCAGATCGTTCTGTAATGCAGGATGAGATGCTATTATATCTGCAATCTGTCCCTCACAGCGCCGGCAGCATCCTCTCCCTACACTAGCCTGAGAGCATGTGACATGCAGCACTAAGTGACTCTAGCTTATACAGAGGCTGGGTCACATGATGCACTGGTCAATCACAGCCATGCCAATAGTAGGCATGGCTGTGATGGCTTCTAAGGCAAACCAGTGAAACGCTTGTTAATTGGCTGCCCTGCAACTATTCAACAGGCGGGATAAAATACCCGAACCCAGAACCCGAACCCAAACTTTTTTTCAAATGTCCGGGTTCGGTACGGACCCGAGCTTTACAGTTTGGGTTTGCTCAACTCTACTTAGAACCCCCGAACATTATATATTTTTTTCAAACACCCTAGAGAATAAAATGGCAATCATTGCAATACTTTTTGTCACACAGTATTTGCGCAGCGGAATTTCAAGCGCTTTTTTTTTTGGAATAAAAATCACTCTTTTGAGTTATAAGACAACAGTAAAGTTAGCCCAATTTTTTGTATATTGTGAAAGAGGATGTTACGCCGAGTAAATAGATACCATACATGACACGGTTGAAAATTGCGCACACTCGCAGAATGGTGACAAACTCCGGTACTTAAAAATCTCCATAGGCGACGCTTTAAAATTTTTTCTGGGTTAGAGGTGCAGAGGAGGTCTTTTGCAAGAATTACTGCTCACACTCTGGCTATTGTGGCAATACCTTACATGTCTGGTTTGAACACCGTTCTCATATGCGGGCGTGACTTACGTATGCGTTTTCTTTGCTGCACGAGCTCGCGGGGACGGTGGCACTTTAAATTTTTTTTGTATTATATTTTTCATCTTAACACTGTTCCTTTAAAAAAAGAAATCTGATCACTTTTATTGCTATCACAAGGAATGTAAACATCCCTTGTGATAGTAATATATGGTACTCTTTATGGAAGGATGGGGTTTTAAAAGACGCCCCATCCCTCCTTTACACTTCACAGTATTCAGATCACCAAAAACAGCGACTCTGAATACTGGCATTTTTTTTTTAAACCGGCGCAGTTAGCCGCGATTAAACCGGAAGTGACGTTGTAACGTTGCTTCCGGGAATGTACGAAGGATTCCCAATCTTCCTCAAGGACTCCACACAGTGGCCAGAAGCATCAGATCGGAGCTCCGGTCTCCCGGTGGGACGGGAGGCCGGAGAAGAGCGGTGAACGGTGGCGGGAGGAGGGGATGTCTCCTCCCGCTGCCTGGAATAACGACCGAATGGCTCCTGAGCCAGATCGGCTGTTATCAACGGATAGCTGGCCGACTGCTCTAAAAAACGGTACCAGGGTATAGCTGTTGACTATACCCCGATACCTCCACTTAAAGCAGCCACCGTTTATATACAGCAATAGTGGTTACACTAATTTACAACAACAGGGCCTGTTCCTGCGCCTAACAAAAGTAGCTGCAAGGGGTTACAGTATTCTGGCTCCGACAACACCCAAGGCCCAATTTTTCACCACCTGTTGGACTGGAGCATGTCATAACAATTTTTAACTGCTTAATGCGAATCGTCATTTATAAATGGCGGCAGGTTTAAGTGGAAGTATTGGGCTATAGCCTTCAACTACAGGCTATACCCCGGTATCGTTTTTTAGAGCAGGCGGCCGGCTCTCTGGTGATATTGGCTGATCCGGCTCGGAAGCCGCTCAGTCTTTATCCCAGGGAGCCACCCTCCACCGCTCTTCTCCTGTCTCCCGTCCCACCAGGAGACCGGAGCTCTGATCCGACACTTCTGGCCGCTGTGTGGAGTCCCTGTGGAAGCCGGAATCGGCTTCAATCGGGACTCCATACATTTCCGGAAGCAACATCAGAACGTCACTTCTGGTTTACTAGGCGGGAAACGGCACCGGTGTTAAAAAGATTACAGTATTCAGAATCGCCGTTTTTGGTGATCTGAATACTGTGACGTGCAAAGGAGGGATGGGGGGTCTTTTAGTCCCCCCATCTTTCTATAAAGTGTACCTGTCACCATATATTACTATCACAAGGGATGTTTACATTCCTTGCGATAGCAATAAAAGTGATCATTATTTTTTTTTTAAAGGAACAGTGTTAAGAGGAAAAATATAATAAAAATAAAAAATAAATGAAAGCGCCACCGTAACCGGGAGCTCGCGCAGCAAAGAAAACGCATATGTAAGTCATGCCCGCATATGAAAATGGTGTTCAAACCACACATGTGAGATATCGCCGCGATCGCCAGAGTGTGAGCAGTAATTTTAGCAAAAGACCTCCTCTGCACCTCTAACATGGTAAAAGTAAAACATTTTTAAAGCGTCACCTATGGAGATTTTAAGTACTGCAGTTTGTCGCCATTCCGAAAGTGTGCGCAATTTTCAACCCTAACATGTATGATATATATTTACTTGGGGTAACATCCTCTTTCACAATATACAAAAAATGTAGCTATCTTTACTGTTGTCTTATTTTTTTTTTTTTCCAAAAAAATTGCGCTTGCAAAGATAGCCATTTTATTCTTAAGGGTGTTTGAAAAAATATATAATGTTTGGGGTTCTAAGCAATTTTCTAGCAAAAAAAAATATTTTAACCTGTAAACAAGTGTAAAAAAGGGCTTAAGTGGTTAAACTAATTTACAACATCAGGCCCAGTTCCTCCATCCAACAAGAGTAACTGCAAGGGGTTACAGTGTTCTGGCACCGCCAACACACAAGACCCAATTTTTGGCCACCTGTTTGACTGGGGGCTTTTGTCACAATTTGTAAACTAATTTACAACATCAGGCCCAGTTCCTCCGTTCAACAAGAGTAACTGCAAGGGGTTACAGTGTTCTGGCACCACCAGCACACAAAGCCCAATTTTTGGCCACCTGTTTGACTGGGGGATTTTATCACAATTTTTAAACTAATTTACAACAGCAGGGCCCGCGCCAAAGTAGACAAAAAAATTATGCGCAGTTCCCCCCAAAATCAAAATCAGGCCCTTCAGGTCTGGTATGGAATTTAAGGGGAACCCCGTGCCAAAAAAAAAAAAATGATGTGCGGTTTCCCCCCAAAATCCAAACCAGGCCCTTCAGGTCTGGTATGGAATTTAAGGGGAACCCAGTGCCAAAATTAAAAAAAAAATGAGGTGCGGTTCCCCCCAAAATCATGTGATGTCAGAGGGATTTACGTCATGGGGGGGTCGGGATCTGGGGGCCCCTTATTAAAGGGGGCTTCCAGATTCTGATAAGCCCCCCCGCCCGCAGACCCCCACAAGCACCGGCCAGGCTCTTGTCCCCATCAACATGGGGACAAGGTGCTTTGAGGTGGGGGGGCAGAACCCTTTGTTCCCCAAAGCACCCATACTCCCCATGTTGAGGGCATGTAGCCTGGTACGGTCCAGGAGGGGGGCGCTCGCTCGTCCCCCCATCCTAACCGGCCAGGGCTGCATGCTCAGATAAGGGTCTGGTTTGGATTTTAGGGGGACCCCCATGTAAATTTTTTTTTAAATTTGGCACGGGGTTCCCCTTAATATCCAAACCAGACCCAAAGAGCCTGGTTTGGACTGGGGGGGGACCGCACGCACTTTTTTCAGCAATTTTTTGTATATTGCCGGGAACCGGCAATACATCACAGCCACGATTTTAAATGACAATTTTTCCTATGGAAATGTAATTTTGCTCTGGCTATGTTCTACACCTCACAGAGATGTGCCCTTTTACACACAGATTAAGGACACCCCCCAGGCACAATATTTAACAGAATTTTTTAATTTTTTTGTTCACTTTAAGCATTATTAAAATCACTGCTCCTGAAAAAATTATCAATTTAAATACTTTTTTTTCATTGATACATGAACCCTAGGGCAGGACCCGGGTCCCCATACACTTTTTAGGGCAATAGCATTGCATATAAGTAGAGTTGAGCGAACCCGGACTGTAAAGTTCAGGTCCGTACCAGATTTTGGGGTGTCCGTGCCCGAACCCGATCCCGGACATTAAAAAGAAAGTCCGGGATCGGGTTAGGTATTCGGGTATTTTTGGTGCCTTTTCTATAGCTGCTGGGCAGCCAATCAACAAGCTTTTCACTAGTTTGCCCTTAGTAGCCATCACAGCCATGCCTACTAATGGCATGGCTGTGATTGGCCAGTGCATCATGTGACCCAGCCTCTATATGAGGCTGAAGTCACGTAGCGCCGCGTTTCATATAGTTTCAGACTAGAGTAGGGAGAGCTTCATGCCAGTGCTGTGAGGGAAAGATTAGCGTTCACAACCATCTCAGACTGCATTAGGGAGACCCTCATTGTGGTCCTGTGAGGGAGACATTAGCGTTCAGAACCATCTTATAGTGCATTAGGAAGATGTAACTGTTGGTGCTCTGAGGGAGAGATTATCATTCTAAAACCATCTACTACTGCATTAGGGAGACATTTCTGTTGGTGCTCTGAGGGAGAGATTATTGTTCTAAAATCATCTACTACTGCATTAGGGAGACGTTCCTGTTGGTGCTCTGAGGGAGAAATTATCATTCTAAAACCATCTACTACTGCATTAGGGACAGGTTCCTGTTGGTGCTCTGAGAGAGAGTTTATCGTTCTAAAACCATCTACTACTGCATTAGGGAGAGGTTCCTGTTGTGCTCTGAGGGTGAGTTTATCATTCTAAAACCATCTACTACTGCATTAGGGAGAGGTTCCTGTTGGTGCTCTGAGGAAGAGTTTATCATTCTAAAACCATCTACTTCTGCATTCAGGGAGAGGTTCCTGTCGGTGCTCTGAGGGAGATTTTATCGTTCTAAAACCATCTACTACTGCATTAGGGAGAGGTTCCTGTTGGTGCTCTGAGGGAGAGTTTATCGTTCTAAAACCATTTACTACTGCATTAGGGAGAGGTTCCTGTTGGTACTCTGAGGGAGAGTTTATCGTTCTAAAACCATCTACTACTGCATTAGGGAGATGTTCTTGTTGGTGCTCTGAGGGAGAGTTTATCATTCTAAAACCATCTACTACTGCATTAGGGAGAGATTCCTGTTGGTGCTCTGAGGGAGAGTTTATCGTTCTAAAACCATCTCCTACTGCATTAGGAAGAGGTTCCTGTCGGTGCTCTGAGCGAGAGTTTATCGTTCTAAAACCATCTACTACTGCATTAGGGAGAGGTTCCTGTTGGTGCTCTGAGGGAGAGTTTATCAATATAAAACCATCTCTTACTGCATTAGGGGGAGATTATTATTCTAAAATTATCTCATACTGCTGTAGGGACAGGTTCCTGTCGGTGCTGTGAAAGACAGATTATCGTTCTAAAATCATCTCATACTGGTGTAGGGAGAGGTTCCTGCTGCTGGTGTGAGCGGTGCATTTCTTGCACAAAAATAAAAAGTGCATCTATAATTTCCTTTTTTTTTAAAAAAAAAAGAATAATTTATTATTCTGTTTTTTTTAGTATTAATAAATAGTGCTACATAGTACATTTGTATCCAGGATGAGGCGGGCATCAAATAAGGGACGTGGTCATGGTCGTGGTGCTGCTGGTGTTGGTGGTGTTGCTGAAGCTCCTGTTGCAAGGATAGGATGTGGTCGATCTGTGCCAGCTACACGCACAAGTGAAACACCTTCCTCAGGTAGCCGACTGAACCTTCAATGTTATATGGTAGGCCCGAATGGCGCTCAATGAATGGTGAGGCCAGAACAAGTACAGGCGATAGTATATTGGGTGGCTGACAATGCCTCCAGTTCCTTCACATTGTCTCCCACCCGGTCCCTTGATGAAAGCTCAGAGTTGGCACCTGAACCCCATGGCCATCTGTCTTTCACCTCAGCTCCTTGTAAATCATCCAAGCAGTCTGAGCCCCAAGTCATGCAGCAGTCTCTTATGTTTTTTGATGACTCTGCTAGTGTGCTTTCCGTGGGCCATCCACATAGCCCTGCCCCAGAAGTGGAAGACATTGAGTGCACCGATGCCCAACCACTTCTGTTGCAGGATGAGGACATGGAAACACCACCGCAGCACGTCTCTGATGATGACGAAACACAGGTGCCAACTGCTGCGGCTTTCCTCAGTATGCAGACTGACAAGGAGGGCAGTGGTGAAGGGTGGGTGGAAGATGATGTGGAGGATGATGAGGTCCTAGACCCCACATGGAATGAAGGTCATGCGAGCGACGTGTGCAGTTTGGAGGAAGAGGTGATGGTCGCACAGAGGCACCAGCACAGCAAAAGAGGAAGCAGGTTGCAAAAGCGGAGCGAGCGTCCCCTAGACAGTATGCCTACTACTACACACCGCACCCAGGGACCTAGCACACCAAAGGCAGCTCAAAGGTGTTCCCTTTGAACAGCACCACTTCACCACCAACAAGTGGGCCTCCATGCGAGACCTGTGTACCATATTGTGGTGTTTTGAGTACTCCACCAACATGGCCATTGCCGATGATGCTGTTCTCAGCGTTACTATCCCACTTCTATCTATCCTTGAAAAATCACTTCGGGCGATGATGGAAAAGGATGTGGCACAGGAGGAAGGGGAGGAGGAAGAGGGGTCATTACCACGGTTATCAGGCCAGTCATTCACAAGTGGCACGCAGAGTGGGTTCCTGCAGCAGCATAGGCCAGGTAAAAAATTTTCAAGCCAGGGAACAGTTCTGGAGTATGAGGAGGATGAGGAAGATGATGAGGAGGAGGAAGCGTGTTTACAGCAGGGTGGCACCCAACGCAGCTCGTGGGCATCACTGGAGCTTGACTGGGGGGATACGGAAGACACAGATGATACACCTCCCACAGTGGACAGCTTGTCTTTGCCTCTAGGCAGCCTGGCACACATGAGCGACTACATGCTGCAGTACCTGCTCAACGACAGCTGAGTTGCCCACATTTTAACTTGTGCCCGATTACTGGGCGGCCACCCTGCTGGATCCCCGTTACAAGGACAAGGTGCCGTCCTTAATTCCCTCACGGAACATGATCGGAAGATGCGCGACTACTAGCGCACGCTGGTAGACGCGCTGCTGAGGGCATTCCCAAATGACACAGGGGGCTCTGTAGAAGCACAAGGTGAAGGCGGAGGAGGAGGAAGAGGTCGCCAACGCAGCTGTGGCACCGCCAGCACCTCAGAAGGCAGGGTTAGCATGCTAAAATGTGGGAAAGCTTTGTCAGCAGCCCGCCACAACAAATATCACCACCAGCTGATAGGCAACGTCTTAGCAGGAGGCAGCATTTCAGCAACATGGTGGAACAGTATGTGTGCACACACCTACACGTACTGACTGATGGGTCTGCCCAATTCAACTTCTGGGTCTCCAAATTGGGCACATGGCCTGAGCTTGCCGTTTATGTCTTGGAGGTGCTGGCTGCCCTGCAGCCAGTGTATTGTCTGAATGTGTGTTTAGCACGGCAGGGGCGTTATCACAGACAAGCGCAGCCGCCTGTCCACAGCCAACGTTGACAAGCTAACATTTATTAAAATGAACCAAGCATGGATCCCACAAGACTTGTCTGTACCTTGTGCAGAATAGACATTAAGACCGGCCTCACACAGCCATTGGTATACTTGTTTTTTTTTAATATGTCTCAATATTTTGGGGGCTACCCCATTATAAAAAACAAACAAACAAACAAATAACACTGTTGCTACCTCCTCCTCCTCCTCCTCCTCTTCCACCACTTCCACCTACACTGCCACGGTCACGGCCTAGTCAACCTCTAGGCTCCTACTCTACATCCACCTCCTCCTCCCATTTTATTTATTTTTTTGTTATTTTAAGTTATTTCCCTATCCACATTTGTTTGTAGAGCACTTGTCCTACTCCTTACCTCCACTTTGCTTCCTTTTTGCAGCCCTCTAGCCCTTTCCAGGACTTTTTTACAGCCATTTTAGCGCCCAAAAGTTCGGATCAACATTGACTTCAATGGGGTTTGGGGTAATTGAACCCAAACTTTTTTGCGAAGTTCGGCCGAACCAGACAAACCCGAACATCCAGGTGTCCACTCAACTCTACATATAAGCCTTTAAAATGAGCACTTTTGATTTTTCATGTTCACGTCCCATAGACTTTAATGGTGTTCGGATGTTCGTCCTGAACTTTTTGTCTGTTCGCATGTTCTGGTGCGAACTGAACTGGGGGGGGGGGGGGGGGTC
>BLSH010137636.1:50799-78089 GCA_018402905.1 Glandirana rugosa
CGTCATTGTAAGTCCTATATAAACAACATCATCGACTTCAGGTGTCCATAAAAATTTTAAATAAACGAAGACCACCATAAGAAAGATAATATTATATTATGGTCGCGGACGGGTTTAGAAATTCCGATATTTACACCACAATTTGTGTTTATTAGTATTTAGAACACATTCATATTTTACACTTACTTTATATAATTTATACACTTCTTTTATTATATACTTCTCCCCCGACGACATGAGTCCTTAACGGACGACCTTTAGATAATTTGATAGTTTGTCGCGGGTTGGGAGAATCTTTAGTGAGTTATTTCACGTATACGGTTATTGAGTTTAAACGTATTCACAATGATATTATATATGCAAATTTGAGTTATTGGCATATGCACTTTATTGAGTGATTTCTAAGAGGGTTGGGCGCTGTTTGATAGTTTAATAGATTTCCAGCAGGCAATTCCTGAGTACAGCAGCCCCCTCTTCATATATTATTTTCTTCACATATTTAATATATTTCATTCACATTTTATACTTACACAAGATTTATGATTATTTGTGTTTAACACCACATTTATAGCCTTAAAGATTTGGGCAGGCGCTGGTATTATATTATAATAGAAAGAATACCACCAGAAGCAAATAAATTTTAAAAATACCTGTGGACTTCAGCTACTACAACAAATATATCCTGAATGTTACTGCTCCATAAGGTGGACAGTAAATAAAGGAAGTTCTTGGTCATGGACAAGCCCAAATAAAGGGTAAGATACTAACAGATAGTGAACCACTGTATGGCGGGGAACCAATCACTTCTCTTGCTCATTATAAGTTACCTTATCTCCTCCCCACAGCAGCCACTCCTAGTGACTAGGCATACCTGTAATTTTATCTAAGCCTTTTATTTTGGGGGGTAAAAGAAAAACGACACCTAATGTGCCAAAGAGGAGAAAAACCAAAACAAAGGGAGTATCAAGTAAAAGAGATAGTGTATGAAAAGAAAGGAAAAGAAACTTCAGGAGGTTTGGTAGCGATTATCTCTCATGGAGGGATCTGTCTATGAATAAGTCAAATAATCTTTTGAATATCGGAACATGTCCCAATATAGCCAGCGTGTGTTATGCTCATCCGTCTTATCTCTGAGGGCAGCTGTCAAAGCCTCCATCTGTTGGATGTCGTCCACACTGGCAAACCACTGCCTCAACGAAGGCGGGGATTGTTGTTTTCACATGCTCGGAATGCATGCCCTGGCTGCGTTTAACAGGTCTTTCAACAAGGATTTCCTGTATCTTGTGCTGGACATAGGGGTTAAATTAAGAAGTACAGCAGCTGGATTATCCACAAGTGAAAACTCCGTAAGTTCGTGAATGATCTTCAGTACCTGTTGCCAGAATAGTGTAATCTTCGAACAGTCCCAGAAAATGTGGAGTAAAGTGCCTACTTGGGAACCACATCTCCAGCAGAACGGGCTATGGCCAGGGTAAATAGATGCCAACACTGCCGGTGTCCTGTACCAGCATGATAGTATTTTAAAAGTGATCTCCTGGTATTTGCTACACAAGGAGGACTTGTGAGCAAAGAAAAGTATGCGGTTCTTCTGATCTTCTGAGAAGGTAGTGTTGAGATCTCTCTCCCACTTACACAGGTAAGGGGGGTCATGTTGGGAAGAAGCAGCAAGCAAAATGCCATAAGAGAGGGAAAGAGCCCTCCACAGGGGACCATCTCCCAGGCAGAGGTCTTCGAACAAATTTGGCTGTCTACGGAAATTTGCAGGGTTTGGGAGGGAACGTAGAAAATGTGTCAGCTGTAGCATCTTCCACTAACCCAAAACTGAAGAATTCAAGGTGGGGAAAAACACTGATGGACTTACCCAATCAGAGGTCCCAAGGAATGTAGCAGCTCTTATCAGGTTCTTTTCCTGTTGGGGCATAAAAGCTTTATCAGTTAAACCGGGCACAAAATCTGGGTGTCCAACTATAGGTGTCAATGGGGAGGGGAAGCTAGGCATTTCAGTTAAGTGGTAATATCTACGAATTTCGAGCATAGTGGACTCGATCAATGGATGTGAAAGGGAAAGTTGGGAGCAGGGAATTCCAGCCCAAGGAAGGCCGGCTATTGGGATTGGTACTGACTCCTGTTCAAGGGATACACATAGTTTGTGTGACGAATGTCTGCACCAGTCTACCACTCTGGACATGTGAACTGCAGTGCAATATAGCAACGGATCTGGAAGACCCACTCCACTTCTAAGCTTTGACCGTTGTAGCAGTGATCTCTTGAGCCAGGAAGGTTTACCCCGCCAAACATAATTAATAAAGAGGGATCGGAGCCTACTAAAGAAGCTCCTCAGAATCTTAACTGGTAGGGCTTACAGAAGATACAACAGCCTTGGCATTACGTTCATCTTCAGAACGTTGCATCGGCCAAACCATGAGACTGCTAGGTTTTTCCATTTGTCTAGATCAGCTGAAATAGTGTTCAGTAAGGGCTGGAAGTTATATTGATAAATGAGGTGAAGGTTGGCAGGTATTTTGGTTCCCAGATACTGAATGGACTGTGTGGCCTAGCGAAATGGGAAGTTACTACTGATGCGAGCGAGGGCTTCTGGCGCTAGAGTAACATTGAGAGCTTGAGACTTTTGCAGGTTGACTTTAAAGTCTGATAGGTCCCCATACACACGCAATTCAGATAATAGGACAGGTAGGGAGACTACAGGGTCTGCTATATAAAATAGAAGGTCGTCCGCGTAAGCGGCAACTTTGTGATGGTAAGGACCGGTCTCCAGTCCTCTGATGTCCGGGTTGAGCCTAATATGCTGCAAAAGAGGTTCTAATGACAGAATATATAGGAGTGGGGAAAGCGGACATCCCTGTCGCATTCCGTTCCCTAAAGCGAAGGACTCCGAGGACACCCCATTGACCCTCACCGTGGCGGTGGGGGTCGAGTAGAGTGCTGCTATCCAGGACAGAAACGGTGCGGGCATGCCTATGTGTCTCAGTGTAGTTAGAAGAAAAGACCAATTTACCCTGTCAAATGCTTTTTCAGCGTCGGTTTATAACAGGATAAAAGGAGTATTAAGGTGTTTGACTTTGGCTATTACATCTACTGGGTCTGGGTCGTGTTATCACGAGCCTCTCTGTTTTGAATGAAGCCGACCTGATCGAGGGGAATGATACGCTGTATTATCAAGCCCAATCTCTCTGCCAGAATTTTTGTGAACAACTTGAGGTCGCAGTTAAGGAGAGAGATGGGTCTGTAGCTGGCACAGAGGAGTGGGTCCTTCCCTGGTTTGGGAATGACCGAGATGCTTGCTCTCAGGAGATCAGGGGGTACCGCATGACCCTCTAAGATTGCATTGAAAGCAGCAATGAACTGTGCTGCCAGCTGGTCATGAAAGGTTTTAAAGTACCCAACGGTGAAATCGTCTGGGCCGGGCGCTTTCCCCCCTGGAGAACCAGCTAGTGCATTAGAGAGTTCCTCTGTAGTAATGGGTTGCGATAATTGGACAATTTCCTCCTCAGTTAGCATAGGCAGGTTAGCATTCTGCAGGTAGGCATCTAACTTTTCTAACCTGTCTGGGGTCTGAACTGCAGCGGGGGAAGGATGCAAGTTGTAAAGAGAGGTATAAAATTCTCGCAATATCTCTGCCATTTCCTTAGAGGTATGGATTTTGGATCCTCTGGAGGTAGTCAAGGTCGGGATGTAAGATAACCCATGTTGGGCTCTTAAAGCATTAGCTAATGCTCTGCTGCACTTGTCCCCGTGTTCGTAAAAAACCCTACGAGATGCTAGCAGTCCAGTCTTTGCCTGGAAAAGTGAATGTTCTCTAATTTGTTCCCGTATTCGGGCTAGTTCTGCCTCAGTGATCGCGTCAAGATGACTCTTATGACGTTTTTCACTTTCATGCAATTTAGACAATAGGTCCGATAATATTTTTGCTCTTGCCTTCTTGAGTCTGTGGCCATGCTTAAAAAGCACCCCTCTAATGTAACATTTGTGTGTGGCCCATAAGGCTAGAGGGCTGGAGACTGAGTCCCTATTTGTCTCAAAAAAGAGGCCCAGCTCCCTCAAGATATCTGCTTTGACCTCAGGATCCTGCAAGATCGACTCATTTAGTCGCCAACCAGAGGATCCAGAAGTCGGGTGTTGTAATGTTAGTTCTAGTGTGATTGGAGCGTGGTCCAATATTGCGATGTGGCCTATGTCTGCCCTAGAGACTCTTTGGATCATTGTGTAGGACATAAGGAAAAGGTCTATTCTGGAATATGACCTGTGTACGGGCGAAAAAAAAAGAGTAGTCCCTCTCTAGCGGATGCAGGATACGCCATATATCCACAAGCTGATGGTTGTGCAACAAATCTTTCAATTGTGTTCTGGACCTCTGCGATACGGTGGAGGCCCCCGTTGTGGAATCCTTGCTTGGGTCGATTGTGAAATTTAAGTCCCCTCCAATCACTAGTGTCCCTTCGGCAAAGGTAGCCAATGAGGATAAACACCCTTCCAGCGCCGATATCTGATCCACATTAGGGAGGTATATGTTTGCCAGGGTGAACGTCTGTGATTGGATTTTCCCTTTTAGAAAGAGGTATCTACCCTCTTGATCAGAACGGAGGTCCAAAAATTGCCAAGGTAAGGTTTTGGCCAGTAGGATGCTCGTACCTTTGGATTTAGATGAGGGTGAAACGCTATAATAAGCCATTGGGAAATGTTTACTGTGCAGTTTAGGTATTTTTTCCGCCCGGAAGTGGGGCTCCTGTAAGAATACCACCTGCGGGCGTTGTCTCCATAAATCAGCAAGACAGCTGGACCTCTTTTCCGGAACGTTCAGTCCCTTCACATTCCAGGACAGAACCCTCAACGTCATTGCGGATAAAGAGGTCCCCTTCACCGACCCTCACTAAAGAAATATGAAATAAATTAGGTGGTAGATGAGATGAGGAGAAGAAATGAAAGAAAACCAAATAGGAGAAAAGAAAAGACGCGAAGAAAGAAGGGTGATAAGGTTAAAAAGGTAAATAGAAAAACAAAAATGTGCAAGAAAGGGGGATGCGAACTAAGTCTCCCGTTGGAGAACTACTGCCGGAGTGGGCAGCTAGAGCCTAGCGGGGGAGGAGGTAAGGCACTTCAGAGGTCGGGCCCCCAGACCACGGGGATCCCCCCGCAGCTCAGCGATAGACATCCCCCGAAGGGGAAGTACTATAATATACTCTTCACATACATGTATATAACAAGTAACAATGGGAGGAAAATATAACAAGCCAACAATACGAGAGAAGATAAAAAATAAAAAAAAATGAAACAGGATACCCCCCAATGAATCAACAACGATTCCATGAAGGAGCACCCAAAATCGGTGAGGGAGTAGAAAATGGAGGCTTTGACGTCGCTCATGAGTCAAGACCTATGGGATACAGATTATGGTCCAGCAATTGAAAACCCAAGTCCCCCTATGGAAACTCACATTTTGTTGGTTCAGCTCCGCGCAAGGTCAATCCACCTCCGTCAAAATGTGTCACCATCAAAAATTTTTTTCCCTATCCCCCTATTATCATTCTTTTTCTCTCCACATCCTCTCACCCCCACCCCAAATTTGCCAAAAACAAAAAAAAAAATCCCTTTCTCTGGGATCAAAGCCATAACTGTATCCCTCCCCACAAGATCACACATTAGAATATCTTTCTGCCCTGCAGTGGGGGGGGGTCACCAGGGAGCCCCACCCTGGAAGGTCTATATGTAAGTTGTGGCAACTTGGACCTGAAAAAGCCCCCCGGCCGCCCCCCATTTCCTTAAAAGATGTACCGGAGCCCCTCCATGTGGGGTTCCACAACACTAACAAGGTGCACCCCGCTCAGTGCCAAGTGTCCCAAACTCACCGGGGCAGCCGGATAACTCCCCCAGGCCCAACCTGTAAGGTTTAACTGACTCAGAACACCCCCACAGGCCTGCCCAATTCTCCCAGTCATTATAAGTCCAAAACAGCTCATGGGAGAATGGGTTACTGGTACTTGATCAGGAGCGGGGCATAGCCTAAGACAGTTCCCAACAGATACAGCAACATGGCCTGGTACAGCAACAGGCCTGGTGTAATGTCCAACCCTCCTGGCACATTAACCACGTCCGGTGAGCAACTATTTGGACCAGCAGGGAAGGCTTTTGAGCTGACTCGTGGGGTGGGAAGGCATCAGCAGCAAAAAAAATGGGGTGGGGGGGGAGCAAAGAAGCCGCCCTGTAAGAAAAAGTTGCATCACGTAATCAGGCTTCGTTGTCTTGAGGCGCTGGTTGCCGTCTGCGTTGTTGCCGGCGATTCCTTCGGGATCGTTGGGGCCTGCTAGTTAGCACCGCGTCAGCATTGCCCGTTGGTAGGACGAATGCCAGCCAATTGGGAACCGATACCGGAAGCATCTCCAGAGAACTGAAAAAAGTCGTCAAATTCGATGGACGTTTTAGGGTGAATGAGCGGTTCCCCTTCCTAGCAATCAAATGGAAGGGGTGGCCCCATTTGTAGATGATCCCTAATTCGTTCAATTTTTCTAGCAGGGGTTTCATACACCTATGCATCTGCAATGTTCTCCTGGATATGTCCGGTAAAAGGAGGACCTGGGCTCCATCAAAGTCAGTGGGACCCTTCCGCCAAGCATTTTGCAAAATGTCTTCCTTTAAAGAATAATTATGGAGACAGCAAATGACGTCTCTAGGTCTGTCATCCGCTATGTTCCTGGGACCTAGGGTCCTATGGACCCTGTCAATGTCAATGTTAGTCTCTGGGGAGCATTCCAGGTACTGATTCAATATAGCAGTCACTGTTGTTTTAAGACCTGCTTGCTGTTTGGCTTCTGGGAGACCGCGGATTCTGATGTTACGCCTGCGGTTCCGATTTTCCAGGTCATCCAGTAGCAAGTGTAGTTGGGCTACTTGGTCTGACACTTCATCCTGCGCTAATTGTAAGCTGGAGACAGCGTTATGCAGGGAGGTAGAATCCTCTTCCAGTGATGTGACCCTGGTGGACATTTCTGCTACCTCCTGTTTAACCCCTGCCAGTTCCCCTCTGAGTGCTGCTTCCATGCGGGAGGCCAGCAAGTTAAAATCCTCTCTACTTCCAGTTCCGGTGCCTCATGGAGTAGCTGCATGCTTGCTCTGCTCCCACAGCTAGCCTCCAAAAACCTTCTATAAAGCCTGAATCCCTGCACCAAAAGACAAGGTCGGCACCGGAGGAGTCCCCGACCAACAGATGGAACGATACCTCGACTTCAGGCCACAGCGCCTGTCATGGCGACCGCGCCAGGGGGAGCGATCGTTCCTTCGTTTGCATCCGAACCTTTGGACCTTGCAACGAATGCACGCACCTTCAACACCGAACTGATAGCTCAAGCTGTAGCAGCAATTCTTGCCCCCACGATCACAGCCACAGTGGAAAAAGCGGTCCAGGATGGCCTGGCCCAGCTACACAAAGAACTAAGACTACAGGCATCTCGTCTAACAGAAGCGGAGCAGAGAATCTCCCGTGTGGAAGAAGAACTGTATAATACCCAATACTCTGATCGAGCACAAGATACACAAATAAAACTCATAATAGAGAAGCTCGAAGATCTCATGAACAGGTCAAGAAGGAGTAATCTGAGGTTCATTGGGATCCCTGAATCGGTTTCCAATACAGCATTATCCCACTTCTGCGCGGTCAAAATTCCAGAAGCCTTAGGCCTGCGAGGCCACTGCCAAGTGGAACGGGCTCACAGATTGGGTCCACCAGGCTCAGAACGAAACACACCAAGACCAGCCATTGCCAAATATCTCAATTACGCTGATAAACATGGCATCCTACAGAAGTTCAGCCAAACAAAATCCCTCACAATTGACGGGGAAAGAATCCTCATCTTCACGGATTACTCTGCTGAGGCGGCAAAAAAGAGGAAGTCCTTTCAACCTATCTGCGCTGAACTCTTCAAGAGAGGCACCAGATTCACTCTACCCTTCCAGCTACACTTCGCCTCAAGGCCCCGTCAGGGGAACAATTGTCGTTCACCGACCCCTCAGAAGCTGACAGGTTCCACCGATCTCTAGCCACCCCCTCATATGCCACCATGGCGTCCAAAGACCTGCAAGCCCAACGTGCCCTAGATCAGAGAAGCCCCAGGAAAGACTCAGCCAAGAGATTGAGAACCAACGGCTCGCGCAACAACGCTATGGAGACCTCCACCTAACCTGACCGGCACAATCAAGGTTCTCTCCTCAACCTCCCTCTTCAAAGTCCTGATCAGATGAGTATATCGCCTCCTACCTTAGGATACCTATAAATGCCTACAATTTTCTGCTCGTTCTTCACTGGACATTCTCACTGACCATGGTTATTCTCCCAATAATCTTCGTTGCTCGTCCTCTTAATGGGACTCTTCCCCTCTCGGGTAAGACATCTAGTTATGTCCCAACTGGCACAGTTAGTGTCAAATGTTTCTACTTACTGCCTTAGTCTACTTTAGCAGACTGAACGGCTGACTGCTCTCTTTGCATTATACCTGTTTGCTTATTATTCAATATTGTTATGATCGTTTGCTCTATCCCTTTGCCTCCTTCCACACGGACTGCCTCCAAAGCATGAAAGCCCACATCATAACCTCGGGACCGCCTTCCAGAGGTACAGGACGACCAGACTTCAGCTTAAAACATGACAAAAGGGTCGAGTCACTTCTCTTCTTGATGAGGCTATGCTTTTAGGGAACAGTTTCCTGCAGTACGACCATGTGGAAGAAAGTGAAGTGCTTACTATGTTGGTTTGATTTTGAATATATAACCCTTATCCACACTACTACCACTCCACCTCCCCACCTGCTGCATACCCATCCCATCCCCCCCTGTCCCCCAGTTGGCATAGACACCCAAAGCTGCTCTGTCACATCCCCTTCGAACAACCTCTACCAGCCGCATGGGCTCTCGGGCCAAACAACACCCAATCTGACTGCTCTGCCTAACATCAACCCTTTGTTTCTTAACCCTCCATGAAAATAATATCGTGGAATGTTAAGGGACTCAGGTCCCCCAACAAGCGCATGAAGGTGCTGAGGCATCTTCAGCGCCTTCATGCAGATGTAGCTTTAATTCAGGAATCACACCTACCTTCTTCTGACTTTTGGCGGATGAAAAAATTATGGGTGGGTACAGTATTAGGATCAGGGGCAGTGGGAAGGAAAGCAGGAGTTCTAATCCTTTTACACAAAAAATTCTCAGGAAGTTACGGCCACAGACACCGATACTCACGGCTAGAGTTGAGCGAACCCGGACTGTAAATTTGGGTCTGTACCGAACTTTGGGGTGTCTGGGACCCGGACCCCAACCCGGACTTTTCAAAAAAAGTCCGGGTTCGGGTCCGAGGTTCTGGTAATTTTACCAAAAGTTCTGAAAATTGCTGTAAAAAAGTCCAGGAAAGTCCTAGAGGTCTGCAAAAGGAAGGAAAATGGGGTAAGGGTGGGACAAGTGCCCTAAAAAGAAATGGGGACAGGGAAATAGCTAAAAGCATTTAAAAAAAATAAAAACATAAAAAAATCAAAAATGGAGGTGGATGTGGACCATCTTCAAACTGGGTCTGAACGGTAGAAGCCATATAACTGTTCTAAAATCATCTTCAAACTGTGTCAAAAAAGTATAAATAAGCCGGGAGAACCCATATCACTGTTCTGCAAACATCTGGAAACTGTGTGTGTCACTTTAAATAAAACCGGGACTAACTGAACTACTGTTCTGCAAACATCTGGAAACTGTGTGTGTCACTTTAACTAAAACCGGGACAAACTGAACTACTGTTCTGCAAACATCTGGAAACTGTGTGTGTCACTTTAAATAAAACCGGGACTAACTGAACTATTGTTCTGCAAACATCTGGAAACTGTGTGTGTCACTTTAAATAAAACCGGGGTGAACCCATATCACTGTTCTGCAAACATCTGGAAACTGTGTGTGACACTTTAAATAAAACCGGGACTAACTGAACTACTGTTCTGCAAACATCTGGAAAATGTGTGTCACTTTCAATAAAACCGGGACTAACTGAACTACTGTTCTGCAAACATCTGGAAACTGTGTGTGTCACTTTCAATAAAACCGGGACAAACTGAACTACTGTTCTGCCAATATCTGGAAACTGTGTGTGTCACTTTAAATAAAACCGGGACTAACTGAACTACTGTTCTGCAAACATCTGGAAACTGTGTGTGTCACTTTAACAAAAACCGGGCGAACTGATATCAGTGTTCTGCAAACATCTGGAAACTGTGTGTGACACTTTAACTAAAATCCGGGACAAACTGTTCTGCAAACATCTGGAAACTGTGTGTGAAAGTACAGCATAGAGAAGAACAGGGATATGGTTTCGCTCTGCTATAGTTTCACATAGAGTTTTTAGATGATTTTAGAACCAGCAGAACCCAAACTTCCAGAAGTTCGCTCAACTCTACTCACGGCAGGATGATCATGATACAGGTCAAGTGGGGCAACAAAAATCTCTCAATCACCAATATCTACGCTCCAAACAGTCCAGGAACCCCCTTTTTTGCGGATCTCTCCACTCACCTCCTGGGGCACCCTCTTTCCCCTCAGGTGGTGGGAGGAGACTTTAATTCCCTCATGGACATACTGGGAGATAAATCCTCTCCCCCCTCCCCACCCCCAAATAACCGTCCACATACACAGACCACAACTCTTCTAATGGAGACCATAGAATCACTGTCTCTACTGGATGCGTGGAGACTCTAGCACCCAGTGGACCGTGACTTCACATACTTCTCACCACCGCATAGGACCTTATCCAGAATAGATTACATATTTATATCGGAATCTATGCTACCCTTACTGACGGACTCTGAGATACACGCAATGGCCATATCCGACCACACGCCCATCTCGATCTCACTGGCAGACCACATTAGTACACCGACTCCAAACATATGGAGATTCCCAGCTCATCTTGCAGGCATGCCTGACTTTCAATCTTATATTCGAGCAGCCTGGGATGAGTACTCTCTTACAAATCATGCTCATCAATCAGACTCCAACCTCTTTTGGGAAGCGGGGAAAGCTTTCCTGAGAGGAAAGGTGATATCTTATGCAGCCTCACATAAACACAGATCTTTAGCGAAATATCGCACAGCCAGTCTCCAAGTACAAGCAGCCCAAACAGCACTAGCCACCAATAACCAGGCTAACAGAAACAACTGGCAAACTGCTAAGAGAGCCTTTGACCTCTGGGCAGACATAATAGAGCTCTCTAAGAGAGCCCTGTTGGATGCCAAGTTCTACCAACACGGAAACAAGTCCGGAAAATTACTAGCCAGACTCTGCAAAGACACCTTTACCCCGACACATATCTCAGCTCTCAAGGATAAGCATGGACATACGCACACTGATCCCTCGGCAATAGCCAATACCATGCTAGAGTTCTATACCTCCCTTTACTCACCTGACGAGACAGACAAACACAAAGCCGACCAATTCCTAAGCCAAATAAAGATCCCCTCGATTACGGAGGACCAACTCCAACTATTGAACGCCCCCATCACCCAAACTGAAATCCTGAAGGCTATACAAACTACGTCTCCCAACAAAGCCCCGGGACCAGACGGCTTCACTGGGGATTTCTATAAATCATTAAAAAACGTTCTGGCACCGACCCTGTCCAAAGTATACGACCACATTTGGTCTGGCGGGCGCTACCTACCCACAGGCAATCTAGCGATAATTAAACTTCTCAGTAAGAAAGGCAAAGACCCACTGGCCCCGGGCTCCTACCGCCCCATATCACTGTTAAATTTGGACGCCAAGTTTCTCTCAAAAATCATAGCAGCCAGATTAGCGGACATTATCCCCTCCATCATACACCCCGCCCAATCGGGTTTCGTCCGGGGACGAAATGCGACCTTGAACATTCGTAAAGTGATAACGGTACTGGAACACGCAAAAACTCACCCTACTCAGGGATCGGCCATCATAACTCTGGACGCAGAAAAGGCATTCGATAATGTCAGTTTCGAATGGCTCTTCTCAGTCCTAAGAGCACTACACTTCTAAGGTCCATTCCTCCACACGATACAGCAAATGTACGCCTGCCCCTCGGCTAGGATAGTAGCGGCGGGCATAATGGGCCCGGAGTTCCGTCTACACAAGGGCACGAGACAGGGATGCCCTCTGTCCCCCCTCCTGTTCAATCTAGCCCTGGAACCGCTCTCTAGATACCTCATCGAGAAAGCCCCCTTACATGGCATCAAGGTAGGAGACCAGGAGTTACGCACGGCTTTATTCGCTGACGATGTACTCATATTGACCTCGAACCCTGCCAAGGACATTCATGTAATTAAAAACACATTTGACGCCTTTCAAAATCTCTCAGGATTATGCATAAATTACTCCAAACGTGAGGTACTCCCTCTAGGCACCACCAAACACCTTCCTTGGGCCTCTTCCTCCCCCTTTCCTATAACGCACAGCCACATCACCTACCTAGGTATAGAAGTTGGCAAAACCCCCTCCTCCCTATATTCCTTAAATTATCCCCCGCTATTCACGAAGATAATTCAGGAACTGTCGCGGTGGGCAGGGCTCCCGTTATCGCTTCTGGGGAGATGCCGTCTTTTTAAGATGGTGAGCTTTGCCAAACTCTTATACCCATTACAAACCCTACCTTTACTTATAAAGCATAAAGACATCCAACTCTTAAGTTTGGCAGTAGTGAAATTCTTATGGCAGGGCAAGAAAACACGTATCTCACAAGCAAAGCTATACTCTTCCAGGGGCGATGGCGGAGTTGGTCTTCCGCACATCAGAATATATAATATTGCTTGCCTCCTCCGTGCAGGTCTGGACTGGATAGCAAATACATCAAGGTACTCCAACTACTCACTGGAATTAGTCATGGGCAAGCCATTTACCTTATCGGGCCTGCTCCACTCACAATGGGGTCGCCTCCCGACCCACCTACGCCAAAACTTATTACTGAGAGACATGGCAATTGCATGGAGAGAATCCAGAAAACTCCAGAAGCTGTCACCCCACATATCACGACAGCTACCCATTACAGGCAACCCACAGTTCCCGGCAGCTCTAGACAGCGCAATTTTCCAATTATGGTCTTCACGTGGTTTAACCCACATGGCATCTCTATATGATGAGAGTTCCGGCAAACCGATCCCCTTCCAGGACATAAGCAAGACCTACAATCTGCCTCCTTCCCACATCTTCCACTATTCCCAATGCCTGAGTTTCATACACTCAAACCATAAAACTGCTGCCCCGCCTTTCAATCTTTCCTTCACTGATCAGCTACTTGCCAAAGGATCTTTCGCCATATCAGATATATACAAACCGCTCATCCAAAGGTCTCTATCTCCACCACTGGAAATAGCGGCCACCAAATGGTCAAAACACTTTCCTATGGATAACCTAGCGGACAAGTTACACCAGGGATACAATTCGATCCTGCGCTATACAACCTGTGAACTTTGGAAGGAAACCCAATTGAAGCTACTTCATAGAGCCTTCATACCCTTCATCAGAAAAAAAGAGGACCCAAAAAAATGGAACTGTGCCCCTGGTGCTCCTCCGCCAAGCCTTCACTGGCACACCGCTTCTGATTCTGCACCTCCACCCATTCCTTCTGGACGAAAGTTGTGGATTTCATCCACAGAGTATCGGGCTTAACAGTCCCACAGACCCCTGAGTTACTACTATTTGGTTATCTGGACCAAACCAATCTGCATCCACCACCGGCCACAAAAGCTCTCTCCTATATACCTTGGATTCAAACATGCCTCTTGGCGGCCCGCAAGATAATTCTGAAATGCTGGACACAACCGTGTATGCCCATGGTGGAAAAGGACTTGATCTGGCTACTATATATGGACAGACTTACCTCCAACTCCCCGAACGCCTCAACAGAGCGCAGATTCCGCACCAAATGGACCCCTTCATGCAGTCTGTCCTCACGAGAGAGGAAATAGAGGTCATTGAAAAAGCCCCACATAGGTATCACATCAACAGACAGCAAGCTCATCAAGAGCCCTGAAGGGGATTGCCTCTCCTTCTTCTCTTCTGGGACACCACCTCATGTGGGACTCCAAACTTCCACGAGACTCTTCTCTCTGTGTATTCATTGTGTTATTTGTATATTTTTTGTTTTCTCTTTTTATTGGGCCTATGTGGCAACTAATGTTAATTAGGCAACACCTTCCCAATATGGATCCACACTCTCAGATAGGTCTGGAGCCCAACTACCCTCCACCACCACCCATGAATAAGCCCTCATTATTGCCGACCCCTCCCCTCCTACTTTATCATCCCTTTATTCCCCTTCCTATACCACTGCCTCTCCTCCACCTCCCTCTGGGTATGCAGCACCCTATCCCTCAACCCCCCGCCCCTGTCCCGCTCCCTCCCCCCCTCCCCTCCCTCCTCCTACACTATGTGTGCATATACTATACTAAGCTTTCTAAGTTCTATGACCTACGATTCCATCCTAGATTCAGACATCTCTTGCCATATTTACTGTTATATTGTACCGTCCTGGTATCTGTACCTGTGAAAATCCTCAATAAATATTCTAAAAAAAAATAATCCTCTCTAGTGGGAAGTTGTTGCAGAAAAGCCCACACCGACTGATCTATGAGCTAGGCAGAACTTGACTCCTGTGAGAACCGTGTGCTGTGCACAGTACTCACTGTGGTAGATGGCAGTGTTGGAGTGACCAGGGTGGCCCCCACCATTGCACTCAGACGTCTGGAGGGCTGTGAGCACCAAGGGTCCTGTCGGCTGTGCTCCGTGTCAGATGGAGATCCGCAGACGTCCCATCCGGTACTGCAGATGGAAGCGAGAGTGAGCGAGGCAGGCAGGGCGAGAGGTCGCTGGGAGGGGAGAGACGCAAGTCATTGTCACCATTCTCCCACGCTCTCTTCCCATCCGCGGCTGGCTGACTATGCTCCGTCCTCGTGGCTGGCGCCGGCGCCATTTTGGTCGGGTCCGGTGTTGAAGCGGCCGTATGCAGCGGGATCAGGAAACGATCCATGTCTGGACGGCGTGTATCGTGGCGGGATTACTTCCCGAACTCCCTTGGTACTTGCAGGAGAAGAAAATGTGGGTTAAAGCTGTGCTGAGACACTGCAAGAGGGCCACGGGCCGGGAGCTCCAGGAAGATGCGTCTTCACTCTTCCATGCTGAGACCACGCCCCCAGTGCAGTCTATTTCTGAGAAGACTGAACAAAAGTAATTGTTTAAATGGTTTACTACAGCCTGGTCTCCCTCAACATATGTGCTTTGCCCCATTTTTATTTTAGTGATCCCATTGTATTTTTTCTTTCTATCACTAATGTACCTAAAAAAGGTTTTATCTCCTTTTTTAACAGACTTAGCATTTTCCTCCTCTCTCTGTGCTTTTGCAGCACTGATAATGTGTTTGGCCTCCTTTTGTCTATTTTCATACTCCTCTCTGTCAGCTACACCTCCTGTTTCCCTTAATCTTCCATACTCTATTCTTTTCCCCTTTACTATCCTACTTACCTCTTTAGTGAACCATATTGTTTTTTTCTTCTGTTTATTCTTACTAACTTGCCTGACATAAAATGTAGTTGCCTCCAGGATGGTAGACTGATTACTTACTGATTACTTACTCCTGTCATTTTACTCCAACCTTTCAGTTAATTTTTTTAAAAATGTCCCCATTCCAGCAAATTTTGTTATTTTAAAATCTAAAACTTGTTTTTGTAAATGATTTTTCAGTTCTTGTTTTAAGATCAAACCAAAGACATAGGTGATCACTAGAACCCAAATTCTCTCCCACCTCAACATCAGACAGTCGATCCCTATTTGTCAGTACTAGGTCAAGAATATGATCACCTCAGTTTGGGCCTTTTACTAACTGTTTTAGAGAAACCCCATTCAGTGCTTCCATTACATACCTGCTCATGTTTGTAATAGCAGTTTGAGAATTCCAGTTAATGTAAGGCATGTTGAAGTCACCCATAATCAAAACCTCTCCCTTCATTGCCATTTGGGTTATCCCATCAATGAACATTTTATCATAATCCTCAGTCTGTCCTGGGGGTATGTATACTACTCCAATTCTAATTGAAGGTCCCTCCCTGGTTGGAAGGCAGACCTAGAGAGCTTCGAGTATTTCATTCGTTTTTTGAATTAATGTTAGTTTTATGCCATGTTTTACATATATGGCAACTCCACCTCCCCTCTTCCCTACTCTGTCATTCCTGTATAGTGTGTACCCTGGTATGGTTATTTCCCAGTCATTTGAATCCTTGAACCATGTCTCTGTAATTGCAACAAGGTCTAAGTTGTCCCTAGACATAAGAGCTGTCAGCTCACAAAGCTTGTTGCCTAAACTACAAGCATTAGTGCACATGACATGACAAACAGTACTATCAACTGCTTTATTATTACCACCAGAAACTTCAACTGAAGTGACCACCCCGTCAGCCCAGTCGTTAACAACACAAACCTCCCATTTGTTTCAACCTGCTGGGTACAGAAATGCTCCTCAACAATTACATCTCTGCCCCCATTTCTCAGTTTAAATGCATGTCTGAAAAATTCCTAAATTCCATAACAAGAAGCTCAGTGCCCTTGGGTGAGGGATGCAGGCCATCTCTCTTGTAAAGTTCAATGTCCGACCACCGGGTAGCATCATGACTAACATAGCCAAAACCTTCAGCTTTGCACCAATTCTTTAACCAAACATTGAACTCTGCAATACGAAGTACTTTCTCGTGTTGTCCATTATACACAGGTAAGACCTGTAAAAATGTAAGAGTACACTGTTGAAGATCCAGGCTCAAATTCTAAAAATCCTTCTGCACAGAATGCACATCATTCAGGGACAAATCATTTGTGCCAAGGTGCACAACAACATCAACATTGCACTCCTCGCTAGCATTTTTGACAATTTTTACAATGCGCCTTTTATCTCTCCTAACAGTAGCACCAGGCAAACACCTAACTTCCTTTGACAATTCCACATGATTTCCTAAAGCAACACCTCTTACAACTGAATCACCAACAAGAAGATAACGTCTCCTTTTAGGAGCCTTATCTACAACATTTGCCTGGTGAGCAACCTGTGATAAAACAATTACTTTTGGAATTGCAATTTTTTTCTCAGAGAAGGGTCCAGAGAAGGGTTGCCAGAGAAGGGTTGCCAATCTCACAAGCAGCTATGTTTGCAGCCTTTACATATGCTTCTAGCTCAGAAATAACACTATAGGGGTTATGCAGTGTCAAAACAAAAGCTACATGTTTATGGTCCACAGGCCTTACTCTTCCAGACCCAACAGTTGTCCACACTGCCCTTCTCCTGCAGTCTTTGAGGAAGAGGAGGATTTTTGCAGGGCAGCTCAACACAAAGAACTGGCTTAGACAACCTCCTGATCTCAGACTGCAGGGCACTAACCAAGGAATTTAGACAGGCAATGTTATCACGTAGACTAGAAACTTGCATACAAATGGGACAGCGCCCCAGCTTCCATAAAGCACCACGAAAAACAAATGCCAAACAAGTATTGCACCAAACTAAACCAGACATCTTTAAAGAGATTTACTCAAATTCAAACACAGGCACTAATCAAATATAGTTTGCTGTCTCCAAACTCCTGCTGTTTTCAAACTACTTGCTGTTCAAAACAATTGCACTTTTGTCCAGCTGCACTTCTGTACTGCTGCAATTGGAAAGAGCAACTCTCAAGCGTAAACTCTACAAAAGTTGCTACCTTTCTTAATTACAACACTAATTAGGCACCAATTTGGACAACAGTCCACCTCTTTTACATATGCTAATTGACAACAGCCAGTGCTAATTGGCAACTGTGACTCATCAATTCTGATGAGTAAGTACACACAGATTTGTGAAACGCGTCCACTCTTTTAGGCTTTTTGCACTTGCGTGGTGTGTCATGTCTTTTGGATCATCCTTTAATGCTTCAATGAAGGATTTTCCTCCATGTCGATGTGCAGCTGATCTTATGCCTGACTTAATTTATGGTTGGCAGACCGGAGCTAGCACCTGGGAGTTTCACCTGGAGTGGCTGCTTCTTACCTTTGCTAATTGACAACACCCAGTATTCAACACCTCAACAGCACTTATCAAACAACCACTAGTAACAACACAGCCAAAATACCAGGACAGGTTCTGAGTGGAACCTGTCATGTTAAACCACTGTATGGTCTTGCCCACGGTGCTGCAGCTCAGTTTCAGGGTCTTGGCAATCTTCGTATAGCCTAGGCCATCTTTATGTAGAGCAACAATTCTTTTTTTCAGATCCTCAGAGAGTTCTTTGCCATGAGGTACCATGTTGAACTTCCAGTGACCAGTATGAGTGAGTGAGAGCGATAACACCAAATTTAACACACCTGCTCCCCATTCACAACTGAGACCTTGTAACACTAATGAGTCACA
Organism: Glandirana rugosa; assembly: GCA_018402905.1. Lineage (NCBI taxonomy): Eukaryota > Metazoa > Chordata > Amphibia > Anura > Ranidae > Glandirana > Glandirana rugosa. Next base: position 69,221 of record BLSH010137636.1, read on the forward strand.
TGACACCAGGGAGGAAAAATGGCTGATTGGGCCCAATTTGGACATTTTCACTTAGGGGTGTACTCACTTTTTTGCCAGTGGTTTAGACATTAATGGCTGCGTGTTGTTATTTTGAGGGAACAGTAAATTTACACTGTTATACAAGCTGTACATTCACTACTTTACATTGTAGCGACTAGCTAAGTGTAATTTCTTCAGTTTTGTCACTTGAAAAAATATAATAAAATATTTACAAAGAAAATGTGAGGGATGTACTCACTTTTTCTGAGATACTGTATATACCCTGCATTCAGTGTAGACTATATACAGCTCATTCAGTGTATTGTATATAGAGTCAGTTCAGGCAGTGTAAGAATATATATATATATATATATATATATATATATATGTATATATATATATATATATATATATACATATTGTGACGGAATGGTCCCCTGTCACAGTAAGTTCTGTTATTTTAATAAACATTGGCTGCCGTGCCCTTAAAGAGAGATCCCGACTGTCATGAACTCACTCCATACGCATCTACCACGAGAACTGAACATCCCCATGTCACGCGCAGTGGACTCGTTGGGCACAAATCAGTGAAATCTGGGTCCCGGCTCCACAGTGGGTTCATGTCAGGAACTGTTGGCTGTGTATGGAAGTGCAGCCAGGTGAACAGAATTGCGGAGGAGTGCTTTGGACACAATCGAGATCTCTGCAATCAAGTAAGTTCATCTGTGATATGGATTGTGTGTGTTAGTGCATGAGACTGCACAATCAGTGAGAACCTGCAAGAGAAAAACGATGTGCTTTAAAGAGACAGTGCTCAAATTTTTTTGTGGGACTGTAAAGTTGTGAGTATGGGGCGATCAAAGATCCTAAAAGGTTTTTCTGGAATGATAGACAGAGCTCTGTGGCTAGAGGGGTTGTTACCACTTGAACAAGCCTCATACATGCCTGAACAGAGTTTGCCAAGGAGAAAAACTGTGGCTGATGTTGTCCTTAATTCAAAAGGACTTCCCTGAATATTGTGCCACCGTCCGTAAGATCAGAACAAAAAAGGATTGTGGGAAACCCCACATAAAGTGGACGTTTTCAATGGGCACACCACGAGATAACACATGCAATTTTGTAAAAAATACAGAATTTTATTCATAGATTAAGAAAATACACATACATAGAATACATATCAAAAAATGATAAAAATAAGCGGTACAGATCTCAACATGTCCTGTACGTGAAGCCCTGCTCCCCCTGCTCACAGGATCACATCACATGGCACGTCCAGATTTGGACCATAACAAATTTTGCACGTTTGCTACCAATACAACCACGGTGTGTCTACACACACAATATTGTAGGAGTCAACGCGTTTCGCTATGAGCTTCCTCAGGACCCCATTGGTAACATGGCTGTCGGTTGCAGAAGTAGCTAATAATCAGAAAAAATACACAAAAGCATAAATACAATTAACATGATAGCATTGGGAATTATAAGATGTATACAATCATTTACTATAAGATTGGTGCATGTATACATACAACCCTGGTATAAAGGTGCTTACATGTGACTCGGTGCGGTTCAGGACGGCAATCAGAGGGGCGGGCATAGGGGATTTCAAGACCCAGACTCCAAAGGTTTCATGCTGAAAATTAGTACAAGTGTGTAAGTGCTGAGTATGAGCCAATAGGGCATAACAAGCCATAGGATTTTTTAAATACCTATAATATGTCTTATTGATAGGAGAAAGTACACCGCCCCGTACTATCTGGGCAGGACCCGTACCCTCCAATAAGTACTAAGTCGTCTAAAGAAGAAAAGAAACAAGAAAAGATTCACATGGCTAGTGCCCACTATCCTTTCTAGGCTAGGCATAGGGCCATACAAAACCCCATTAACAATAGAGAGCATACCCTTAAAAATAGGTTGATCCGTGAGACGGGGAGGAGGACCAAAAGAAGTAGAGGAAGAAAACAGGTTCCGGACGGACCCACTTGGGGCTGACCATGTGGAGACCCCACGAGACGGCTCGATCCGGCTGGGGCCAAATTCGTATCACAAACGCAGGGGGAGCAACACTTGTACTTCCCTCTTAAGTGTGGGTAGATACGTCCTCCTAGATAAAAGTCATATAGGCACAGGTAATGGAGGACTAGGACAATCCGAGCCTTTAAACCCACAGTCCCATATGGATCCAAAAGTACCTTATCAACAGGGTCCTTGTTATTTGGGACGTTCGGCTGTCCAGGAACAGGTTACCACAAATGGCCCCTATAGGAGGACACGGAACAACAACTGCATAAGTAGTAAGGGAATTGTAGAAAAACTCTATCTGAGTACTTAGCGCCAAAAAACCACGTGTCCCTTACCTCGCCTCCTGCTTCCTATAGCGTCCCCCGTCACATCCGGACCGTACCGAAGACCGGGCTATATATACCCCCACCTGGTCACGTGACATGGTCCGTAGCGTCATGCGGCGGGCCTGCGCGTCAGCAGACGCGGTCACGTAGCCAGGCGTGTATCCCTACACACCTACGCTACTGATTGAGTGCGGCGTGTGCAAAGGGGGGGGGCCATGGTCCAGCCGCAAACCACCCCACGGGCCAGGCTAACTCGCCCGGGGAAGGGGCTCGGTCGGTCCTGCCCCTAAACACACCCAAACATGGACATACGAGCCCACGTGGGATACATATGCCCGCCCCAAAATTGAACGCCCCCAACCAACCAGTCCATGAAGGCTATTATATACAAGGAGACAAGCTTAACATAAGTAGTTATTATTAAGTGCAGACATTTACAGTATCAGTGCCCAAGCATAGACACCAAAGTGGAGCAATAGCGGGACATACATCAAAAATGGTGATAGCAATATGGATTGGGAAAAAAAAAAAATAATTACATCAAATTTACGCATAGCCATTCAAAGAAAAGGCTTAAAACTAAATGCTTCATTCAATCCTGGTGCCTCTGTGGCCCTAAGTAAATATATCCAGCGGGATTCGTGCTGTAATATTATTTTGTCAAATTCCCCTCCCCTGGGATTGGGGAAAATACTTTCCAAGGCTGCAAATCGAACCACTGAGGGGTCGCTATTGTGGTGCAGACTTAGGTGTCTGCCAATCGGTGTGGATAGTATATTTTTGTGACCATAATACACATGGTCCTTAATCCTTCGCCAAAATTGGCGCTTAGTCTTTCCGACATAGAAGGCCCCACACTCACAGAACATCACGTAGACTACCCCAATGGTTTGGCAGTCCACATGATGTCCTATGGTGGGGAGACCCCCACCCGGAAGGTAAAAGGTCTGATTTTCATAGATGTAAGAACAGAAATTACATGAGCCACATCTCCATGTCCCTTTCAGGTCAGATGTTTCTAAGTCAATATTGAAATGGCTTCTAATGACACGGTCCCTAACTGACTTAGCCCTCTTATATGTAATTTCAGAGGTGGATCCTATATATTTAGTTAGGATTTTGTCATTTAATAATAGTTTGTCCAGGATTGTTTTAATCTGTTGATGCTGGTTTGTGTAAGGAGTAATCAATCGCACCCTATCTGCTTGTTTTGGCTTTTTAACCTTGGATAATGTGTCCTCTCTTGTGCGTCCAGAGGCTTTATTAAAGGCCTTCCTTAAAAGGGTGCGTGAGTATCCTCTAATCAGGAGCCTATCCCGCAGGGCATTAGACTCCCAGCGAAATGATGTGTCATCTGAGCAAATATGTCTGAGCCTGAGATATTGCGAGTATGGAATGCTTTTGACCAAAGGCTGGGGATGGAAGCTCTGTGCATGTAACACTGTATTGCCTGCTGTCGGCTTACGGTACAGAGTAGTAGAGATCTCCCCAGTTTGGTCAATTAGGATTTGAATATCCAAAAATGGGAGGGAAGAGAAACTCGACTGCATAGTAAAGGTGAGTTTGAAGTCATTAACATTGAGGCTAGAGAAGAAGTCCATGAGAGTCTCCTCTGGCCCCGACCACAAAACGATCACGTCGTCTATGTATCGGAGCCAGAGGAGAATATGGGGCCAGAACCTCTGATATTGGTCCTCCGAGAGGAGGGTACGCTCCCACCCCCCCAGGTACAGGTTGGCGTACGATGGGGCACATGAAGTCCCCATCGCAACACCCTGCACCTGGAGGTAGTGGGAACCATCAAACAAAAAAACATTTTTTGTGAGGATATGCTCTAAGAGAGCTAGAATAAATTCATTATATTCAGAAAAGTCCTGATGTCTTTCACTCAAAAATTCCCGAATGACAGCTAATCCCTTATGATGTGGAATAGTACTATAAAGGGCTTCGATGTCGATTGTGACCAATTTGGTGTTTGGGGGCACCGTCAGTCCATCGATTCGTCGTAGAAGATCTGGGGTGTCTTCTATGTAAGATGGGAGAGAGGATACGTGTGGGCGCAAGTAACTGTCCACTAGTCTACTGGCTAGCTCAGCATATGCGCCCACATCTGACACAATCGGTCTCCCTGGGGGCTTCTCTATGTTTTTATGCGTTTTCGGAAGTGCATAAAACGTTGGTGTCCTGGGGTTTTTAACCCCTAATGATTCAAGAATCTCCTTAGTAATTGTGCCATTAGAGTGTGCACAGCTAATAAGGTCATAGAATTCGTTACAAAACTTTTGAACACAATCTTGCGGGATTTCTCTATACCAATTTTTGTTGTTTAATATCTTTTTACACATATCCCTATACTGTTGTGTATCCATCAGGACTACGTTGCCCCCTTTGTCGGACGGTTTAATGACGATGCCTTTGTTATTACTTAGTGTTGTAAGGGCTTCTCTTTGTTGTCTAGTAAGGTTACCTTCCCTATATCTAGTACTTTTCATCTGTTCGATTTCTTTGGTAACTTGCGTGACAAAGGCTGCCACATTGGGATTGGTGTTTAAGGGAGGAAATTTGTTGGACTTCTTTTTTGGGGCTGTTGGATGACCAGAGCTAAAGGGCTCCAAATGGGGAGGGGGGGGAGGAAGAGGAAATGATCCCCACCCTGTCCACCTCTGGGGCCCAGGGAGCATCTCCCGAGGAGTTGGCAAAGCCATGGGTACGTGCATGTACCTCATTCTTCTCCCAGAGATCCATGAGGTCCTTTAGGGCCTGGAAATCCCGAACCTTAAATTGCTTCCACTGTTCTATTTGTATATGTTCCTCTTTCTTCCGTTTTCGTTCTTCATCAAACAAGAACTTGTATATGAGCTTTCTACCAAACAGATTAATGTCCTTAACTAGTTCAAACGTATCCATGTCTTGTGTAGAGTCCCAAACTTAGGACTTCCCTTTCCTCATCAGTAAGTATGTGGGAGGAGAGATTTATGATGTTAAGTCCGGGGGTGCTTGTGTGAGTTTGGTCACAAAAGGGTTTAGGGTCGTTTGGACGTTTTTTGGAACCGGTGTCAGGGAACTCGTGGTTTCCGGACGTTCCTCGCGTGTGTCGGGAGTGTGACTTGTAGTGTTTTTAGTGGTCTGTATGTGTTTCGGTGGTTGTGGATTGTGTCTGCTTCGAGAGGACTTAGTCCCCTCGTTATGTTTCTCATGTGAAGGGGTCTGTGAGTGTGGTTGTGACTGCCCCGGATGTGTTTGTACCTGTGTCGTACCGTATTCATAAGAACCTGGTTCAGTGAGACGTTTCTTGTTGTTATTTCCCCCACCGGATGCTCCCTCGCCATCTTTTGGTCTTTTGCGGAACTGACGGTGCCGCCAATGTGCCGCCTGATTGCCCTGTGCTGAATGGGAGAAATTAGATGTGTTAGAGCTTTGAGAAACATTGGAGGAATCTGAATCCGTTCCTTCATAATCAGGTCTTGAAGCACCCGTTCTCTGAAATTTCGGGAACCGTGGTCGCCTGGCCCCATAAATGGGCCACCTATAGGCGGTATGATTATTAAAGGCAAGCTTATCTCTCAAAAATTTTTGTTCTTTCTTTTGAATGAGTTCCCTATTGAATTTCTCCAAATGTGTTTGTAATTCTTTATTTTTGGTCTCATACTCAGAGTGAGTCGTGAGACTATTGTGTTGTGTGTAAATGTGTTTAATCTCCACATCTACCTCATCCATTTCTTTTTGATATTGTGCTAGCAGGATGTTGATCATCTCCCCTGTACATTTTTTGAGGTTACCCTCCCAATTCTCTCTCAATTCCGAAGAAATATTCCGAATGTTTGGAAAAATTTGGATTCTTAAACCCTTGGGATTTAGGCCCTCATCTCTATACCTCTCAAAGAATTTTATGTGCCAGTACAAACTGGACTTTTTTTCAAGACTCCTCCTAAGTTTAAGTAAAAAGAAATCCAAATCCATCACACCACCATTTTCTTCCTGAGCGGTCTTTTGATATTGAGTCATCAGACCCTCCCAGGCTATCCCTGTATACTCCATTGTCCTATAGTCACTGACTATACTAGTATATAAGAAAAGGCCAAATGCGCACCCATACACACAACAGGGTTATAGCACATAATTGGTATCTCGTGGGTCCTAAGTTCCTGCCCAAGAATTACATGGAAACTTATGGTAATTCTAGAAGTGGGGGGAGGGTGATACCACCCTATATTCGAGAATCCAAAAGGACTTCCTGAATATTGTGCCACCGTCCGTAAGATCAGAACACAAAAGGATTGTGGGAAACCCCACATAAAGTGGACGTTTTCAATGGCACACCACGAGATAACACATGCAATTTTGTAAAAACTACAGAATTTTATTCATAGATTAAGAAAATACACATACATAGAATACATATCAAAAAATGATAAAAATAAGCGGTACAGATCTCAACATGTCCTGTACGTGAAGCCCTGCTCCCCCTGCTCACAGGATCACATCACATGGCACGTCCAGATTTGGACCATAACAAATTTTGCACGTTTGCTACCAATACAACCACGGTGTGTCTACACACACAATATTGTAGGAGTCAACGCGTTTCGCTATGAGCTTCCTCAGGACCCCATTCGTAACATGGCTGTCGGTTGCAGAAGTAGCTAATAATCAGAAAAAATACACAAAAGCATAAATACAATTAACATTATAGCATTGGGAATTATAAGATGTATGCAATCATTTGCTATAAGATTTGTGCATGTATACATACAACCCTGGTATAAAGGTGCTTACATGTGACTCCGTGCGGTTCAGGACGGCAATCAGGGGGGCAGGCATAGGGGATTTCAAGACTCAGACTACAAAGGTTTCATGCTGAAAATTAGTACAAGTGTGTAAGTGCTGAGTATGAGCCTTAGCAATGCTGGTGCAAGTAGGCCAGCTATGGCGGTGCCACAGCAGTAGGCAAGAAGGCCTCTGTGCTGCATGCATTGTAGCGAATGGGGACATGCTGTTGCCCAGTGCCCCTTGTCACGGGGTAATCAAGCCAACGAGAGGGATCAAGTAATCCAGAGTCTGCTGGCTAATGATCGTGACCAGTGAAGTCCTCAAGAGTGTCTCCCATGGTAACCCCCAGTCAGAGGCGGCTCTAGGCTTTGTGAGGCCTTAGGCAAACCTTAGAAATGAGGCCCCACTCACGCTCATAATGGGAAAAATAATTCAAGCAATAGAAATTAACTGTATAAACTGCATATTTTAAGAGCCTCAAATCCTATGTACTATGAATTCACACTTTCTAGAATTTTCTCGAATTACTCTTTACTCAAATATCATTATATATATATATATGTATAATACACGCACACAAATATAGATAAAATTTGTGCAGCAGCTACTAGCAATGTGTAAAGCGGAGTTCCACCCTGTAAAAAGTCAGCAGCTACCAAAGCTGCTGACTTTTAACAATCGGCCACTCACCTGTCCCTCGTTCCAGCGATGCTGCCGCCCGAGGGCTCGCTTGTCTACCCCTCCCCTCGGCGGCGCCAGCATCATAAGTTTCCCTTATATCATAATCCACAGCATTCCCCTTTACATCACAGTTCCTGCCATGCAATGTGGTACCGGCTTTGGGTGAAGGCTAGGATGGCGGTAGAGCCTATTATTGCCTGCAGCTGATGAGATGTTCTCCATGTGAGGGGGTGTTACAGCTGGCTAGAACCTCCATGGCTTTACCCCAGCGTGTGTTGGCCCACTCACCCTGGGCAAACATTTTCCTGAATCCCCCCCCCCCCCCAGCAATTTCGCTCTCCCCCTCAGCATCCCAAAAAACAAACACGCATATGGAATTATCTAAAATAAAACTTTAATATTGTAAATGTAAATATCTGGTTCACACTCACTGACTGCTTCAGGCTCACTGATTGGTTGCTAGAGGCTATTACCACTCACTGATTGGTTGCTAGAGGTTGCTGCACAAAATTGCCACTCAATGATTGGTTGTTAGAGGAAACTGCTCATCATTACCAATTACCCATTGGTTGCTAGAGGTTACTGCACATTATTACCGTTCACTGATTGGTTGGTTGATAGAAGTTACTGCACATTATTACTGCTGATTGGTTGCTATAGGCTACTTCTTATCATTATCACTCACTGAGTGTTTGCTAGGGGTTACAGCACATCATTACCTCTCACTGGGTAGCAGGGCAGTATTGTGCTGTGTGATGTAACTGTTGGGGTACAGTTGGTTGGATGACAGCTAGCACTTTGGGGTGATGGTGGCAGCATTGGGGTGAGAGGCTGAGATTATATCTCCCCTATATTGATAGGGGGTAGGGTGATAGGATGCCAGAGGTGGGGTACAGGAGGGGTGTTGATGATAATGACAGGAGGCAGGGTGGTAGGATGCCAAAGGTGGGGTAGAGAGGGATGATGGGGTTGATGATGACAGTGGATGGAGTGGATGATGATGTTGATGATGATGGTGGTAGGGTGGTTGGATGCTAGAGGTGGGGTACAGGGGGATGATGGGGATGTTG
>BLSH010137636.1:93238-104060 GCA_018402905.1 Glandirana rugosa
ACAGGTCGTTCTACTATGTTCGAGTGTGAGTAGATTTAGTTGTTCCAGGTCAGTCTAAAGTAGTTGTTCGCGGGAAAATCAGTCTCGAGGACGGTTTCGTCTCCGTCGAGCATAAGTCGATCTTAAGCGACTCTTTCTCCGACGGTAATACTTTCTTTTTAGTCTTGTCCTACGTTTGAACGTATACGAAGTGGCAGTCACACGTCGGCGGCGCACGCATAACGATCTGTACAGTATCTTTCTGTATGTACACGAATGCAATTTCTATCGCATGTATATGTTTTCTATCGTACAAAATAAATAAAACAAGTTTAAAAAAAAAAAAGTTCTTGGACATACTCCTTTGTACGTTCTACTGAGGAACGGGGTTTCTCAGGCACATCTGGGCCTTCGCGGATAGACCCACCTCCAGACCGCTCAATATCAGCATAAGCTGCGGCCTCTGCTGCTGCCGCGGCGGCTGCACACTGACGGTGAAGCATATGCAAGTTTGCATCCTGTTCTGATTTTTCTTTCATAATGGCAGCCTCTTTCTCAGCGAATTCTAGCTGAATACGAGCTGCCTCTGCTTTGGCAGGAGCTCTGACTAAAAGGGCGCTTGTTGATGAAATCTGACTGGACCTTGTTGATTTAGATGAGTGTGAGCTTGTATCATCTTGCTGGACACTTGGCATGCTCTCCCTGCCTTGATGTGCCTTGGGTAGCTGATTTTCAGCCTTATACTATTTTCCTGATCTTAGACTCATTCTGACTGTGCAGAGACTAATATCTCCAGGCTTGTTGCGCTACACCTTTTCACTGTTCCGCTCTCAAAACACTGACCATGTGTGATTCTAAACGGACAGCTAAACACTTGTCAGAGACTCCAGTAAACGGAAGCCCAATGCTTGAATTGTCTACCGAAGGAATCAAACTTTATTTTAGTTTGATCTCTGATTTTATTTTATCTTCTGTGAAACTGCAATACAATACAATGACAAGGTATCAGTACACATATGATCACTAGTTTAACATAAATGACAGATCACACAACAGAAAGGCACTTACAGGTGATGATGTCTTAAGCCCCTTGAGAGAGAACGAACATGCTGCGTCCATATACCATGGCAATCTAAGATGTCTGAAGAACTTCCCAGACCAAAGGCCACTTCCTGTCTAAATGTACATAACTAGAGCTAAAGCTGCTAAAGACTTTTGCCACTAGATGGCAGTGGTGAACTACACATTCTATATAAGTAACTATAACTAAATTAGCCTGTAAAGGCAGCACAGTTATATTATTGTTTACTTATTTTTCTAAGGTGATTATGCAGCCATGGAGGTTTTTAATTTCATCAATAATAGGCAGCTAGATGCTGATGTTTTTTTCTCACAACCTATGAGCCATTTGGATCATAGTCAGGACTTTAGACAATTCAAAAGGGCCTTAGACAAGCAGACAAGCAAGTTTCCAAATATGTTAAAGACGGAATCACCCCCAGGAGCCTCAGGTGGGATATGGCACCCAATGATGGGTTGGAGGGCCATGACCATGAGAGGGATTGGTTAATTTTTTTCAATTGTGCTGAGAAAAAATTGATGGAACTATTGATTTCCAAGAAAGAATGCAAATTGAAAAATCTTGAGATTACCATTAACACCATTAAGTCGAAAATTGAACCCTTGGCAGATACTAGGGAATATAAAGATAAAATGAAACAGTTACAGGATTTTGCCAGCAAACTTGATAAAGATACACAAAAGAAAAAAATGAAAAAATATATCAGAGACACAAATGACTATAAAACGAATAAAGTATACAAATGGCAGACTACAGGAGAAGGTCCGGGAGCCAACCCACAGGAGGGTTCTGACATCACTGATGGTGATCCAGCCCCCTCTGCTACTGTTGTTGCCCCGGCTCGAAGGGGGACCCCGAGGGGTAATACTGGCAGAGGTATGCCCTATTGTGCTGTGGGGGGAGTGCCCCAAAGAACCCCACAATACTCGGTCCCTGCACGTAATAGGTTTGTCCCTTTGGAACGTGATCCCCCCATATCACCAGTATCCTTACAATGACCATCAATTTGATGACAGAGAAGGATATGGGTATTATAATAGTCCATCCAGGACCCCAAGGTATCATGCCCCCTATCCCCCTTTCAGGGGTAGAAGGGGTAATTCAGATTATCCCAACCAATGGGGGATATTTCAGAGGAGGGGATTTGGAGGACCCCCAAGGAGGGGAAGAGGGGCACCCAATGTGAAGAGCCGTGGGAACAGTCACCCTTATGCGATGGAAGCAGGGCACTGGAGGCCCTGGCACCCTATGGGGCCACAGCAGGAGTCAACAAACCAACCAAGAAGAGAAGAGCCAGAGGATGTAGGGGAAGCCAAAGGAAAAAGGAAACATGTAACTGAATGATATTTTCAATCTTGGCGAAGTAGTCTTTTCAGAAGAGGAGTATAAGATACTTGCTCTAGGACTCAAATATGCACTTGATAGACATCTTGATAAACGTAATCTTTTTTATAGACTTACAAAAGGTTATGCGTAAAGTCAATATCAGGAAACATTTTTCCAAAAATCAGACACCAATCATTCTTGAAAGTAGTATCTACCAACACACTACACTTAGAAATCATTCCATTTTTAATGCTAAGGGGACTAATAATAATTTTGTGGAAAGCTTCAAACAGGCAGTAGAACAGGATCTTGTCAATCTTGTAGTCCAACCTAATAGACATAAGAGAGATATAGAAAGGGGTCTCAAAGAATTGGAAAAAAAGAAAGATATAGTTATTAGGGCCGCTGATAGGGGGAGCTCATTATTCTCAATAAAGCTGATTATTTGCAAGAACTTCACAGATTAATTAATGACAAGGAGACTTATGAGGAACTCAAAGGCAACCCTACTAGTAAATATAAAGCCAAGCTCAAGAGGCTGGTGAAGGGAGCATCTAAAAAAGGCATTCTTAATAAAAGGGAAGCACGCTATCTAATCCCTGATGCACCCAAGGTTTCAGTAATATATCAACTTTGCAAAGTTCACAAAGATCTCTGTAAACAGCCCGGTAGGCCTATAGTGAGCGGGGTGGACTCTTTGCTCCCACGAGTTGGGGAATATCTTGACTTTTTCCTCCAGCCTCTAACCATCAAATTCCCTACTTATCTTAAGGATAGTAAGGATCGTATTGCCCTTCTTAAAACGATCAGAGTTGAAGACAATTGCCTTTTGGTAAGTGTTGATGGAAATTCTCTTTATACCAACATAGGGCAGGATCATGCCATCAGTGTAGTGAGATGGGCACTAGATGGCACAGACCTGGTAGAGGAACAGAAATTATTCTTTATTGAGTTACTCCAGCTTGCCATGAGCCACAATTTTTTTCTGGTTCGATAAGAGATTTTTCAAACAAATTAAGAGGGTAGCCATGGGGGCTAAATATGCCCCCTTGGTTGCCAATATTTTAATGAGCTGGTGGGAGAAGGAGGCCATATTTGAGAGGCTCCATCCCCGCTCAGATTATTTAGAAGATACATTGACGATATCCTGATCGTCTGGTCGGGTTCACGTGAGTCGTTGATGGATTTTCTAAAGGAAATGGGAACCAATCCTTTGGGCATCTCTTTTTATGAACAAATTAGCCATGAAGCTGTTAATTTCATGGACTTAGCCATTTACAGACATGGAGACAGACTGAATACCCGTACTTTTTCAAAGAGGTAGATCGCAATGGCTACATCCCTCTGGGGAGCTGACACCACTCTAGATGATTGGGAAGTATCCCCAGAGGTCAAATGTTAAGAATCAGATGGAATTGCGATCTACTAGATTATGATCGATAGGCGGAAATCATTTTGGATTGATTTATTGAAAAAGGGTATAACAGAAGGATGTTGGAGGCCCTAAGACTCTGTTAGGAGTATAAACAGGGACTCACTGTTTCAGAATAAAAACAGGAAAGATATGGACCATGGTATATCCTTTATGACTGGTTTCTTTAGCGAATACAAGCAATTTGAGAAAATTATTAAAACTCACTGGCCCTTACTGATGAGGGATAAAGAACTCCAGAAAATCCTGCCCAAGAGACCTTGTTTCATTTATACTACTTATACTTAAAACTAGCCCACAATGTAATAGATCCTCCCATGAAAACCTGTACATTTCTCGACCAAGTAGGGTTTTTTAGTTGTGGGAGATGTACTATGTGCAAAACATCTTCCTTTAGAAAACGCAAGACCACTCAGTTTGAATCAAGGACACAGGGAAGAACATATGAGATCAAAAAGTGTATCACCTGTGATACTTCCCATGTGACCTATCTACTTACCTGTACCTGTGGTCTCCAATATATTGGATGGACTTCACACAAATTGAGAGTAAGATTGAGAGAACATGTCAACAATATAAGAAAAGGTTTCAAACATCATAGCCTCTCCAATCATTTCAGGCTCATTCATAATAGGGACCCTAGCCAGTTATCCTTTTGTGGTATTGAATGAGTAGAGGGCCACTGGAGAGGTACTAACCTCACCAGGGCCATCTCCCAAAATCAAACCCAGTGGATCCACAGGTTGGGTACTTTGGATCCGCTGGGGTTAAATATAGATCTAGACATCAACTGTTTTCTGTCTAATTGGTGAGGGATGGAGGAGTGTTCCATACAATTTTTACATCTTGGACTTCCTCCATCTTTACATCCTCCCTCCTTCCAGAGGGGTTTCTAATATATCTTTGTTTTTTATATTTATATTTTTTCTTGGTATATGTGGTTTTATCTATTGCCATTTTTTTACTTTATTTCAATTTATTTATTTTTATTTTTGATATATATTTTTTGATTTTTTTTTTTTTACATTTAAAATTTTTTAAATATATTCATGTATTTACATTTTTATCTTGATTTAATTTTTATTTTAATTTACCTTATTTCCATTCAGATGGATAGCCATTTATTTAATCTAGTTAGTTGTTCTAATTCGTATATATGTATTGTATGCATACCAGCTTTTCTATATTAGTACTATAGACTTCCATTGCTTAATTCCACCACTAGTTGGTGAGAGAGATGAATGTGGTATAGGTTACGATGGACGGTTAACATTGATTCCCCTGGGAGGTCATCCGATTGGCTGGCAATTAGGATGGGTGGCATTCTTTTGAGATAAATGAGTTGTGATGGGCCATAGCTAACATCCGTGATGATGCTCTGTGGTTAGAGCTAAATGCGTTGACGTCACTTCCGGCCCGTCGTAGCATCCACATCATTTCTGCTCATGGTGGAATGCATGCTGTGGAATGCACGTTGGTTTTTCACCATATCATCATTAGCATTGCTATCCATGCTGTTTTACCACATCTATCTTGTAAGTAAATTTACTATTTGCACAATAAACAAGTGTTTTTACTGTATACACTATGAGCACCTTTCTGTTCTCCTGAGCTGCGTGGACCAAACCTCTCTTACTGGATACTTTTTGTTTGGACATCTGATGTACCAGAAAGCTCTGGTTGAGATCTACCCCCACCAGTATCTAGCCTGTTTGACCCCCTGACTGAAAAGCAGAGGGTCCATTATCTATGGTGAGTGGGGTTACAAGAGGAGTTCTGGTACCTTGCACCAATTTTGGTTGGAGCACCTTGAAGCATTCCATCACTTTAAAAGCATGGAAGTCACTTTATTATAGTTAAATACATTTTATATGCTTGTTTTGTATATTTTGCACTTCTAGCACTTTGATGGACTATGTTATGGACATCTGAGATCACATATCTGTTCACATCATTGATTCACAGACATTATTTTAGGTCTGCAGGGTGGGCGCTGCTTTTCTTTTCTCAATTCTTTTTTTCTGATCCTCAGAGAGTTATTTGCCATGAGGTACCATGTTGAACGTCCAGTGACCAGTATGAAAGCGAGAGCGATAACACCAAATTTAACACACCTGCTCCCCATTCACACCTGAGACTTTGTAACACTAACGAGTCACATGACCCCGGAGAGGGAAAATGGCTAATTGGGCCCAATTTGGACATTTTCACTTAGGGGTGTACTCACTTTTGTTGCTAGCAGTTTTGACATTAATGGCTGTGCGTTGAGTTATTTTGAGGGGACAGAAAATTTACACTGTTATACAAGCTGTACACTCACTACTTTACATTGTAGCAAAGTGTTATTTCTTCAGTGTTGTCACATGAAAAGTTAGAATAAAATATTTACAAAAATGTGAGGGGTGTACTCACTTTTGTGAGATACTGTATATAAGCTGCAATATATTTAAATATTTTTGGGAGTTTTAAAACTACTTGACCATTCATGACCAGGCCATCTTTTGTGATACGGCACTGTGTTACTTTATCTGACACTTGCGCAGTCAATGCTATACCCAAATAAAATTGTACTTTTTCCCCCACAAATAGAGCTTTCTTTTGGTGGTATTTGATCACCTCTGTGCTATTTATTTTTTGCGTTATAAACAAAAAAGACAGACAATTTTGAAAAAAAACAATATTTTTTTACTTTCTGCTATAAAATCTATCCAATAAAAAATGAAAAAAAAATCAAATTTTTTATTCTTCATAAAGTTAGGCCAATGTGTATTCTGCTACATATTTTTGGTAAAAAATACCAATAATATACTAATTGGTTTGCGCAAAAGTTATAGCGTCTACAAACTATGCAATATTTTTATGTATTTTTTTTTTTTTTTTACTATTAATGGCGGCAATCAGTGACTTTATGCGGGACTGCGATATTACGGTAGGCATTCTGACATTAACTGACACTTTTGACTCTTTTTGGGTACCAGTGACATTAATACCGCGATCAGTGCTAAAATGGGTTAACATAAGGAGCAATCAAAGGGTTAATTGTGTACCTAGCCAGTGTTTTACTACCCTATGAGAGGTGCTTTTACTAGGGGAAGAGATGGAATTTATTCCCTGCTTTGCAGGGACAAAGATTACATCCCTTCCCTCCTGTCAGAACGGTGATCTGCCTTGTTTACATAGGCAGATTTCAGTTCTGACTTTCTGCCTAATTATCAGCGGGTGCCGGTGGACATTGAGCACCATGCACCCACCTTGTAATCACAGTGTGTCCCCTACCCGGAAGTGTTGGATCATATATACATACATATATATATACATGATCTGGCGCACAGGTGCTGCCCTGTAGCAGTAAAACTGCTATAGGGTGGACCTTAAGTGGTTAAAGCAGAACTAAAGTCAATAATACTTATCTTACCTCCAGTGGTTTGATTCCTGCAAGGTCTCTTGCCAGGGCCGGCATCTTTTCTCCGGCTTCCTCCGGCTGCTGGTATTCAGCCATCTTTATTGGCCTGTGGGGGTATGGCATAACTTCTATGTGTGTGAGTTCTGTCATCTTGGCATACAGGCACAGTGTCGGAATGTACTGTGTACTGAGCTGTGAATGCACAAAAAAAAGATTGTGAACCAGCAGATAGGTTTATTTTGTTGCAGAATATAATTTATGCTTGAACATAATGTTTATCACAATTAGGGATGAGCCGAACACAACTGGGTTCAGTGCGCTCCAGAACATGCAAACAGATAAAAAGTTTGGGCGAACATTCGAACACCATTAAAGTATATGGGACCCAAACATGAAAAATCAAAAGTACTCTTCTTAAAGGCTTATATGCAATGTTATTGCCCTAAAAAGTGTATGGGGACCCAGGTCCTGCCCTAGGGGGCATGTATCAAAGAAAAAAAAAGTTTTTAAATCAATAGTTTTTTTCAGGAGCAGTGATTTTAATAATGCTTAAAGTGAAAAAAAATGGAAAATTCCTATAAATATTGTGCTTGGGGGGGTGTCCTTAGTCTGTGTTTAAAAGGGCGCATTTTTGTGAGGTGTAGAACATAGCCAGAGCAAAATGATATTTCCATAGGAAAAATTGGCATTTAAAATTTCGGCTGTAATGTATTTCCGGTTCCCGGCAATATACAAAAAAATCGCTGAAAAAGTGTGTGGGGTTCCCCCCCAGTCCAAACCAGGCTCTTTGGGTCTGATTTGGATATTAAGGGAAACCCCGAGCAAATAAAAAAAAATTGAAGTGGGGTTCCCCCTAAAATCCAAACCAGACCCTTATCCGAGCATGCAGCCCTGGCCGGTTAGGATGGGGGGGCGAGCTAGCTCCCCCCTCCTGGCTGCATGCCTTCAACATAGGGAGTATGGGTGCTTTGGGGTAGGGGGGCACTGCCCCCCCACCTCAAAGTGCCTTGTCCCCATGTTGATGGGGACAAAAGCCTCTTTCCCACAAGCCTGGGTGGTGCTTGTGGGGGTCTGCGGGCGGGGTGGCTTATCGGAATCAGGAAGCCCCCTTTAATAAAGGGGACCCCAGATCCTGCCCCCCCTATGTGAATAGGTATGGGGTACATTGTACCCCTACTCATTCACAAAAAAGGAGTGTACTATATATATATATATTAGACTGTGGCCCTGATTTACTATACCTCCCAAATCTACTCCAGCAGTGCCTTAAAATAACTCCCAATTAAAGGCAATTACAACTTCAGCTCTCACAAAAGGGAGTAAATTAACTCACATGCGGCGTCTATTTGCCTGTGAAGATGCCTCTCAGATCACATGTTCTAAGTGCCTGGCTGGAATTGAACCTGTGATTTCAGAACTCCTCCATTTAATGCTTGTATACAAGTTCATTGCCATAAAAAAAAAAAAAAAAAAAAAAATTACCACCCCTTTCTCTAATTTTAACAGCCTTAGCCCTAGGGGAAATGTCTGAATAGAAAAAAAGTTTATATATTTTTTTTTTTTCATTAGCAGTGGTTTTAATAATGGTTAGGTTGGGTTCACACTAGTCCAATTCTCGGACTGACATTAGGAGCACAAGTTGCATTACGTCACAAAAACAATGGTTCCCTATGAGAGCTGTCTTAACTGGTCTGACTTGTGTTTTTCAAAGTCGGACCGACTTTGAAAAAGGTTCCTGTACTACTTGTCTGACTTTGATCCTACTTTAGCCCATTGAAAGGCATTGAAATCGGATCAAAGTCGGATTAGTGTCTTCACTGATCCGACTTTGGCATGCGACTTATGCTCTGGGGATCTTGAAGGGGAACTCCATGCCCAATTGTTTTTTTAAAAATGGCATGGGTCCCCCTCCAGGAGCATACCAGGCCCTTTGGACCTAAGGGGGAACTCCCACGCCAAAAAAACCGGCATGGCGCCCCCCCCGAAATCCACACCAGACCCTTATCTGAGCATGCAGCCCTGCAGGCCAGGAAAGGGGGTGGGGACGAGCGAGCGCCCCCCCTCCTGCACCATACCAGGCCACATGCCCTCAACATGGGGAGTATGGGTGCTTTGGGGCAGGTGGGGCTCTGCACCCCCCGCCCCAAAGCACCTTGTCTCCATGTTGATGAGGACAAGGGCCTCTTCCTGACAACCCTTGCCGGTGGTTGTCGGGGTCTGCGGGCGGGGACTTATCAGAATCTGGAATCCCCCTTTAGCAAGGGGGCCCCCAGATGCCGGCCCCCCACCCTATGTAAAGGAGTATGGGGTACATCGTACTCCTACCCATTTACCTGGAAAGAAAGTGTACAAAAAAAACACACTACACAGGTTTTTAAAATATTTTATTAAATCAGCTCCAGCATCTTCTCCCCTCTCTTCTCCCTCTCCGGTGTCTTCTGCTCTTTTGCGGGTGTCTTCTATCTTCTGAAGGGACTTCTTTCTTCAGCTCTTTTGCGGGGGTCTTCTATCTTCTGAGGGGTCTTCTTTCTTTGGCTCTTTTGCGGGGGTCTTCTATCTTCTGAGGGGTCTTCTCCTTCTCTGCGGCGTCTTCTGCTCTTTTGCTGGTCTTCTCCGCTGTCCCCTTCCCTCTATTCTTCTTCTTCTTCCCATGTTGACACAATGCAATCTCCTTCACGAATGCCCTCTCCGCTGTGTGCTATGCCTTATATTGGCATGGGGCGTAGCCAACTGATGACATCACCTGGAGACCCCACCCCATATGATGTCACATCTTGGGGTGGAGCTGTGACATCATATGGGGTGGGGCCTCTGGCTGATGCCATTGGGTGGCCACGCCCCATGCCAATATAAGGCACAGCACACAGCGGAGAGGGCATTCGTGAAGGAGATCGCGTTGTGTCAACATGGGAAGAAGAAGAAGAAGAAGAGAGGAAGAACAGAGGGAAGGGGACAGCGGAGAAGGCCACCAAAAGAGCAGAAGACGCCACAGAGAAGGAGAAGAAAGAAGACCCCTCAGAAGATAGAAGACCCCTGCAAAAGAGCCGAAGACACCGGAGAGGGATAAGAGAGGGGAGATGTCACGTACCTGACGGTGGAGTCTGTCTTGTGCAGGGAACAACCGCTCTTGCGCACCCGATTCAAGGACCCCTGGTAGTGGGGACAGAGGTCCAAGAGTGCGGGATGGCACGAGGGCTGGAGGGTCACCGATGGTGTAGTGAGGCTCCAGAAGGCGTGCAAGTAGATGGATGGTCGTACAGGCTGGGTTGGCAACAGGCAGGCAGGAAGGTACAAGAGGATCAGGCAAACGGGTAGTCAGAGTTCAAGCAAGGTTCGTTAACGGGCGGGCAGCAGAGGTACAAAGGAGCAGACAATCGGATGGTCGTGGGTAGCCGGGGTCGGTGCAGGTAGCGGACAGCAGGTCAGGACAAGCCGGGTCAACAGGAGGCAGGACAAACACGGGAACAGATATCCGGAGCTGAGGCGTACAGGTCGGGAACGCTGTAGAGCGAGCAGCACTTGGTCCAGGAAGTCTCCAGGCTTAAATAGGCCCATTTGGCGCCGTTTTCCGGCACGTGCGCGCGCACGGGAGCGCCTGTCT
>BLSH010137638.1:0-11061 GCA_018402905.1 Glandirana rugosa
TGATTTTTATATTGTTACGTCTAGACCTGTCCTCCAAATTTGATATTTTATCCTTTAGCCATTGTATGTCTTCTGTGTGTGATTCATGGGCGTCCACTAGCGTGTTGTAGGATTCAGTATAGTCTCCCATAGTGGTCTCTATAATGTCCACTCTGTCCCCTATTTCTTGAATGTCCCGGCTGCATTTATTCACAGAGGTGATTAGGTCATTTAATAGGGAGTCTCTGAGTGTCATCATCATGTCTTTTAGTGTAGTATCAGATACAGGCTGCCCTGATGTGGGGAATGCCGCTATGGGATCTTCTCTCTGAGGCCTGTGCGGCGTGTGTAAAGCCTGGGGCTCTCCTACTTCCATGCCCAGGTCCTCCGTGCGTCTTGCTGGGGAGTCCCTGCGGGGCTTGGACTTAGCTGGGCTTTGTGTGGTGGGAGTGTTGTTACCTGAAGGTACTCTGTTCCTGGCTCCCTTCGCTTTGTTACCCAGCTGCCTTTTTGTTTCACTCGCCGTTGGTGCTGAGAGATCGTGTGCAGCGTGTTGTCCTTCACCTGCGCCATCTTGGGCCTGGTTCCGTCTTACGGCCGGGTAAAACTCCTGTAGTTTCCTCGGCTGCGATTGTTCATTTTGGTGTTTAGGCATTGTCTTGGTGGTCACGGGTGTGTGCTGGCGACCTTCTTGTAGTCTGGTCGGATGCACGGTTCCTCCGGTCGTTGTTTCCCCCGGTGGTTGATCGGAGCTCCGGGCTTACACGTCCATGCAGGAGCTCAGTCAGCCACGCCCCCCCTTACACATACAACTTGTTGAACCAACTTCTCTGTACACACGGTACAACAGTTGTACGACTGTTTGTTGTACAACCAAAATGTTCTAGTCTGCTCATACAACCTCTCTTGTACGACCGTTGTACGTCGGCTGTTCTAATCGCGCATATTAACGGTCGGATGATCGTACAACAAGCGGTTGTACGACTGTTTTCATACGACCATCACACTGTGTGTACGAGGCTTTAGAGTGACATGTTGTGATGTCTTCAAGACCAATCAATGCATGATCCATAGCTCTTCTTTTTTTTTTCTTTTTTTCAATACATTTTTATTGGAGTCTCACAAAAGGAAAAACATACAGGTGTACAAAACAGAGTACAATAAACTAGGAACACATCAAATATATATATATGAATGTCTGAGTTGAAATACACAGCCGCAAGGGCCAGAAAAAGACAGGACAAGAATGGCAAAATAAACTATGATATCCATAACAGCAACATTAAGAGTTAATCCAAGAGACCCACAGATTCCATATATAATCAAACTTTTTTGATTGAAGAGAAAGCACTCTTTTATATTCATAAGTAGGGATGAGCCGAATACCCTCCGGTTCAGTTCGCACCAGAACATGCGAACAGGCAAAAAGTTCACACGAACACTCGAACACTGTTAAAGTCTATGGGACCCGAACATGAAAAATAAAAAGTGCTCATTTTAAAGGCTTATTTGAAATGTTATTGCCCTAAAAAGTGTATGGGGACCCATACAATCCCCATGGGTCCCCCAAGAAAGAAGAAGAGCTATTTTACACAATAAAGGACTTGTCAAAAACTGCCTCTTGTTTTTTGTACCACTACACTCCTTTTTTGGTGAATGGGTAGGGGTACAATGTACCTCATACCTATTCACATGGGGGGAGTCGGGATCTGGGGGCCCCCTTATTTTTTTTTATGTTTGTTAAAAAAAAAATCTGATCACTTTTATTGCTATCACAAGGAATGTAAACATCCCTTGTGATAGTAATATATGGTACTCTTTATGGAGGGATGGGGGGTCTAAAAGATCCCCATCCCTCCTTTGCACTTCACAGTATTCAGATTGCAAAAAACGGCAATTCTGAATACTGTAATTTTTTTAAAACTGGCACCATTTGCCGCCGAGTAAACCAGAAGTGACGTCGCATACGGAAATGTATGAAGGAGTCCCGATTGAAGCCGATTCCGGCTTCCACAGGGACTCCACACAGCGGCCAGAAGCATCGGATCGGAGCTCTGGTCTCCCGGTGGGACGGGAGGCCAGAGAAGAGTGGCAGGAGGGGGGATGGCCCCTCCCGCTCCTTGGCGGATGGCTTCCAAGCCAGATCGGCCATTATTACTGGATAGCCAACTGCCTGCTCTAAAAACGGTACCAGGGTATAGCCTGTAGCTGCAGGCTATACCCCAATACATCCACTAAAAGCTACTGCCGTTTATAAATGGCGATTCGTGTTAAGTGGTTAAAAATTGTGATGACATGCCCCAGTCAAACAGTTGCTAAAAAATTGGGCCTTGGGTGTTGTCGGTGCCAGAACACTGTAACCCCTTGCAGTTACTCTTTTTGGGCGCAGCAATGGGCCCTGCTGTTGTAAATCAGTTTAACCACTTAACGCGATCGCTGTTTATAAACGGTGGCTGCTTTAAGTGGAGGTATCGGGGTATAGTCTGCAGTTACAGGCTATACCCTAGTACCATTTTTTAGAGCAGGTGGCCGGCTATCCAGTAATAACAGCCAATCTGGCTCGGGAGCCACTCGGTAATTATCCCAGGCAGCAGCAGGGGACGCCCCCCCTCCCTCCACCGTCCTCTGCTCTTCTCCAGCCTCCCGTCCCACCAGGAGACCAGGGCTCCGATCCGGCATGTCTGCCGGCTGTGTGGAGTCCCTGTGGAAGCCAGAATCTGCTTCAATCGGGACTCCTTCGTACATTTCCAGAAGCATTATTACAACGTCACTTCCGGTTTACTCTGCATTTTTTTAAAAAATTACAGTATTCAGAATCACTGTCTTTGGCAATCTGAATACTGTGAAGTGTAAAGGAGGGATGGGGGGTCTTTTAGATCCCCCATGCCTCCATAAAGAGTACCTGTCACCATATATTACTATCACAAGGGATGTTTACATTCCTTGTGATAGCAATAAAAGTGATCAGATTTTTTTTTTAAAGGAACAGTGTTAAAAGAAAAAATAAAATAAAATAAATAAAAAAATTTTTTTTTAAAGCGCCACAGTCCCCGTGAGCTTGTGCTGCAAAGAAAACGCATACGTAAGTCGTATATGGAAAACGTGTTCAAACCACACAGGTATCACCGCAATCGCCAGAGTGTGAGCAATAATTCTAGCAAAAGACCTCCTCTGCACTTCTAACCTGGTAACCGGTAAAAAATTTTAAAGCGTCGCCTATTCAACCATAACATGAATGGTATCTATTTACTTGGTGTAACATCCTCTTTCACAATATACAAAAAATGGGCTAACTTTACTGTTGTCTTATTTTTTAACTCAAAAAAGAAGTGATTTAAAAAAAAAAAAATTGTGCTTGAAAGACCGCTGCGTAAATACCGTGTGACAAAAAGTATTGCAACAATTGCCATTTTATTCTCTAAGGTGTTTAATATATATATATAATGTTTGGGAGTTCTAAGCAATTTTCTATCAAAAAACTGATTTTAACTTGTAAACAACAAATGTAAAAAATGGCCCCGGGGGTTAAGGGGTTAAAAACTATGTATTTTAAGATACCATGTCAAGTGTACTATATATCGTACCTACACCCCTGAATGCACTATAATGCACTGATATATAGTGTACACTCAATATGCTGCATATATATATATATATATATATATATATATATATATATATATATATATTAGATGGTATATATATATATATACTGTATATATATATATATCTATATATATACATATATACATATATATATTCTTGCACTACCTAAACGGACGCTATATACTATACACTGAATTAGCTGTACATAGTCTACTACACTAAAGGCATTGCATTATATATATATATATATATATATAGTTACATAGTTCGTCAGGTTGAAAAAAGACACAAGTCAATCTAGTTCAAAGAAAAAAAAAATTATATATAACCAAACAATCCCATATACAATCCTTCACCCACAGTTGATCCAGAGGAAGGAAAAAAAACCCAGCAAAGCATGATCCAATTAGCTATAACGGAGGAAAAAAATTCCTTCCTGATCCCCCGAGAGGCAATCGGATACACCCAGGATCAACTTTACCTAAAAATGTTAGTACCCAGTTATATTATTTACATTAAGGAAAGAATCCAGGCCTTCTTTAAAGCAATCAACCTTGCTCGCCAAAACCACCTCTGGAGGGAATCTATTCCACATTTTCATAGCTCTTACTGTGAAGAAACCTATCCATACTTAGATTAAATCTCTTTTCCTCTAGACGTAAAGAGTGCCCCCTTGTCCTTTGTGATGACTTTAAAGCAAATAACTCAACACCAAGTTCACTATATGGACCACTTATATATTTGTACATGTTGATCATATCCCCTCTTAACCTTTTCTTCTCAAGAGAGAATAAATTCAGGTCCTCTAATCTTTCCTCGAAGCTAAGCTCCTCCATGCCTTTTATTAGTTTGGTTGTCCTTCTCTGCACTTTCTCCAGTTCCCCGATATCCTTTTTGAGAACTAGTGCCCCAAACTGAATTGCATATTCCAGATGAGGTCTTACTAATGATTTGTACAGGGGTAAAATAATGTCTCTATCTCTGGAGTCCATACCTCTCTTAATACAAGAAAGTATTTTGCTTGCTTTGGAAACCACAGCTTGGCATTGCATGCCATGATTAAGCTTATGATCTACAAAAACCCCCAGATCCTTCTCCACTATGGATTCCCCCAGTTGTACTCCCTCTAGTATGTATGATGCATGCATATTCTTAGCTCTCAAGTGCATAACGTTACATCTATCAACATTAAACCTCATTTGCCACATAGTAGTCCAATTAGTGCATTGAGGTCTGCTTGTAAGATGAAGACATCCTGCAAGGACGTTATTTCACTGCATAGCTTGGTGTCATCTGCAAATACTGAAATGGTACTTTTAATCCCAGACCCTATATCATTTATAAATATATTGAAAAGTAAGGGTCCCAACACTGAACCTTGAGGTACCCCACTGATAACCTTAGATCATTCAGAATAAGAATCATTAACCACAACTCTTTGAATCCGGTCTTTTAGCCAATTTTCCATCCATTTACAAACTGATCTTTCCAAGCCTATAGACTTTAACTTACACATTAGCTGTGTGTGGGGAAAGGTGTCAAACGCTTTTGCAAAATCCAAGTATACTACGTCCACAGCCCCCCCTCTGTCCAAGGTTTTACTTACCTCCTCATAAAAAGAAATCAGGTTTGTTTGACAACTTCTGTCTTTCATGAATCCATGCTGTCTGTTGCTTAAAACATTTTTTTCCAACAAGAATTCATCCATGTGGTCTTTTATTAAAGCTCCTATATCTTCCCAGCTATAGAAGTTAAACTAACAGGTCTATAGTTACTTGGTAAAGACTTTGATCCCTTTTTAAATATGGGCATCACATTGGCCCTACGCCAATCCAGTGGTACTATTCCAGTCATTAAGGAGTCCCTAAAAGTCAAAAAGAAGGAGTCCCCTTTGAAGTCATAGAGCTCAATTCCTTTAGGATCCGTGGATGGATGCCATTTGGTCCATGTGCTTTATCTACCTTTATTCTGTCTAAATACTTCTGGACCATTTCACTTTTGAGCCATTGTGGATCATTTGGGGCTGTGTCACTACCACCCCCATCATGGACATGAGCCCCCCATGTTCCTTTGTATACACAGAGCTGAAGAAAATATTTAATATGTTTGCCTTCTCTTTGTCCCCAGTCGTGCACTCTAGATTATTTTGTAAAGGGCCTTACATGCTCAGACCTGACCTTTTAACCTTTAATTTATTTGAAGAATTTTTTGGGGTTTGTCCTACTATCTTTTGCAATCTGTCGTTCTTTTTGAATTTTTGCACCCTTGATTTCCTTTTTACATATTCTGTTATAATCTTTGTAACATTTAAAAGATTATAGTGTTCCCTCATTTTTATATTTTTTAAGTGCTCTTTTCTTATCATTTATAACTTTTTTAACTTTGGCCGTGAGCCACATAGGTTTTCTTTTTAGCCTTCAAACTTATTGCCCATGGGAATATACTTTACAGTGAGCTCACATACAGTTTTTTTGAAAAATTCCCATTTCTGTTCTGTGTTCATCAATGCCAATGTTCCCTCCCAGTCTAAGTCCTGGAGAGCAGCCCTCATCTTTGTAAAATTTGCTCACTTAAAATTAAGTGTTTTTATGTTTCCTGTATGTGTTTGTTGCTTGTAGCTTACATTAAATGAAATCATGTTATGGTCACTGTTACCCAGATGTTCTTTTATATGAATATTGGTAGCTCTGTATGGTTTGAGATTACCAGGTCCAGAAAAGCGTCATTCCTATTTGGGGCCTCAATAAACTGGACCATAAAATTGTCCTGTAATAGGTTTATAAATTTTTGCCCTTTAGATGTCCCAGCAGTGCCATTAC
Organism: Glandirana rugosa; assembly: GCA_018402905.1. Lineage (NCBI taxonomy): Eukaryota > Metazoa > Chordata > Amphibia > Anura > Ranidae > Glandirana > Glandirana rugosa. Next base: position 6,405 of record BLSH010137638.1, read on the forward strand.
TCCAGTTAATTTCTGGGTAGTTAAAATCTCCCATTATTATCACTATCCCAGCCCTTGCAGCTCTTTCCATCTGTGCAAGGAGCTGAGTCTCCACCTCTTCTTTAACACTGGAAGGTATATAACAAACTCCAATGATAACCTTTGTAGTGCGCACACCCATATGCAGATCTACCCATAATGCTTCAGACTCATCACACTCTCCATCAACTAGGTCCTCATTCACACTCACTTTGAGATCACTTCTCACATAGAGACAGACACCACCACTCTTCCGTTTTACCCTGTCTTTCCGAAAGAGAGCATAGCCAGGATTATTAATATCCCAGTCATGTGAAGAATGAAGCCAAGATTCAGCTATACCAATCAAATTGTAATTCTCCTCATGCACCAGAGCTTCCAACTCGCATATTTTGCTTGGCAGACTCCTGGCATTGGCGAACAAACACTTTAATTCACTGTCACATTTTGTATGTTGCATATTTTTAATTTTAGTACAAACAGTACTAGTACTAGTATATACACTGGGAAGGTATATATATATATATATATATATATATACCAAAAAAATTGCGATTGAAAGACCGCTGCGCAAATACCGTGTCACAAAAAGTATTGCAACGATTGCCAAGTAATTTTCTATAAAAAAAACTGATTTTAACTTGTAAACAACAAATGGCTTCACGGGTTAAGGGGTTAAAAACTGTATATATTTTAAGACACCACGTCAAGTGTACTGTATACCGTACTTACACCTCTGAATGCACTATAATGTACTAATATATAGTGTACACTCAATATGTTGTGTATATATATATATATATAAATATATATATATATATATATATATATATATATATATACTAGGAAGGTATATATATATATATTCGTGCACTGCCTGACTGTATACAGATAGCCCTTTCTATCTAGTATATATGTCCTACACTAACCTGCCTGCACTAACTGACTGTATGTAGATCGCCCAATCTATCTATCTATCTATCTATCTATCTATCTATCTATCTATCTATCTATCTATCTATCTTTTTTTCTTTTTATCTATCTATCTACAGTTTCTCACAAAAGTGAGTACACCCCTCCCATTTTTGTAAATATTTTATTATATATTTTCATGTGACAACACTGAAGAAAGGACACGTGTAAAGTAGTGAGTGTACAGCTTGTATAACATTGTAAATTTGCTGTCCCCTCAAAATAACTCAACACACAGCCATTAATGTCTAAACCACTGGCAACAAAAGTGAGTACACCCCTAAGTGAAAATGTCCAAATTGGGTCCAATTACCCATTTTCCCTCCCCGTTGTCATCTGACTCGTTAGTGTTGCAAGGTCTCAGGTGTAAATGGGGAGCAGGTGTGTTAAATGTGATGTTATCGCTCTCTCATACTGGGGTCTGGAAGTTCAACATGGCACCTCATGGCAAAGAACTCTCTGAGGATCTGAAAAAAAAGAATTGTTGCTCTACATAAAGATTGCCTAGGCTATAAGAAGATTGCCAAAACCCTGAAACTGAGCTGCAGCATCGTGACCAAGATCATACAGCGGTTTAACAGGACAGGTTCCACTCACAACAGGCCTCGCCATGGTAGACCAAAGAAGTTGAGTGCACGTGCTCAACATCCTATGAGGCTGTCTTTGGGAAATAGATTTATGAGTGCTGCCAGCATTGCTGCAGAAGTTGAAGGGGTGGGGGTAAGCCTGTCAGTACTCAGACCATCTATCTATCTATCTATCTATCTATCTATCTATCTATCTATCTATCTATCTTTTTTTTTACAATAACTATCTAACTAAACTGCCTGCAATCCGCAATCTAAACACTCTATCTATCACCGCCTACATAGAGCTGCTGTACAAGCGGCTTTATATAGTGTGGAGCATGGATTGAGGCTGCTGAGCAGCGATTGGCTAAAGGCACTTTGCCTTTAGCCAATTAAAGCTCTCACAGCAGGCCACCCCCTAATTGGCCAAAGCATGCAGGTCATGTGCAATTCCTAGATTTAAAATGGCCAGTGCCGGACTCTGTGGGGTTAAGATCCCAGTGACAGAAGAGATGAGGCAGAATACTTGTTTCCACATAGCCCTTCTTTTGATGTGATGACATTGGGGAACAGTCAACTGCTGGAGCAAAATGCTTTTTTCTCTTCCCTAGACCTAACCCATGCAGTGCAGGCACAGCCCAATTGCAAGGAAGAATGTTCAACTTTTCCAGAGTTTGAATTAAACAGAGATTCCACAGTATATTCCTTTGAATAAAACCCCTCTTAAAAATAGGGAGAATCTGCCCTTGTTTGTCATTAACCACTTGCCGCCTGCCCACCATCAATTGACGGCGGGACGGTGTAGCTCTCATTCGATGTCACATGACGTTGTCCCAGAAAGAGCATTCCTGCATGCCCTAGGGGGCACGCAGCATGCCAATCGTGGTCGCGCCGTGTTGCCAGGACATGGTGCGACCCCGATTTGAGTAAAGAGCCGTGGCCGCAGCTCTTTAACCATGTGATCGGCTGTGACCAATCACAGCCAGTCACATGTAAACAAGGAAGTGCTGGTAATCGGCGCTCCTCGTCTCACACTGACAGATTGTGTGGTGAGGAGAGCTGAACAGCAGCATCTCCTCTCACAGAGGATGTCTAGGGATGTAATCAGGGCACTGATCATCAGTACCTTGATTACCATTGACCACCAGTGTCATCAACCAGTGCCCACCCCAGTGCCAGCAATAAGTGCCCACCAGTGCCAGCAGTCAGTGCCCACAAGTGCCTGCCAGTGCCAGCAATCGGTGCCCACAAGCGCCACTAATTAGTGCCCATTAGTGATGCCAGTCAGTGCTGGCTATTGGTGTCACCTATCAGTGCTGCCCATCACTGCTTCCCATCAATGCCACCCATCAGTGCCACCCATCAATGCCCATCAGTGCCCACCAGTACCACTTATCTGTGTCAACCAGTGCCGCCTATCAGTGCCCATCGGTACCACCAATCAGTGCCCACCAGTACCATCTATCAGTGCCTGCCAGTGCCCCCATCAGTGCCCACCAGTGCCAACCGTCAGTGGCCACAAGCGCGGAATATTAGTGCCTCCTCATCAGTGCCACATAATCAGTGCCCATAAGTGGCGCCTCATCAGTGCCCATCAGTGTTACCTCATCAGTGCTCATCAGTGCAGCCTATCAGTGCCCAACGGTGCTGCCTCATCAGTACACATCAGTGGAGATGAAAAATTACTTATTTAGAAAATTTACTGACAAAAACTAAGAAAAACTTTTTTTCCCAAATTTTCAGTTTTTTTTTTTTTTTTTAGTAAAAAATATAAAACCCAGCAGTGATGAAATACCACCAAAAGAAAGCTCTATTTGTGTGAAGAAAATTATAAAAATTTTACACGGTTACAGTGTAGCATGACCGCGCAATTGTTATTCAAAGTGTGACAGCGCTGAAATCTGAAAAATGACTTGGGCAGGAAGGGGGTGAAAGTGCCCAGTATTGAGGTGGCTAAAGTGTGTGTATTTTGAAGATAACGAGTCATGACTTGGCTTGTGTAAAATTGTATATTCAGAGTTAAATTAATATATAATTGATCATTTATTTTGTCTGTACCTGTTTACAGTGGTAGAATGGGAGTCAGAGACTGAAGTCTGACATTTGCTGTCAACTCCCTGACCTCACACACTGCACACTCAGAAGCTGGAAGACAATTGTTTTAGTAAATTATTGTATTATTATAACTGATTTAGTAAATTAATAGAGACTGTTCACTTTGAAAAATGAATGTTCACTTTGGAAATCTCTAAACCCTTACAGTCCTTCCTTAAAAATTCTTTCAAACCAGGTGTTCAGTATTTCAGCATACCCTTGGAATTCTTTTTGGAATAGACCTGTTTTAATCAAACTTGAATATGCAAATTATTCACTTTAAGACCACACTTTCTCTGGCACTTGTTGGCACTTTTTGTTTACAAGTTTGTTTAAGTAGAAAATTACTTACAAGTATAACCCCCAAACATTATGCTTTTTTTAATCAAATACCCTAGGGAATAAAATGGCAATCGTTGCAATTTTTTATGTCACATGGTATTTGCGCAGCGCTTTTGCAAACGCAATTGTTTTGGAAAAAATAAACTTTAACCACAACAGTACCTGGCACGAAAACCCCCTTCCTGTCCAGGCCATTTTTCAGCTTTCAGCGCTATCACACTTTGAATGACAATTACTCAGTCATGCAACACGGTACCCATATGAAATTCGCGTCCTTTTTTTCACACAAATAGAGCTTTCTTTTGGTGGTATTTAATCACTAGGAGGGGGTTTATTTTTTGTGCTATAAATAAAAAAAGATTGAAATTTTTTTGAAAAAATGCCTTTTTCTTTGTTTCGGTCATAAAATTTTGCAAATTAGTAATTTTTCTTTGTAAATTTTGGCCAAAATTTATACTGCTACCTATCTTTGGTAAAAATAACCCAAATAAGTGTATATTATTTGGTCCTTGTGAAAGTTATAGAGTCTACAAGCTATGGTGCCAATCATTGAAAATTGATCAGATCTGATCACACCTGATATACTGACAGCCTATCTCATTTCTTGAGACCCTAACAAGCCAGGAAAGTAAAATTACCCCCCAAATGACCCCTTTTTGGAA
>BLSH010137638.1:13380-26893 GCA_018402905.1 Glandirana rugosa
CGGTCACTCGTGGGTGTGGTGTGCAAGGACGCCGACCCGATCGCGCGCAATCCCGGCTTAAAGGGAGGACGTCATATGACGTCCACCCACTGGGAGAGCAGGACCGCTCCGCCGTCATTTGACGGTGGGCGGTCCTGAGGCGGTTAATGACTTAACCATTTGCCGACCGCCCACCGTCATAATACGGTGGCAGGTCACCTAGTTTCCGCAAATTGCTTTAGCTGTACGGCAGCCGCAGGAACGTGTGGTGTGGGTGCTCACTGGCTAGCGAGGGAGCCAATCAGCAGGTGGGGCGGACTCGATGTCCACCGGCCACCCACGATCGCTCCCGAGACAGGCAGAACAGGGATCTGCGAGTTTAAACAAAGCAGATCCCATTCTAACAGGGGAGTTGAGAGAGATTGTCTGTTCCCAGTGATAGGGAACAACGATCTCTCTCTTCCTCCAGTCAGCCCAGTTACCATACAGTTAAAAATACCACAGAGGGAACACATTTAACCCCTTGATTGCCCCCTAGTGCTAACCCCTTCCCTACATGTAACATTTATACAGGAATCAGTGGCTATTTAAAGCTCTGATCGCTATATAAATGTCAATGGTCCCAAAAAAGGGTCAAAAGTGTCCGATCTGTTCACTGCAATATCGCAGTCCCACTAAAAATCACAGATCACTGCCATTACTAGTAAAAAAAAAAATGCCAAAAATCTATTCCCATAATTTGTAGACACTATAACTTTTGCGCAAACCAATCAATATACGCTTATTGCGTTTTTATTTTTACCAGAAATATGTAGAAGAATACATATTGGCCTAAACCGAGGAAGACATTTGTTTTTTTACATTTTTTATATGTATTATAGCAAAAAGTAAAAAACATTTTTTTTTTTCAAAAGTGAGCAAAAAATAAAAACCACAGAGGTGATCAAATATCACCAAAAGAAATATGCATTTGTGGGAAAAAAAGGATGTCAATTTTGTTTGGGTACAACGTCGCACGTCTGCTCAATTGTCAGTTAAAATAATGCAGTGCCATATTGCAAAAAGTGCTCTGGTCAGGAAGGGGGTAGATCCTTTTGGGGCTAAAGTGGTTAAGTAAGAACAAAACACAATATATAAAATAGTATAGAAAAACCTTGTGCTAAATACAAGTAAGACTGCTGCACTTTTACTACTCCTTGAATATGAGGAGGTGAAGATACAGTGCTCAAAATATAAAAGATATGTGCTGTCTCATGTAAATCGATAAAGTAAAATATTGTGAACAAACACAAAAATTGCCACCTTGTGATTAAATACTTCAATACCGGGCAGTTTCCCCCCTTCCTGCCCAGACTATACAAAATTTTAATCCTTTTTTTCCCCACAAATAGAACTTTCTTTTGGTGGTATTTGATCACCACTGGGCTTTTTATTTTTTGCGCTATAAATAAAAAAAGACAGAAAATTTAAAAAAAAAAAGTTTTTATCTGTTTTTGTTACAAAATTTTGCAAATAAGTAAGTTTTCTCCTTCACTGATGGGCACTGATGAGGCTTCACTGACGGGCACTAATGAGGCAGTACTGATTGGCACTTATGAGGCGGCACTGATGAGGTGACACTGATGATGAGGCACTTATATGCAGCATTGATGGGCACTGATAGGTGGCACTGATATGCGGCACTGATGGGCACTGATAGGCAGCACTGACGGGCACTGATAGGTGGCATTGGGCACTGATAGGTGGCACTGATGGATGCCACTGATAGGTGGCACTGGTGGGCACTGATAGCCACTGCTAGGTGGCACTGATGGACACTGATAGGCAGCATTGAGAGATGGCACTGTTATGCAGCACTGATAAGGAGGCACTGGCAGGCATCACAGATTGGCACAGAGTGCCATCCCTATTGGGCATACTTGTGGTCCTGTGTGGCATCCCTGATGGTCCTGCGTGGGCACATCCCTGGTGGCCATGGGTGGCATCCCCGGTGGTCCTGGGTGGGCATCCTCAGGGGGCTGCACTGATAATCAATCAGTGCAGACCCCCCCCCCGTGAGGAGAGCAGCCAATCGGCTCTCCTTTACTCTGGCAGCACGGGTACAGGTATAGCCGATACATGGCTTTTCCTGTTTTCAGAGTGATCAGCTGTGATTGGACACATTTACCATGTGGTAAAGTGCCTCCGTCAGAGGCTTCTTACTGCGTTCGGAGTTGCCGTGTGTCAGAGTGACACACCACACCACCGATCGCGGTACTGCCTGCCCCCCCACGGGCACGCGATCATGGGTTATCAGGTCAGGATAACTGAACCACCGCCCGGCTGTCATTTGTCTATAGGCTGGACGGGATGTGGTTAAACAAACATAATACCATAATAAGAAACCTAATTCATCAAAAATTATTTCCTCAAAAAAATACAAATAAAAAAAAGTTAAAAATGTAAAATTCATCAAAAAAATATTTGTATCAGTTCATCAAAAAATATATACACATATAAAGTGTCCTGGTGTTTTAAATTCAATCAATGTTCAAATATTTCAATAGAATCAAGTGAACCACTTCTAGTGAAAAAATATTCAATCTGTTTTTCCAAATGTAATTAAATGGGCCGCTTACCAGATCCCAATGATCTCCTAGTTATAAGAGATCATATATTGCATAAGGTAGCCAGATATGAGGATTCCTCCTGTATGTAACCTGACCTCCTCAATGTATCACTCCAGCAGCCTCCTAATCAGCTTCCCAACCCTGCACACTCTGGGCCTGGGCTCGCTTGATGCTCTCCACTCGGTATATGTGTGGGGTTTAAACATAGGGAAGACTCATTGCATAATAAGTTTAAAAAAAGGTTTATTTTGGCTAAAATATTGCACTGACAGCAACTAGGATAAATTCAAGCAACAGAGAAGGTAATCCAACCAAGAGATTATCAACAAGTATGGATATATACCCATTTTTTTTTTTTTTTTGTAAAATGTGAAAGATGATGTTAGGCCAAGTAAATAGATATCTGACATGTCATGCTTTAAAATTGTGCACGCTCGTGGAATGGCGAAAAACTATGTCACTTAAAAATCTCCATAGCAAATGCTTTAAACACGTTTACAGGTTACCTGTTTAGGGTTACAGAGGAGGTCTAGTGCTAGAATTATTACTCTTGCTCTAAAATTTGCGGTGGTACCTCACATGTGTGGTGCGAATGCTGTTTATATATGTGTGCGCAACTTACATATGCGTTTGCTTCTGCGTGGGAGCTTGGAAGGATGGGATGCTTTCATTTATTTTTCTTATTTATTTTACTTTTTATTTTTACACTGTCCCTTTCATTTTTTTTTAATCACTTTTATTACTATTACAAGGAATGTAAACATCCCTTGTAACGGAGATCAGGATGACAGGTCCTCTTTATGGAGAGATCTGGGGTCAAAAAGACCCCAAATCACTCCTTTACCTTTTTTTTTTTTTAACAGAAGGAAAGATCTCCTTTACTTTTTAAAAGCAAAAGATCAAATAACAAAAATGTGATCTTTTGCTTTTAAAAAAAAAAAATGTTTACTTTCAGCCTTACCGGAAGTGATTGTCCTGCAAGACCACAGACAATCAAAGAGGATCTACTCTTTGATTGTCTCTGGCCCTAACTGGCCGCACTGTCGATTGTTTCTATCTGGAAATGGTAAGCCCAAGAAACACTGGCAAGTGGGGTGCAGGGGGAGTTATGGAAACATATCACTGCTATTTCAAGTAATCCACCCACTAGTTGTAATGAACCCTTGGGTCGGTTGCCATTCACAATGTAGCAGTTTCCGCTCCGCTGTCCCTGTGTGGTAGTTATACATCACAGTTACTTTTGATCACTGTTAAAGCTACGTATGGCTTACCCAGATGTGGATCCTGGAGGTGCTGATATGAGGAAGAAGGAACAAACCTTGGCTTAGAAGCTGGTTTCTTAGCACATTTAACCTCCCTGGCGGTATGATTATTTCAGATTTTTGGTGCTGAAAGCGGTACGATTATTTTTCATAAAAATTTGGCGTTTTATATTGTAGGCCTGTAATTCTTAGGAATAACTCAATTAAATATGTCCAAACAAGAGTCTAGTAGACATCCCGGGTATGATAAAGTTTGAAAAATGAAATCATAAATTATAATATAATAAATAACTAAAAATAATTATCAAAAATAATAACGTAATAGTAATAAAATGTATTCAATAATGTAATCAAACCAAAAACACTGACATTTTCTCAGTTGCAGAATTGTCGCTGTCGTCACTTGCAGTTTCTGATGATAAATTTCCCCAAAAATCAGTATCACTCAATTCTGCAAATGATTCTTATTTACTATCGGTGTTTTCTAGCCAATCAAAGAACACTTTTGACGTACAGGGATGCTTTTTGGTTGCTATGGACGTTCTCATGTTTCCATGCAGAAAGAATGACATAAATGATATAAAAGTGCATGCAGGGCTCTGGGCAAACCACTAGGCACAAAGGGGATGTGAAATGTTTTCATATAGTAATGTAATCTATAAGATTACAGTGTACTGTATGCTGTGTGTGTGTTTCACTTTTTGAATTTCCCGCCGGTCTCCGTCCCCGTGCGGCGCGACGCTCGCAGGGAACGGAGCCCGGCACGCAGGAGTCATCTGGCGGCGGATACAGCCCGCAGACACTGCGGGGGACATCGCTGGATCCAGGGGACAAGGTGAGTAGCGCTGCCTGGATCCAGCAATGCAATCCCAAGTGTGGCTCGGGGTTACCGCTAATGGTACTGAAATTCCACCCAGGGAGGTTAAGGAGTTTAGTAATACCTATTCTGAAACAATAATAAAAAACATATATTGCCAAGAAGAAACCCATGATGTAGAGGAGGACAGTTCCAACAGAATATAGAATATCAGAAAGACATTTACCTAAATTACCAAAAAGGTTGTTAAACCAGCCCTTGATGCTATCAGAAATACCATCAAGCATGGATTTAGGCCTTCTCCTTAAGGCTGCCACAGCTTCTTTTACCTTATTGAGGTGGTCAATTATATTGATACTATAGTCAGGTATATACGTACAACAAGTGTCATTAATTAGTGCGCATACCCCCCCCCCCCTTGTTGTTGAGCTATCTAGGGCCATTCTATTTTGTAGTGCTACAATCCGAAGCTGTTTTTGTTCTTCACTTAGGAGGCTAATAGCTTCAGTAGTTTCATTCACAATTTTTTCCATTATTCGTGCCAGTCTTCTAATCATTTGTATAGCTTTGGCTTGACCATACATGGGTAGTATTGTGGCAGCTAATCTATCATCCTCACTAACATCAAAATGGTCTGCTACATATCCATCTTCCCAGACTCCATCAGTCCCTTTAAGGAGATGATTGCTGACAGGTACTTCACGTTTTCTAGAGTGCCTTTGGGAGATTCCTGTTGGGAGGTGCTTAAAATAGGTTACTTGTGGAAGAACATACCCTAAATAACAGGTGCCTTGAAAGTATTTAGGAATAAATCAGTAAGAATTACTTCCACATATAAAGAACAGGTTTAAGGGGAGTATGGTGCACTCATAATATTTTAGTCTGGTTATCACTAATATTCAGACATTCAAGACGATCATATACATTTTCTTTGACATTACCACTTTCCATCAATGCATCGGTGGCCTCATTCATACAAGTCCAATTAACAGTGTAAAATATTTCTTCTTGATTGATTTTCACACACTGACGGTTAGAGAATGCGTTAGTACAATTCTTTAATTCATATTGACATTTGCTATGCCCTAGTTGATACACAGTAGTATTTGCTCTTGTCTGTTCTCCTATAGCAGTATCTCCCTTTACCTGGATATTGGAGTGTTAGTCTATACTGCTCAATAGAAAAATTTGCTGTACATACATCTTTAATACTAATGTTAACCTCCTTAATCTCATTATCCCAGTAAAATGGAGTTGTAGTCATTGGATAACCTTGCTTACCATGCTCTATGTGGGTCCCACATATCCAGCAGTTGGTCTTGTTCAACATAAAGGCAGTTACGTTAAGTAAGGTAAAATAATGATTTTGATCAACATGCAAAGTAAAGATTAGTGGCGTAACAAAGCATAAGAGTAATACCACCTTCATTCTGCAGGCTCTGTGACCTTTTTGCAATGGCTAGCGTGTATCCAGGAGTCTTTGGATTCAGGTTTCACTGCTGTGTGTGTCACTAGTTGCACCTGTATCTGGGTTCAAGTCCGTTTCGCATGTGTTTCTTTACCACTACCCAGTCTCCTGGGTTTAGAGTATGAGCTCCTGGATCTAAATTTGGATCTGGAATGGAAGAAAACACTCTTTCATGAGTCTTAATCAATTGCTTGTTCAGTGCTGCCACATACCCAGTAAGATTTGCAAATTGAGCTGGCATCTGTTGAGGAAAATATAACCCTGTTTTTGGAACAGAGCCAAACAATATTTCATATGGACTTAAGTTAGTTTTCCTTTGAGGTGTTGTCCTTACTGAGTATAGTACAATGGGCAAACATTCTGTCCAAGGTTTACCTGATTCTGCACAAATTTTGGCAAGTCTGTTTTTGATTACACCATTCAGTCTTTCAACCTTACCACTGCTTTCTGGGTGGTAAGGTGTATGAAAAGCCCGTTCTATACCTAGATAGGACAAAATAGTCTGCATGATTTCATCTGTAAAATGTGTTCATTGGTCACTTTCTACAGTTTCTGGGACCCCATGCCTGTAGATTATTTCAGATAACAATTTCTTGGCTGTAGCTTTTGCTGTGGCTTTAGCCATCAGCCAGGCCTCAGGCCATGCTGAAAACATGTCCACACAAACAAGAATATACTCATATATTCCTGTTTTTGGCAACTGAATATAATCTATTTGCAACCTTTGGAATGGATATTCAGCTTTTGGAAGTACTTTTTCAGGTGTTTTCACTGAGGTGCCTGGATTATGCTTAGCACACGTCATGCATTGCTGAGTGTGTTTGGAGATTGCTGTTGTTATACCTGGAGCTATTCAAGTTTTTTGTATAACATCTTGCATACCCCCCTTGGAAAGGTTAGCTTGGGAATGTAGTGTAGACACTAACATAGGAAAAAGGACCTGAGGAAGACATACTTTCCCTACCTCATCTTTCCATAAAATATTCTGTACAGTGGCACCCGATCAGGTCCAGGCATTCTTCTCTTGCGAGGATGCCTGGGCCTGCAACTTTATCAAAACATCTAAAGAAATAGGTGTCTGTGGGGAGCACACTGTGTGCAAAGAAATGTTTGTGACTTTTAACAGAGCAGCTTGTTTTGCTGCTTTGTCAGCATAAGCATTTCCTTTTGCTTCCTCTGAGGTATCTTTGGTATGTGCTTAAATTTTTTATAATGCCCACATGTTTTGGTAGCAAAAGGGCTGCCAATAGGCCCTGGACACGTTGTGAATGTTTTAAGGGTTTACCTGCGGAGGTAAGAAAATTTCTTGATTTCCAAATTGGGCCAAAATCATGTGCAACCCCAAAGGCATACCTTGAGTCTGTATAGATGTTGGCCATCTGGTCCGCAGCATATTCACAGGCTTTTGTAAGGGCACATAGCTCAGCCTCCTGAGCCGACATGGATGATGGTAAAGCTTCCTGAAAAATAACCTCATAATAGACAAAGAAAAATAGACAAAGATACTACTGCATATCCCGTGTGCGGTTTACCATCCTCAGTGTGAGACCTTGAACCATCAACAAACAAGATAAGATCGGGGTTTTGCAAAGGCACATCCATGATATGTGAGAGACCAGCAGTTTCTGATGTAACCAGTTCCATGCAATTATGGTCAGATTCAGATGTAGTGTATTGAGGAAGTTGGGTGGCTGGGTTTAAGACACTGCATCTCTGAATTGTGAGATTAGGTGGGGTCAGTAATGCCACCTCATATTTTGTGAGCCTGGCCGCAGACAAATGTTTAGTTTGGACCCTGTTAAGAATTTCCTTAACAGAGTGTTAGAGTGTTTCCTTAACAAAGTTAGGCTATGTCCTAGCACTATGTCTGCAACCTTGTCCATCAATAAGGCAGCAGCTGCAACTGATCTGACACAGCTTGGAGAGCCCTTGATAACAGGGTCTAATATACAAGAGACATAGGCCACAGGCCTTTGCTTACCCACATGCTTCTGAGTATGAACTCCTGATGCCTGGCCATCAAGTTCATGGCAGAAGAGGAAGAAAACTTTTTGGTAATTAGGTAGTGCCAATGCGGGTGCAGTGGATACTGCTAATTGTAGTTGTTGCATGGCTTCCTGATGAGTTTTCTTAAAAGTAAACCTTTCCCCTGCAGTAAGTGCATGCAATGGAGCCATTAACTGTGATGCATTGGGAATCCAGTCTCTGAAATATCCCACTAGTCCCAGAAAGGCTCTCAACTGTCTGTTATGCCTTGGCAGAGGGTAGTCTCTAATCAGCTGGGCACGCTGGTCTGTCAGGTGCTTGCTGCCTGCAGAGATACAATGGCCAAGAAAAACAACCTTGTCTTGACAGAACTGGAGTTTTTGTTTAGAGGCCTTGTTCCCTGTCTGTGCCAGGAATACCAGTAAACTAATGGTCTCTTCTTTACAAGTGGACTGAACCCTACAACACAAAAGAAGATCATCAACATACTGAAGTAGGACTGTGTCATTGTGCTTTGGCTTCCACTGAGCTAGGATTTGGGATAATGCAGCATTATATTCTGAGGGGGAGCTTACCATACCCATAGGGAGCCTCTTCCATGTATACTGTTGCCCAGCCATGGCAAATGCAAAATAATGCTGGCACTCTATGCTGATAGGAACAGAAAAATAAGCATTAGCCAAATCAATAACAGAAAAACAGGTAGCTGTGGAAGGAATTTGAGTCAACGGAGTGTGGGGATTTGGAACAATTATTATTATTCACCTCCCGTAAATCATGTACTAACCTGTATACAGGTGGTTGTCCTGGTTCTCCCTTTTTTTGCTGCAAATAGAGGAGTATTTGCAGGTGAAGTACATTTGGCAACTACATCCTTTTCCAGATATTTATTAAGTTGTAATTGTATCCCTTCTATCTGTTGTGGATTCAGGGGATACTGGAGCTTACGTGGAAGGTGAGCCCCTTCCTTTAGTTTGACATGTACAGGGGTCACATCCAACAATCCAACATCATACTGGTCAGTTGCCCACAGAATTTCAGGTACTTGGCTCAAGTCAGGTATGTCAGCTGTATCTGTATTCTTAGCTAGTAGTATGGCAGCAGAAGCTTGATTTAACATCTCATCAGATAGGGGACTAGTAACTTTAATTCCATCAGGTTTATACTGAATGCAGGTCTGTATCTGTGACAACACATCTGCTCCTAGAAGATTCTCAGTAGTAGATGAGGACACTAAGAGACTTGAAATGATCTCAGTTTGATTCCCTAATCTTAGTTTAACAGGTTTTGTTTCTTGTAATGGGCATGGAACTCCTCCCAGTCCAATACCATTAATAATTTTTCCTGACAGTATACTAGGAGGCATATTTTCTGCTTTCAAAACACTTTTGGCCGCCCCAGTGTCAACCAAACAGTCTATATTTACATGTGGAAAATTAGAAAAAGTAAGGGGTACAAAAGCATCTTGAATATTACCGTTACCTTTGAAAACATCAGCATACATCACATTCTCAAAGGCTTCATTAGACACTGGTTGGCCTGCTTGTCAATATCTACCCAGGTTAGAAGACTCCCCCTGTTCTAGTTCAAGGTCAGTTTGATGTTTCGCTTCATCATTCTTGCAATTTTTAGCATAATGTCCCTTTTGCCTACATCTGTAACAGGTTACATTAGCGGGACCATGTTTTCCTGACTTAAAATGTTTTCCCTTTCTTTTCTGACCAGTATTTTCACGTACAAATTTACCATTAGGACCTACATACATTACCTTCTGTGGTCTGGCTTTTTCCTTAGCCTCTATATCTCTTTCTATGTTCCTAGCCAAATCCATTGTAGCAAAGGACCCCATTGTCCTCTATTCTGGCCTTACCATCTTTATTCTGTCACTCACTCTTTTGTTAAATCCATTCATCAAAGCACTTCTAAGGATTCCATCAATCACTTCCTCATTTGCATTCTGACAACATGCGGCAACATGCTCACTCATTCTTTGAAAGAACATGTCATATGTCTCATTTGCACCCTGGGTTGTCTGCAATATACCAGCCCAGTCACCCCCCTTGTATTGTTTTTGCACTTGTGTACAGAAGATGTTAATCCATGCCTCACCTTCTTTCACATCAGTATCTGGTGTAGGTTTTTTAAGGGTGCCACTGGTATTAATAATTTGATTAGTGATTTGGGCACCCAGGCATGCACAACAAACTCTGTACATATCATATGCTGAACACTGATAAGCAATTTGTAATGTTTTCACCTTTTTAGTAAAAGCATGTGGATTTCTTTTAGGGTCAGGCATGGTTTCTATAATTGTCTGTAAATCAGAGTTAGTAAAGGAGTAAAGGGGACATGCCAAGTGACAGTAGTTCTTGACCCATCATTTGCTGTTATCATCTGTGTTCTCACAGGCCCCCAAAAATTAGATTGATTAGGTGAAATAGGGGACATGGGAGGCTGATGTGCTATGACAGGTCTCCCTGAGGGGGAAGAAGTTAGGATGGCTGAGAACCCCTCTGGTAATGGCATAGTAGAATCTGCCCCTATTGTTGTTTCAGCCTGGGGGGGTGCAGATGTATTATGCATAGCAGAACTATTTGCTTCCCTTTGATCACTATAAGTAGGTGAGGGTGGTAATGTAGGGTATAATCTACTTACAGTCATTTCAGCAATATTGTTATCAGAATCTTCACAACTGTATTCATATAACTTTCTCACAGGGCAATAGGTTTCTTTCAATCTCTTTTTCAACATGTTTTCACACTGCTCACTTGCATTTATCAATTTATCTAATTCCTGCCTGTCTCTTCTTGTTTTGAACGTATTTGGATAATACTTTCTACATTCTTTCCAGAACTTAGTGTCAAGCTTTCCTTCTAGAGGTACAAATCCTTGTGTGCCTTGGTTCCATTTCTTCAGGGAACGGACCGTTCCTGCTCCAAAGTTATATATCATATAATTTTTGGTAGTCCAGGAAGGGTTCGCAATGGGATCACACAGATCTTCCTTTGGGGTACATGCGATGGTACAATTCCCCATCTCACACGGTGATGAGACTTCCTGAAGAATGAATCTATTACTAGTTCTCAAGTCACACAGACACAATGTACCTAGGTAATAGCAGGAACTGTATATCTGGCTCCAATCCTGGAAAAGGATCTATACCAGACTATACTATGCACAAATCAGCCACACAGACTGACAGGCACACACCTGTATAGGGGTTCAGTCACACAGGCTGAGGGGGGTTCAGTCACACAAACTGAGTGGGGGCACCTCTTTCACACAAAAAAACTATCCAAAAATGTAAAAAAAACAAAAAAACAAAAACAAAAAAAAAAACCACACACCTTTTGAGACAAGACACTCATGCAAGACATACACACAGAATCACATATTCCAACAAATGGTGCAGAGAAAAAAAAAAATAAATAAAAAAAAATTCAGTAGGCGAAATTATAGAATCTGCGAGAGAGTATAGAATCTGATTCCCTAAAAGTCTTCCACAACAGTTTATAGACACTGTTTGCAGAATAGAAAGGACAGTACTCCTGCTTATTGTGTAGTTTTATGAAGAACTACGCAGAAGAGAAAAGGAAGATAGGTTTCTCATTCGAAACTGGTACTAAGGTTTCAATCGGTGCTGTTTTTTACGCAGTCCATCACCCTTGGTATTAAACCAGAGCCTCACCACACATAGTACCTTATCAGCCACACTTTATGAATGATGCCTTGAGTCCGAAGACCCAATCCTGCCTAGGGATACATTGCATCTGAACTGGGGCATGTAATTCAGCAGAGCACATTCATGCAAAGGACAGTAATAAGTAACAGATAGTATGGAAAGTAAAAATAATAAAAAATAAAAAAATTAAACAGTCAAGGTTCTTGGAAATGGTACTTTTTCTACCAACACCGACTTACAGAAATAAGCCCAGCACAAGGGTAAATCACTGTAAGCAGAAAGTTAGCTTACCTTAGCCGGCAGAAGTGAATTCCCAAGTTGTGTTGTTCCGTTCTGTGTCTTAGCGGTGGCTGTAGAGTGTCCCTTCCGGCTCTCGAAGGACCAGTTGTTGGGGAAACCCAATACTCACAGGGTTTCAGTAACTTTGACTGCTGAAGCCGAATCAAAAATGAATGTATTTATTGTACAAGCATGCAGGGAGAGAGCGACAAGCAATACAGAGTATTGTCTTTAAAAATAGCTTCTCTGTCTGACTATGGATCTTCTATTACAATTTATACATTCTAAAGGGGTGGCACCTAGCTAACTAAACTCTTTGAAGTCCATTTGATTCTCTGATGACTTCTTTTGATATGTAGATGGCCATTCACATAATCTTGTCCCTTCCAGGCTTTTTGGTTGAACGGGTTTTCAAAGCCGAGATAGCAATCTTGCAAATTACGGGGTGTAGAACTGGTGTAAAACTGGCATTCTCACATAGGAAGGAAAAACAAGATGTTAGCTCACCAATGAACTTTATATAAAATATATATTTGATTGATACCTAAAAATGGTTTTCCCTCTTCCCATTCAGTGTCAAGCGCATGTGGTAGCAACCAGGTGAGGAGCACAAAGACAAGTGTGTCTTGCCTACAGTAAAGCATGGTGATAGGAATGTCATGGTCTGGGGCTGCATGAGTGCTGCCGGCACTGGGGAGCTACAGTTCATTGAGGGAATCATGAATGCCAACATGTACTGTGACATACTGAAGCAGAGCATGATCCCCTACCTTCAGAGACTGAGCCGCAGAGCAGTATTCCAACATGATAACGACGCCAAACACACCTCCAAGACAACCACTGCCTTGCTAAAGAAGCTGAGGGTAAAGGTGATGGACTGGCCAAGCATGTCTCCAGACCTAAATCCTGTTGAGCATCTGTGGGGCATCCTCAAACGGAAGGTGAAGGAGCGCAAGATCTCTAACATCCACCAGCTCCGTGATGGAGGAGTGGAAGAGGACTCCAGTGGCAACCTGTGAAGCTCTGGTGAACTCCATGCCCAAGAAGGATAAGGCAGTGCTGAAAAATAATGGTGGCCACACAAAATATTGTCGCTTTTGGGCCCAATTTGGACATTTTCACTTAGGGGTATACTCACTTTTGTTGCCAGCGGTTTAGACAGTAACTGTGTGTTGAGTTATCTTGAGGGGACAGGAAATTTACACTGTTATACAAGCTGTACACTTACTACTTTATATTGTAGCAAAGTGTAATTTCTTCAGTGTTGTCACATGAAAAGATATAATAAAATATTTACAAAAATGTGGGAGTGTAATAACTTTTGTGAGATACTATATATATATATATATATATATATATATATATATATATATATATATATATATATATATATTGCACTCTTGAAGTGGTTATACACCAAAAATAGTGGAA
>BLSH010137638.1:38519-55597 GCA_018402905.1 Glandirana rugosa
TCCCGTCTCTCTTGGTTATCGGTACCTCCCTCTTTTCGAGACTTCTGGAGTGTCCTAGCCTCCTGTCCAACTGACCCCGACCTTTTTCTCCTATCCGTCTTCCACGTCCACCGGTCCCGTGAGAGGGGGAGAGAGGGAGGGGGAAAGGGGGAGAGAGAGAGGGGGCAGAGAGAGAGGGTGAGGGAGAAATAGAGGGTGAGGGAGAGAGATCTCTAGCCCTGTCTGCAGCCCCTGTCTTTGGGAAGGTGTGTGTGTGATGCTTGGTACAGTACCTTCCATGCCAGCAGAATATCCATATTGGCCAGGAGCAGGCAGGGTCTGTTCTTGTTCTGGGCAGGGACAGTGTTTTGCTCCTTCCAGAGGATCTGATTGCTGTGAGATGGAGTGGTCCCTGGCCACCTGCACCTTCTGCCTATCCTCTTTTTCCAGCCCCAGTCAACCTGTCCTCCGATCCTGTGAGGTCTTCAGAGCTTTTCTCCCTCCATGGCTATTGGTTCTCTCTGCCCTTGCTGCTAATCTTCCCTGCCAGGCACAGACTGGGACAAAAATAGGCCCAGGCATTTTAGACTGAGCAGCCCGTTATGCCGCTTTCCATCCTGACTGATCCCCTGCAGCAGATGGGGGAGAAAGGAGGGGGTAACCTAGCAGAGCTGCGGGGGGCTGGGAAAGAGCACAGGGGTGGTGGAAAGAAGTGGGGCAGCTGCACATAAAGGAATTGATCTTTAAATATTCCTCCTGCAGCCGCTGAATGCCTGCCTCTCTTCCTCTCCCTCCCGCAGGCATTCAACGGCAGCAGGAGATATATTGAAAGATCAATTGCTCTATGTGCAGCTGCCCCCACCGCTCCTCCTATCCAGGCACACAGGGGGCTGCACGGGCACTCACTTTCTCTCCGGTGGGCCAGGTGAGCGGTACGGGCTGAAGGAGCAGCTCAGCTGCTTTAGGGCCCCATATGGAGATGCTGTCCACACGCTTTGTGGAGATGGCACCAGGTGCTGCCGGCACCTAGAGGCCTTTGTTTTTGTCCCGCTCCCAGCACCTGCTGCCACCAGATCGGGATGCTCAATGATGAAGCTGCTATTGGCCCAAGTACCCTCAGGTACCGATTGGTCAGTCAGCCCCTGGGCCACAGAGTCCCAGCAGGGGGAGGTGGAGCCGCTGAAGCTGACATCAGTGATTGGTCACAGGCTAATTAGGTGGCCGTGAGGTCCCTGTGAGTGCAGCGCCTTAGGCGACCGCCGAATTTGCCATCTCTGTGTGTGAAATGCAGAGAGAGGGACGGAGAGAGAGCAAAAGCAGATTGCATCTTCCAATTATTTTATTTTTTTAAGCAGCTTTTATACCCTTTTTGGAGAGGCCACTATTTCTGAGGAACAGATTAGGCAAATATAACTCAAAATAATTAAATTTCACTGTATATTTAAGAATATAATATATAAACATTGTACAGATTTCAGACAGGAAATCTCAGGCAGTCTCCATCTATAAATACAAAAATTACATTTTATTCTTCCTGGAACTATGGAGAAAAAATGAATTTTATGCACATATTTCATTATATAGGCTAGAGTTTCAGAAGTAAAGAGTGGGATCAGGCACTTTTTAGGTAAGGAAACTTTAACCACTTAACTTCTGTAAGATTTTATCCCCTTCATGACCATAATATTTTTTGCTATTCGGCACTGCGCTACTTTAACTGGTTATTGCACTGTTCCCAAATTAAATTTATGTCTGTTTTTTTCCACACAAATAGAGCTTTCTTTTGGTGGTATTTGATCACCACTGGGTTTTTTTGTGATATAAAAGGTAAAGTCTACAGACTTGGAAAGATCAGTTTGTAAATGGATAGAAAACTGGCTAAAAGACCGAATTCAGAGAGTAGTGGTTAATGATTCTTATTCTGAATGGTCTAAGGTTATCAATGGTTTACCCCAAGGTTCAGTGTTGGGACCCTTACTTTTCAATATATTTATAAATGATATAGGGTCTGGGATTAAAAGTACCATTTCAGTGTTTGCAGATGACACCAAGCTATGCAGTGGAATAACGTCCTTGCAGGATGTCTCCATCTTACAAGCAGACCTCAATGCACTGTCTAATTGGGCGACTATGTGGCAAATGAGGTTTAATGTTGATAAATGTAAAGTTATGCACTTAGAGGCTATGAATATGCATGCATCGTACATACTAGGGGGAGTACAACTGGGGGAATCCATAGTGGAGAAGGATCTGGGGGTTTTGGTAGATCATAAGCTTAATAATGGCATGCAATGCCAAGCTGTGGTTTCCAAAGCAAGCAAAATCCTTTCTTGTATTAAGAAAGGTATGGACTCCATAGATAGAGACATTATTTTGCCCCTGTACAAATCATTAGTAAGACCTCATCTGGAATAAGCAGTTCAGTTTTGGGCACCAGTTCTCAAAAAGGATATCGGGAACTGGAGAAAGTGCAGAGAAGGGCAACCAAACTAATAAGAGGCATGGAGGAGCTCAGCTATGAGGAAAGATTAGAGGACCTGAATTTATTCTCTCTTGAGAAGAGGAGATTAAGAGGGGATATGATCAACATGTACAAATATATAAGTGGTCCATATAGTGAACTTGGTGTTGAGTTATTTACTTTAAGGTCATCACAAAGGACAAGGGGGCACGCTTTACGTCTAGAGGAAAAAATATGTCATCTACAAATACGGAAAGGTTTCTTCACAGTAAGAGCTGTGAAAATGTGGAATAGACTCCCCCCAGAGGTGGTTTTGGCCAGCACGGTTGATTGCTTTAAAAAAGGCCTGGATTCTTTCCTTAATGTAAATAATATAACTGGGTACTAACATTTTTAGGTAGAGTTGATCCAGGGTGTATCCGATTGCCTCTTGGGGGATCAGGAAGGAATTTTTTCCCCCGTTATAGCAAATTGGATCATGCTTTGCTGGGGTTTTTTGCCTTCCTCTGAATCAACTGTGGGTGAAGGATTGTATATGGGATTGTTTGGTTATATATATATATAGATATATTTTTCGGTTGAACTGGATGGACTTGTCTCTTTTTTCAACCTGACTAACTATGTAACTATGTAAGAATAGACTGACCAGCGATGCAACCGATTGGCTGCACGTGCAGAACAAATATAAATTTTGCCGTAGGATCTTTCCTGAGAAGTCAATCGATAGAATGAGCCATAGATGGATTGAAATCTGGCTGCTTCCTGCTGAACTGGCTATATTTTGATCCATGCATGACCAGCTTAAAGCCTTGTACACATGGTGCAATTGTCGTACGACCGCACGTCCAACTTTTCTCAAAATCGTCTGTCTGTGATTTTGTCTAGCGTACTGACGGAAGCAAAGTTATCATTTGACAAATGCAAATGTAGCGAGGTGCTATGAGCGTATAAAGAGGAAGTTCAGTTGAATGTGAATTGTGAATTACGAACGCAGGGTTACACGACCGAACACTTCCGGGTTGTTCCTGGGTTCTGAACATGTGTGTTTGTACTTACAACTTTTGTTTGTCCAACTTCTGTACAGACGAGCCGAAAATTGGACACCTTGTCAGCAGACAATAGTTTTCTAGTCTGCTCATACAACTTTTGTTGGACGATAATTGAAAATCGGCTGTCAAATGGAGGGTACTAGCGGTCTGATTGTCGGATGACAGGCTGTCGTACGACAATTTTCAGCCAATAATTATACTGTGTGTACGGGCCTTAACTGTCACAGAGTTGGCTTGTGGTGGAGAAGCTTCGCATGCACCAAAAAAATAAAACATTTTGGGGGATTGCATTAATCCCAAGTATCCTATTAGCAGCATCTGCAGCAGTGGCTCTCATGGCTTCTGCTGATCCACCGCTGGTTCATTTTCACAAATGTTAGCCAGTTAACAATATGTATGGACACACACTCTTGTGTCTGTCACAAAGATCCCTGAACAGGGCCGGATTAACATAGGGGCTATTGGAGCTGCAGCTCCAGGCCCCTACCTCAAGATAGGCCCATACCAGTGAGTCATTAATGCTGTTTAGCTCTGTGTGTGTACACCATTGTTATGTAAATCGCGGGGGGGGGGGCTATTGTTATGCAAATCGAGAAGAGAAACTCCTGACTAATGTAATTCCTGTATATCCCAAGAAATGCAGTATCTATGTATGTATGTGTAGGAGGACTCCACATGCAGCAGCCCTATGGCTCACAAGGTAGAAACTCTGCCTACCATTGCTCAGGTCCTGAGTTCGAATCCCACGCGTCACTTCATGTAGAGATGTTGTTTGTTCTATGTTGTTAAACATAACTCCTGACTCCTTACCTAAATTATGTCTGAATGTAATATTTATGTGTAGGAGGGTTCCACCACCATTGCAAATCTTGGCAGATACACTAGCTAGGCAAAAGTATTGGGATGCCTGCCTTTTCACGCACAAGAACTTTAATGGCATCCCAGTCTTAGTTTGTAGGGTTCAATATTGAGTTGCCCCATTCTTTGCAGCTATAACAGCTTCAACTCTTCTGGGAAGGCTGTCCACAAGGCTTATGAGTGTCTATGGGAATGTTAGACGGAATGTTTAACCATTCTTCCAGAAGCGGAGTGAGGTCAAACATTGTTTTGAGGTCAGGCATTGATGTGGATGAGAAGGCCTGGCTTGCAGTCTCCGCTCTAATTCAGCCAAAAGGTGTTTTATTGGGTTGAGATCAGACTTTGTGCAGACCAGTTAAGTTCCTTCACCCCAAACTCATTCATCCATGTCTTTATGGACCTTGCTTTGTGCACTGGTGCACAGTCATGTGGGAACAGGAAGGGGCCATCCCCAAACTCTTCCCAAAATGTTGGGAGCATGAAAGGCCCACTAAAACCCTCAGCATCAGGCCCATGATGCTCTTAATCTGGCCCTGCCCCTGAAGTAGTACTGAATGCATGACCAGAAAGCATGGGCAGTCCAGTAGGTAAACTGCATACTAGGCAAGCTTTGGCCAATGGTCCATGCTTGTGATCCAGTAGATGAAAGGATCCTCCATTCGAATTGTCTCAACATCTGCTCTTGATGATCGTTCACCATGTGTTGCAGTCACTGCTGATAGGTGCTTTTAAAGGCATTGCTCAGGAAGTTACTCCTCCTACCACTTCATCCCCGGAAAGGATTTCCCCCTTTAGGACCAGAGCACTTTTTGCGATTCGGCACTGCGTCGCTTTAACTGACAATGGCATGGTCGTGTGGAGTTGTACCCAAACAAAATTTGCGTCCTTTCTTCCCACAAATAGAGCTTTCTTTTGGTGGTATTTGATCACCTCTGCGTCATTTCTGATCCCCGCTATCAACAAAAAAAGAGCGACAATTTTGCAAAAAAAACCCAGTTTTTCTTACTTTTTGCTAAAATACAAATCCAAAAAAAATATAAAAAAACATTTTTTTTCATCGGTTTTGGCCGATTCATATTCTTCCTCATATTTTTGGTAAAAAAAAATTGCAATCGCCAATTGATTGGTTTGCCCAAAAGTTACCGCGTTTACGGATGATAATTCATTTCTGGGGTTTTTATTTTTTAAATTTTTTTATTAGTAATGGCGGCGATCTGCGATTTTTAGCCATACTGCGATATTGTGGTGGACATGTCGTACCATTTTGACACTTTTTTGGGACCATTGGCATTTATACAGCGATCAGTGCTATAAAAATGCCATTGGCAGTGAAGGGGTTAACCTGCAGGGGGAGATCTAGGGGCTAACTGTGTTCCGTAGGCGTGTTCTAACTGTGGGGGGGCTGGGCTAACTTGGGCATAAGAGATCTAACTGATCCCAGTGACAGGGCTCAGTAGATCTCCTATGCCCGCACTGACAGAGTGGGGAACCGCCGTGTTTACATCAGTGGGAGTTACTGTATGTTGGGGCTATAGGTTTTTATGGCATTGTTTTGAAGGAGTGGCATCTAGATTTCATTGCATTATTATTATTATACAATGACTTTGAAGGCTTTTCTATCCTATTCTAACAAAAATGCGCATTGTACATGTTCGGTCCTGTTGCGAGTAAGGCTGCATCAAATACTCACCCAGACCAAAAGCCTCATCCCTCACAAAAACAAAAGGGAACCTTTGTTCAGTGGTCCCATGCCAAAGATCTGTCCTTGGAAAGATTCCTCAATCTCTGTCCAAAAATAGAATGAATAAAGATGCAAGAATAACTACTGCTACCCTGAGAGTCTATATTGATGCAGATAATTATTCTGCATCTACAGCCATTATCATTTCTTAAGAGAAATACTTCTGGTAATTGGTGGCATCACTGTTTGGATTGTGGTTTGTGTTAATTGTTTCCAAACAGTTGGCAAAATTGTACCTTGCCATAATACATTAGCACCTTTGTTCCAACTTCCCTCTTTCTGAGTTGGCATCACCATGTACACAGATGAGAAGGCAAAAACAAGGGTCTAAAAAATATATAGGTATGTTGTTTATTCTCCTGCTGTTTAAAGTGCCTAAAGGGAGAATAGTGGCATTACTCTTCTTAAATTCATATTAGCAGGATTCCCCTTCTAGGCCTATTCATTAGTATGTCCCTGTGCCACCACCATTGACTACCGACACCTCAACAATACTACCAGGAAACTAACCCCCTTTATCATCAGGCAAGACCTCCCTAATTGACTTCCTTTGCTGCCCACCTCCTTCATGCACACAAAAACACTTATCCAACAGGGAGATGGCTGGCGTGGAAGAGTTTGGATTATGTAAACACTCTTAATAGTCCTGGAAAACCATTAAGACCCCATATGGGTCAGAAGCCACTAACCCAAAGGGCGAAGTGAAATTACTGTCTGGAAGCAAGGCTCAGCCACCAAATTCGCCAGGAGTTTTCAATTCTTATCTCCAGAATCATGCACTTTACTAGCCAAGGACCTGAGATGTAAAAATGCATAGATAAATCCCTCCTAGCCTGAGTGAGAGCAGAGTAGGCCTCCTCTGAAGTAATGGCCCCAGCCAATTCACAACTCTCCTTAGTTTGGGTCTGGGATGCATACTCCACTTTAGCTGTTTTAATCGCAGAGATATAATGACCCCCTAATATAGGCCTTAAAAGCATCCCAAACCATTGAACTGGAGACAGAGTGTTCATTAAATCTTTTGTTATCCCAACACTTCATATTCCTGATATCCTGTTCTCTTTGTATTGCTTCCTTTATGTGAAATCCCTGCTTTCCTATTAAAAACTGATCACACTAAGCAGGAGGACGCACCGTGGTCAGTTCTCTAGCTATGCTGGGAACTCAGTGTACTCCCCTCCAATGATCAGACTTGTCCTGACACACCCCCACTGGGAAGCTCAGTGTGCTGCTTATTCTCCTCCTATCAGCTCATATGCAGCTGAGAACAGAGGGAATGTGATCACTTATAAAAAAGGGAAAACATTTATAATGTTTTGTTATATCTATACAAAAATGTTTTGCCTTTCATTCCTCTTTTAAACAGAATAGGTTGTTTTACAAGGTGATCGTTTACAATCACTTTAAGTTCCCAATATTATCATACTTTGTCTGACATTATCTTTTGGACCTTTCCGTCAAGTATCCACTTGTTGGTTAAGCGCCAGCAACCCAGGCACCTCCGACCCCCAGCATTGATAGTCCTCATATTGTTTTCTATTAAAATATGTTCTTGTGCTATGTTGATTTAGTGTGTTTATTATATCAGCCACAGTTCAGTGTTCAGTGCGTATGTTACAGGTCTGTTGTTATGCTATTCCTAAAGGGAGCACTTATGTTATGGGAAGGAAACATACATTGCCTTGCCTGGCTTGGCACTAGTGAACTGTTTACCTTTCATTTTGATACACACTGAGGATGATACGTTGTTTAAAAAAATATCAGTAGTTGCCAGCGACCATGTCATTTGTCTTTCTGTAATGGTGCTGTGAACAAGGCTGTACACGCAGAAACGCGTTAGCTTTCGCTGTATTTTACATGAAGATGTTGGAATAAATATTACCATTTAAAAGCATCCTGGGAGTGTAATAATTTAAAGCGTTTCAGTCTTGTTGAGGCATAAATCTTTTTTATATATTAAATGTCCTCATTCTTGCTGCTGGCATGAGACTGACATGATGCCCAGCCTCATTGCCTCATTCCTCCAGGTAAACTGAGGACATACTATGAATGACTGTTATTCAAATGCAAGATGATGAAAAAAAGTTAGATAAAGGATAAAAACATGATCTGGGTATTATTAACTTACTATAGAGCAGCGTTAATTTCGTTGACTAAAACCGACTAAAACATTTTAGTCGACTAACTTATTACCATTTTAGTCGACTAAAACTAAAACAATTGAGATGACTAAAATATGACTAAAACTTAAATGGCATTTTAGTCAAAAGACTAAAACTAAATTGAAATTTGACATCAACATTAACACTGATCTGTAGTGCATATTCATACCTCAATATCATAATTAATAACATATTCAATTTTTCACTCCAGCAGTATACAATGAGTTTGGAAATTATCGAGAAATGCTTAAATAATGCTTTATAATTTAACTACACCCATTCAATTTTAGACGACTAAAATGAGTTTTAGTCGACTAAAATTATTTTAGTTAACTAAAGTGTACTGGAGATTTTAGTCGACTAAAATGCCCTTGAGATTTAGTCGACTAAATACGACTAAAACTAAAACAATTGCAGAATACTAAAATGGGACTAAAACTAAAATGCCATTTTATTCCTAAGACAAAGACTAAAACTAAATTGAAATTTGCAGCCAAAATCAACACTGCTATAGAGTAATGATGAATGATTTAGTGGGTTAACTGAGTTCCTGAAATGTGTGTCCTAAAGTTGCAGGTCAGGCTTCAAAATGTTTAAAAGATGGTTAAAGTTATTCCCGAAAAGAAAATGCATATATGAGAAATGCACAACACACATTATTTACCACCACTTGCTGCATGCTGTTCACATGTTAGTAGGGAGAAGTACCTTAGGCTGGGTTCACACTAAAAATGTGTGTGGCTCACAGCAGGGGTCTGGTGTGTCCCTGTTCCCCTTTTCAGGGACAAATCAGGCCCAAATGTTTGCCTGAATTCAGACCTGAAACAGATACAAAGAAGCACAGGACCCCTGTGCTATCGCTCCGCAGCCACCCCGGGGATGTGGGAACTGACTCTCAATGGCCACAGTCTCCTGTCATGCAAATTGGATGTGGGGAAACCAATTTGCAGTAGTGTGAACCCAGCCTTACTCTGTGCCATCAAAGAGCCCAACAATGTGATGACACATACATACATGCATTCTCCTAGATGTCAACAGTTCTCCATTTCCCAGTTGCTTCTCCTCCACTGATCTTCCTGTTATATAAATGAATATCACATAACAACAGTACTTTTACTTTCTCCATCAGATCATTCCCCACAGTTATTACCTTTTCTATCACTTGACCTTCCCTCCTAGATTGTAAGCTTTACAGAGCAGGGCCCTCTAATTCCTCCTGCATTGAATTGTATTGTAACTGTACTGTCTGCCCTCTTGTTGTAAAGTGCTGCGCAAACTGTTGGCGCTATATAAATCCTGTATAATAATAATAGTGATATAAGTAGAAAAGAGCAGCACTAAATTTTGTATATTAAAATAGCATCCAGCATATTTTAAAGGCTATACAGGCCACAACAATAAACTCACAAAAATGTGGCATTTATAGGGCTATTAAATATCACTTTCATATAATGTATGCAGTTTCAATTCTCTTATTATTACAATTGTGATGTTAATATCCTGCAATTTTCTTCTTTTTCTTTCTACTTTTTCGGTGAAGACATATTGCTTGGGAAGCAGAAAAAAATCGCAGGGTATTAACATCACTGTTGTAATAATAAGAGAATTGGAACAGCATAAGTTAAATGAAAAGGGACATCATTTTTGTGAACTCCCTGTTCTGCATATCTGCACGAGTAGCATAGCCCCTATAGTTTGTAACATATTACTACAGAACACCTCCTTTTTGCTTCATCTTCATTAGTAACTAACATTGTTACTAATATTGCATGAGATCAAATCAGCTCCCAGGATGGTACTAGAACATTGTATTTCTGACAAGATCTACAGCTATTTTTCTGTACTTTCTACAACCATTGTTTGCCTGACCAAAGCTAATGGACACGCATACAACATACTGCACAATGAACAAAATCTGTCCATACATACACTGCACAATCAAATTTAGATATACTAGCAGATGTAGCATGAAGACCTACCTAAAATAGACGATCAAATCAAGCAGGCCCTTGCAGTACATAGGTTTTGTTAGGGTTAACAGCGGTATCAAATTATTGTATGAATGTAGAGCTTAGAGCTGCTCGACTGCGATAGATTACATTTTTCATAGGTTTGGATATAAGGCCCAAAGTAAAACTTGATGTAAAAATAATGAAAAAATGCATATTCTTGCTGTCTCAATGCTAACACTGTAAGGTACACTGCTGCCACAAGGAATAACATGAGCATTTGGCAATTTATGAACTTTTCCGAAAAAAAAAGGAAATTCATCATGAATTGCTTATTTTATCATACCTTCAATAGACAAATGTATGTAGCTATAGAAGTTTTCTGGGTGAGATTACAGTTCTTTGTAAGGGGTCCGAAATTGTATTTTGTTTTCATTTCTGAAATCAGTGGATGTACCTAGTAACTGCATGCACATTGACTTAGAATGGCGATCGCAAGTATAGTGATCATGCCTGTTAACGCAAACATCATTAATGATCACAAAAAATTCTTTACACAGACTCCACACAGCACACAGAAAGAAGCCCAAAGAAGTGACCTCATAGATAGGAAATACTTCTCAGCCTAGATTCACATTGAAGCGATTTGGCATGCGATTTGACATGTCAAATTGCATGCCAAATGGGCGGCAACTTCCAGCAATTCGGACTGCATTTGCAGCACCACACTGATACCCAAAAGTAGTTTCTGTACTACTTTTGGCAACTTCTGGGTGCGATTACCATAGACATCTGTGCAGAAACCAGCACAAATGTCTCTGAAATCGCCCCTGAAGTTGTTCAGCTGAACTCGCACAATTTCATTCCTGCTGTCAGTGTGAACCTAGGCTCACTGCTAGTTTCTTTTTTCATTAAAAAATGTAAAAAAAAATTAATGAATGTAATAAAAACAGAACACATACAAATACACACAGGGGTAGACACACAGGCATTAGACATGCAATTTTCCATTGCATTTTGATCTGTAATCATTAATACATCATTAAATGTATTCAAGTAGAATAAGTACATGAATTAACCTGACATTGGCCTCTTGCAGTCCCTGTATAGCAGAGCTGGAGTGCAAGAGGAAGAAGCAGCATAGAGATCCAATCACTTTATGTGCATAAAGAAGCATTCTGATAGGCTCAACACTTTGCTGTTTCACTTTTACTTTCCCGTCACAGATTGGGGCAGGTGGAGCGACCCCAAAAAAGGATAACTTTTTTGGGGTCGGTGAGGGTGCTGGCCAGAGACTGTAAGGACAATGGCCTGTGGGGGCACATGAGTAACAACCACAGTCTCCCATCCTGACACTCAAAAAAAACTCCCTGCGCGCTGCCATTTTTTGGCAAAACTGAGTGTCATAATAAAACCAGTACTGACCCCCCATATAGGCACCCCTAATGAGATCCAGGTAACATAAGAGAGATGGGCCTAAATCAGGAAAATGCTCACACAGTACCCCAGCATAAGCACAGAAACCCTGCAGCCAGTTCCCCAACGTCCTAGGAAGCTGCTTAGGTTTGTCGCTCTGGACCGTAACATTGACCCGCCGGGATTTGTCCATGGTCTGCCTGTCTGGAGGAACCAGCATGAGCAAGTCAATAAATTCACAATTACATATTCTATTCTTGACCTCTGCGGGCAGGTGCATGCCATTCTGCGAAATCGCCCACAGAGAGCCACCTACAACGGTACCTGAACTGGTCGCAGGCACCGACACGCCCAAGTGAGACAAAACAGATTTGACGACTGTGAATAAGCGTTCTTCTGACGGGCCTGGTACAGCAGCGTCACAGGACCTACCCCAAACTAAATCACAGTCATACTCACTGATGTGCGGAGGCAGAGCCCGAAGAAGGACGACCATCAGTAGAACCGGGAGGTCTGGCCGCGGCAGCATCGTCCACAGGAGGAGCTAGCAGATGCATGTAACATCCAGCTTCTGAAGGAACAGTGGTGTACGGTGATGCAGGATGACGGTGCATGGAGAGATCCAGAGGCAGAGGCCCAGCCACTGACACGGATGAGCACAGCTATTTGCAGCTAAGCCATCTGGGATAGCTTTATATGGAGTGGGCGGAGCAAGCAAACCTCCCGTCCAGCCGGGCACTGGGAGATGAAAAGGAGCAGTAGACACTGTCCGACCTGGCAGGTGGCGTAGAACACTGAAATTTCAAACCCACCCTGGGAGATGTGGAAAAGCAGATGATAAAGTCAGGGCTGCAGGGGCATGTGAGATGCTTGACTCTCCCGCCCAGCTGTGTTGGGAGATGTGGAGGAGCAGAGGATCCAATCAGCCTAGCAGGGGGACCTGACAGCCGCACTGGAGGACATGCAGAGCGCGGTGTAGAGCTGAGGGATGAGCCAGAGGATCGTGGCACAGCATAGCCTGCCCCCGCCCCGCCAGGCAGAGGGAGCGCGGGGACCGCCCAAGAAGCAGTTGCCTCTGGTACCCTCAGTAATGTTAGTGAGCAGGTTGGAGCTGTGGCTCCCCCCCAGGAGGGCGGGGAGCCACAGAGAAGAGGCAGTAGCAGGCAGACTCTGAGAGGCTGGTACACCGCCGGGAATGAGTAAACCAGGTGCAGCCATGGCTGGGAGCAGGAACCACAAGTGGAGGGACCCGCCAGGAAGGACCCCGGTGGCAGCGTGCAGAGGACCGGGGAGCTGCAGGGGAAGGAGAGCCAGTACCATCAGCGCCAGTGGCTCTGGCAGGCAGGTGAACACACCTCTCTATAAACCGCCCATGAAGGACTAGGGCTCAGGCGGGACTGTGGGCGAGAACGCCACTGGGCCCTGGAGGCCAGAGGCCTCCCATTAGAGTCTTACAGAGGAGGAGATCAGCGTTCATGGTGCAGGGAAGTCTACCTCAGGGTCTTCAGCTCTTCCAGCCACTGTTCAAAGACCCAGAATTCATCTCCGGCAGAACTTTTAACTGAGCTCAGGTCCAGCCCCTCACCCCGTACCATTCAGCCAATTGTATTTGACCCATTTGCATACTGCATTCTATCACCCCCAACTCCTGGCCATGTTCCCATCAGCCAAGGCTCTCTTTCCCTATAGGGATCAAGAGGCCATCATCTGTATTTGGGGTAACATCTTTTGAGTGTTTAGAATTTATATATTTTGGAGTAACAATGATGTTTTGTACTTAATGCTGATGATATGTTATTTAAATATCTTAAAGTGGTATTAAAGGCATTTTTTTTAAAATACCAAACATGTTATACTTACCTGCTCTGTGCAGTGGTTTTGCACAGAACAGCCCAGATCCTTTTCTTCTAGGCTCCCACACTTGGGCTCCTGGCCCCTCCCTCTTTCCGAGTGTCAGGCAGGGGCGGGCTATGCTGTGCCACGATCCTCTGGCTCCTCCCTCAGCTCTACACCACGCTCTGCATGTCCTCCAGTGTGGCTGTCAGGTCCCCCTGCTGGGCTGATTGGATCCTCTGCTCCTCCACATCTCCCAATGCCCGCATCTGCTTCTCCACATCTCCCAGCGCCCAGATGGGTTTGTAATTTCAGTGTTCAACACCACCTGCTAGGCCGGACGGTGTCTACTGCTCCTGTTCATCTCCCAGCGCCCGGATTTACGGGAGGTTTCCTTGTTCCGCCCGCTACATATAAAGCTATTCCGGATGGCTTAGCTGAAAATACCTGGGTTCATCCGTGTTGGTGGCTGGGCCTCCGCCTCTGGATCTCTCCATGCACCGTCCTCCTGCATCACCATACACCACTGTTCCTTCAGAAGCTGGATGTTACATGCATCTGCTAGCTCCTCCCGTGGACAATGCTGCCCTGGCCAGTCCACCCGGTTCTACTGATGGTCGTCCTTCTTCGGCTCAGCCTCCACACATCAGTGAGTATGACTGTGATTTAGTTTGGGGTAGGTCCTGTGACGCTGCTGTATCAGGCCCGTCAGAAGAACTCTTATTCACAGTCGTCAAATCTGTTTTGTCTCACTTGGGTGTGTCGGTGCCTGCGACCAGTTCAGGTACGGTTATAGGTGACTCTCTGGGCGATTTTGCAAACTGGCACACACCTGCCCGCAGAGGTCAAGGATAGGATATGGAATTGTGAGTTTATTGACTTGCTCACGCTGGTCCCTCCAGACAGGCAGACCATGGACAAATCCCGGCGGGTCAATGTTACGGTCCAGAGCGACAAACCTAAGCAGCTTCCTAGGACATTGGGGAACTGGCTGCAGGGTTTCTGTGCTTATGCTGGGGTACTGTGTGAGCATTTTCCTGATTTAGGCCCATCTCTCTTATGTTACCTGGATATCATTAGGGGTGCCTATATGGGGGGTCAATACTGGTTTTACTATGACACTCAGTTTTGTCAAAAAATGGCAGCACGCAGGGAGTTTTTTTTGATTGTCAGGATGGGAGACTGTGGTTGTTACTCATGTGCCCCCACAGGCCATTGTCCTTACAGTCTCTGGCTGGCGCCCTCACTGAAGCGTCAGCAGCCGAAAAAAAAGGTATCTGCTGGCTGTTTAATGAAGGCCACTGCAAGTGGTACACCGCATGCTGATTTAAGCACATGTGTTCACTTTGTGGTGGAGCTCACACAGCTGTCCGATGCTTTCAGAACACTACTACCAGGCCCAGGGTCAAGCCTGACCTTTCTAGGTGGGAGGACACCAGTGAACGTCTTAGAGATGCTTCGCTGGCTGGACCAGCACCCCTTTAATAGGGAGGCTATGATTTTGAGGGATGGGCTCGTCTGTGGATTCTGGATTCCCTTTACACCTACCAATGAATCTACCATGGTAACAAATCTAAAGTCAGCTGTTCAATTTGAACACATCCTGGGCCCAGCCAACAGTGGCCAGTGTCAGCAGCTCCTTTCTGTCTTGCAGGATATATGTGAGCAGCTCGCTATTCCACTATCGGCTGACAAAACCGAGGGCCTGGTATCTGTGGTATCCTTTTTGGGCATTGAAACTGACACGGTGGCAATGGTTTTTCGCTTGCCCGGTGATAAATTGGCTAGATTTCTTTCCCTGGTCCGTTTGGCTAAAGGGGCTTAAAAAAAAAAAACTTCAGTTAAAACAGCTTCAATCCCTTTTAGGTCATTTAGTCTTCGCTTGTCGGGTCATCCCCATGGGGAGGCCTTTTGTAGATGTCTATCATTGGCTACGAAGGGCGTGTCTGCCCCAGCCATTATATCTGTATAACCAAGCCAATACGGGCCGACTTGGACATCTGGTAATCTTTTCTCCAGTCGTACAATGGTCATTCCTGTTGGCTAATGGAGGAGGTACCATGGATCTTTACATTGATGCAGCAGGCTCCTGTGGTTTCTGTGCCTTCTTGCAGGGGCAATGGTCTGCTGAGCTTTGGCTGGCCTCATGGGCCCGCATGGATCTGTTGCGCAATCTCACTTTGCTAGAACTTTTTTCAATATTTTGTTGCCGTTGAGCTGTGGGGTGAGAGGCTGTGCAACTGACTAGTAGTTTTCTGGTCTGATAACATGAGCATGGTTCAGGTCATCAATCAGCTTTCCGCCAGATCCCCACCGGTTGTATCTTTGCTGCGTTTTATAGTTCTTCAATGTTTGCAGTGTAACATTTGGTTTAAAGCTAAGCATGTTACTGTGGTAGCTAATGATATTGCCAATGCTCTCTCTCATTCCCAGCTCAACTGTTTTCGCTCCTTGGCTCCGTCGGCATCCCCGGTCAGCATTCCCTGTCCAACCTATTTGTGGAACCTTGTTTCCAATGTTTGCTAGACCTTCTTCGGGCATCGCTGTCTCCATGGACGCAGGCATTGTATTGTCGGGTCTGGGGCGAATGGGTTCAGGTCTCGTGTGGTGAGTTTTGCTTACTTCCCACCATGACAGACACCTGGCCCTGTTTTCCTACCTAATGTACTTGCTCCAGAAGAGCTTTCTACTGTAAGATCTTCCATGTCCACATTGTCCTTTTGGTTTTGGAGATTCCCAGCACCCTGTTTTGCTCCCTATATTGGCAAATCTCCTCTTGCTTTTGCCATCGGTATGTGTCTCAGTTTTTGATACCCTGTTGTTCCAAGTAGCTTTTACCTGGGAGTTTTTTGGGGCCTTCCCCACCGGCGAGCTGGTTTTCTAGATCCTTTGCGGGTGGTGTTAGAACCAAGCATGTGCTTGTCTATGTGCTTGTCTCTGGGCACTGTGTATCAGTGTTACTCTGGGAACTGAAAGGTTGGAGCAAAATGACAGGAGTAAGTAATCAGTGGGCACTATTAAAGTCTACCATCTTGGAGGCAACTAGATTATATGTCAGGCAAGTTAGTAAGAATAAACGGAAGAAAAAACCAATATGGTTCACCAAAGAGGTAAGTAGGATAGTAAAGGGAAAAAAAATTGCATATAGAAGATTCAAGGAAACAGGAGGTGCAGCTGACAGAGAGGAGTATAAAAAAAGACAAAAGGAGGCCAAACACATTATCGGTGCTGCAAAAGCACAGAAAGAGGAGGAAATTGCTAAGTCTATTAAGGAAGGAGATAAAACATTTTTTAGGTACATTAGTGATAGAAGGAAAAAATACAATGGGATCACTAAAATGAAAACTGGGCACAACACATATGTTGAGGGAGACCAGGATGTAGCAAACCATTTAAACAATTACTTTTGTTCAGTCTTCTCAGAAACAGACTGCGCTAATGATAGCAAGTTAGGAAATCATATCAGTTCTAGTAATGATGGTTCATTTCTAGCATTTCTGGAGACAGAGGTAGCTGAGGAACTGGCTTGGTTAAAGCTCAATAAAGCAATGGGCCCTGATGGTATTCATCCCAGAGTTCTAAGAGAACTTTACGATATAGTTGTTGGACCATTAACAAACCTTTTAAATA
>BLSH010137638.1:80750-91225 GCA_018402905.1 Glandirana rugosa
CTCCCTGAGGCGACCCCCTGTGGACACATGTGTCCCCCAGCGGAGTCCCTCCTTACACAGGTGTCCCCCAGCGGAGTCCCTCCTTACACAGGTGTCCCTCATCAGAGTCCCTCCTTACACAGGTGTCCCCCAGCAGAGTCCCTCCTTACACAGGTGTCCCCCAGCGGAGTCCCTCCTTACACAGGTACCTCCCCAGCAGAGTCCCTTCTTACAAAGGTGTCCCCCAGCAGAGTCCCTCCTTACACAGGTGTCCCCCAGCAGAGTCCCTCCTTACACAGGTGTCCCCCAGTGGAGTCCCTCCTTACACAGGTACCCGCCCCAGCGGAGTCCCTTCTTACACAGGTGTCCCCCAGCAGAGTCCCTTCTTACACAGGTGTCCCCCAGTGGAGTGCCTCCTGTATGTCTCAAAGCAGGTGGAGAGCATGGGGGGGGGGGACAAAGAAAATGTTTATCCAGGGTCCAATCATTATTAAAGATGGCCCTGATTGTCCGATTGGGACACATCCCCTCCTTTATTCTCCTCCACAGAGCAAAGTTCTTTTATAGCTTACACAGCCTATAACATAAATTGTGAATGAGATTTATGCCTCGTACACATGGTTCGCCGATCGCACGTACGATCGTGTCGAATCGTATGTTGGCTGTTGTATGCAGCATACTGACTGCACTACACGATCGTACGGCCGGGGAAAGAACGTTTAGGTGCATGTAATTAGCATCCAGCCATTCCTGACTTCGGCGCATGCGTGTTTTGCACAATACAACTTTGTTGTACCAACTGCTCTGTACACACGATACAACAGTCGTATGAGAGCTTGTTGGTACGACCAAGTTTTCTAGTCTGCTCATACAACTCCCTTGTACGACCGTCGTATGTTCGACTGTTCAAATCGCGCATACGAACGATCGATTTCGCAATTCAACGGTCGTGAGTACGACCTGTTGTATGCGATCTTCGAACCGTGTGTACGGGGCTTAAGTCTGATCAGTTAGGGGATTCCCTTCCCCTTACACAGATCATGTTACAAGCAGTGGAATCAGTGAAATAACTTTTCTGAATAGAGGAGGAGGAAGTCCTTATTGGACCACCTGTACTCAGGGCTGGACTGGGACAAAAATGTGGCCCTGGACTTCATCCAGACCGGCCCAGGGCACATCAGGGTACAGTGCACATCAGGGCAAAGGGCACAGGACACATCAGGGCACAGCACATCAGGGTACAGAGCACAGCGCACATCGGGGTACAGCGCACATCAGGGCACAGCACACATCACATCAGGGTACAGCACATCAGATTACAGGGCACAGCAAATGAGAGTAAAGCACATCTGTGCACATCACATTCGGGTACAGCACATCAGGGCACAGCACATCAGGGTACAACACATCAGGGCACAGCACATCAGATTACAGGGCACAGCAAATGAGAGTACAGCACATCTGTGCACATCACATCCGGGTACAGCACATCAGGGCACAGGGCACAGCACATCAGGGTACAGCACATCAGGGCACAGGGCACAGCACATCAGGGTACAGTACATCAGGGCACATGGAGCACATCAGGCACATTAGGGCACATCAGGGCACACAAGGGCACATTAGGACACATTAGGGCACATCAGGCACATTCGGGTATATTAGGGCACATCAGGCACATTAGGGCACATCAGGGCAAATCAGGGTACATTAGGGCCCATTAGGGCACGTCAGGGCACATCAGGCACATTAGGGCACATCAGGCACATTAGGGCACATCAGGGTACATTAGGGCACATCAGGGCACATTAGGCACATTAGGGCACATCAGGAACATTAGGGCACATCAGGCATATTAGGGCACAGCAGGGTACATTAGGGCACATCAGGCACATTAGGGCACATGAGGGCACATCAGGCAGATCAGGCACATTAGGGCACA
This sequence comes from Glandirana rugosa, assembly GCA_018402905.1. Lineage (NCBI taxonomy): Eukaryota > Metazoa > Chordata > Amphibia > Anura > Ranidae > Glandirana > Glandirana rugosa. The sequence goes on from BLSH010137638.1 coordinate 82,672, forward strand.
TCAGGGCACATCAGGGCACATCAGGCACATTAGGGCACATCAGGGCAAATCAGGCACATCAGGGTACATTAGGGCATGTTAGGGCACATCAGGAACATTAGGGCACATCAGGGCACATTAGGGTACATTAGGGCACATTAGGGCACATCAGGGCACATCAGGCAAGTTAGGGCACATTAGGGCACATTATGGTACATCAGGGCACATTAGGGCACATCAGGGCACATTAGGGCACATCATGGCACATTAGGGAGGGCACATCAGGGCACATTAGGGCACATCATGGCACATTAGGGCACATCAGGGCACATCAGGGCACATCACGGCACATCATGGCACATCAGGGCACATTAGGGCACATCACGACACATTAGGGCACATTAGTGCACATCATGGCACATTAGGGCAAATCATGCCACATCATGGCACATTAGGGCACATTAGGGCACATTAGGGCACATCATGGCACATTAGGGTACATTAGGGCACATCATGGCACATTAGGGTACATCATGGCACATTAGGGTACATTAGGGCACACCAGGGCACATCATGGCACATAAGGGCACATTAGGGCACATCAGGGCACATCAGGGCACATTAGGGTACATCATGGCACATTAGGGTACATTAGGGCACATCAGGGCACATCAGGGCACATCATGGCATATTAGGGTACATCAGGGCACATGGGGGCACATCAGGGCAAAGTGTTACCAGTCTTTTTCTTTCAGAGTAGCGCGGGAAGCGGCTGTGTAATAAGTTCTCATTCATGTGTCATGCTGCTGCCTGGTGGCCCCGCCCCCTCCTCTCTCCTCGTCCATCCCAGGTGATGTCACAAGCCAATTGGAATGGATGAGGAGAGAGGAGGGGGCGGGCCGCCAGGGAGCAGCGTGACATGAATGAATGAGAACTTCGTACACAGCCGCTCCCTGCGCTTCTCTGCAGCTGAATCCCGATCTACCCGTCACGCGTCAGCTGACTGTCGGTGATTGACGGGTAGATCGCAGGGACCCCTGTGAGGATGAGGCCGGCCCACTGAGCCATCGGCCCTCCGGGAAACTCCCGGTAGTCCCGATGGCCAGTACGGGCCTGCCTGGAACATTGGACTTGGTTTACTCACTGACAACCTGCTGTTTGCTGTCACAAGCGTCTCTTCCGATGTATGGCTTCCATCCAATGTGGCATGGTTGTAGATAAGCTCTTTGATTTTATATTTCTTTGAGTTTGCATTTGGCTTCTTAATTATAATAAACCCATTGATGCTGCACATTGTGTTCCTTTTTTATAATTTCAGAGATTTGTTCTTGTCTCAGGTGGAGCTGCCTACTGAAGCACAGCACCCTTCCTATGGGATTTTTATGAACTCCTTATGAACATTTTATGATGTTACACAGCATATCTGCACATTTATCTGGGGGGGGGGCGGAGAGGCTAACTCATGTGGATGGTGCATTAGCATTTGTTTGTGCCACAATTTCAATTGTTGTTTGACTACTGCACTGCATAGACATTTAAAACAATATTTCCACAACTGGTATATTTGCAGCTGTTAAGCTAGACAAATGCAGCTTTCTGTCTCTAACGTGCAGGCTGTAGAAACATATATTCTTTAATAACAACACACACAGTACAAATCTAAAACATTGACAACACTACCAACATGACAGATATCACTGTGTAGTCACAAATGAGCATTTACTTTTTTCTCAAGCTAATGGCTACTTACACATAGGGATCTATTAAAGATGAAAAATTGCTTGTAGAATCCATCTATTTTTGTTACATATGTTTCTGTTGTGATGAAAGCAGTGAGTTTGTATCATAACAAGCTGATGTATATTCTTTTCTTTGATGCCTCTTCAAAAATGCCACCTTTAATCCCTTTTGCAAATTGGGTTAAATAATAAATACTTGTTATTACTGTTACAAAGTAGCATTCGAGTGATGGTTAAGCATCGAGCTTGGGAAGCAGAGTAAATACTTTGAAATGTCTGTACTCTTTACAAGAACATGTTCAAATAAAAAATAAGTGTTTCTGTCACTCTTTACCTAGCATAGGCTTATTGTGTTTCCAGCTTGCAATTTCTGTGATGAACAAAAACGTACAGCTGGGACCACATGCTGGAAATAAGAACAAAAAAAAAAAAAAAGAAAAGAAGGGAGAAAACAAAAATTGGAGTGCTTATAAATAATAAGCCCGGACAGTGTACCTTTGAAGTTTCAATCCCAGATTGAATCGAAACCCAATTTCACAGATGTTGGCAAACTAATAAAACATTTGACTGTAATCTCAATTTTGGATTACAATATTTTGGTGAATTAAATAAACAAAAATCCAGCATTTTGAGACATCGTGATTCTGATGTCCTTTTTTTTTGGGGAACATTTATTTATTATTTTCTAGATGTACAAAGCTTCATTTAAAACGTTCCTCCCTGCTGTGAAAAGCAAAGTTCTCCTTTTTTTCTCTCATTGATCCCACTTCCTGCATTGAAGAGAAAGAATGATAATGAAAATGTAACAATAGGATGGGAAGCTGAGAAGGCCAGATCAACCAACACAAAGCCATATTTATTCTGTTCCATTTGACAAGTGTACCTTATTGTAAATCTAATACAACTTCAAGGTTTCTCTATTCAGGATTTACCTACTCCATAGCTGTGTGTAATATAGCATGTATTGCTATCCAAGCTTAAATGGTACTATATATATATATATATATATATATATATATATATATATATATATATAGTATATATTTTGTTGTATATTTTTAGTGAGCACATACAGTCGATAGATTTCTTTTGGTAGTATTCAGCAACCGCTTTTTTTTACTATTTAAAGAAAAGACCAAAAATGTTGAAATAGAAAAATGTTTCCCTTACTTTCTGTTAAAAGAAAAATGCCAACACTGCATGGACACCCCTAAAATGAATACTCTATAAATAAATATTAGGCAGCACTCCAAGCAGCAACATTTTTGATTTTCATATATTTATGAAAGAAAACATCATATAGAAAGATAACAGTACATCAGAGTACATTTACAAGATCCCCCCACAGTTCCTCTATCTAGATCAGCCTTTTTTAACCAGGGTGCCCAGGCACCCTGGGGTGCCTTGAGGTTCCTTTAGGGGTGCCTTGACAAAATGCCTAAAAATTGCCCAAAAATGTATACAGGCCAGCAGGTGGATCAAGCCTGCCTTTTGATTACACAAAGCCATAGATTTTAATTTTGCACCATTTCAATCTTCCAGCCACTGGCATCCTAACAACCAATGACATCATCAGTGTTGATAAGAAGAGTGTTGATTGCCTGCACAGCATCCTTGTTTGACCCTCCCCTGCCCCTATCCGTCAATACTGGGGTCACATTAGATGAGTAATGGAGAGAAACTGAGGAAGAGGAGAAACACTGGATGTCAGGAAAGAGGTAGAGCCTGTGTGCCCATAAGAAGGGATGCTGTGCGCAGGCGCAGACACAGAGACGAACGAACGCCCGGTACGAACGTTCGTGCACACGCGCGACCGGGAGGCGCGCATCCCCGTTTGTAACCGTTCTTGCCGCCAATGGGACTATTTAAACTGAACAGTGACATGAGTTCAATGCCGTTTGGTCTACAACGTTCCTGTGATTTCTGCTACCCATCTACCTGCTGTACCGGTTTCCCTGACTCCTTGGCTTGATCCTGACACCGCTGCTATCCGCCTGCCCTGACCTCTGGCTATCCCTGACGATCCGCTTGTCTGCTCCTTGGTACCACACTGCCTGCCCGTTGCCGACCCGGCCTGTGTCTGACCACTCTCCTGCCTGCTCCTCAGTTATGATCTGCCTGTCTGCTGTCTGATCCAGTCCATCCCTGGCCTTCTCATCCAGCATCACCTGCTTGGTCTAGCCGGACGGGGCTATCGTCAGCTGTTCCTGGGGTTCTATCTCTGCTCCATCAAGCTGCACTCCCAGCCCTGCCTGTGACCATCACACCAGTGTTCCTGTCAAGCACTCGTGCTATTCTGCAATCTTAAACCTTCTGTTCGCTACATCAGGGGTTCCTGAGTCAGGATTGTAAGAGAGGCTGTCCTCAGCAACTGCAGACTCCACCACCAGGTACGCGACAGTACTAAACGGCCATGTCGGAGTCTGCGCAGCGGACCTCTCTGATGGAGCACCTGACCGGTCTGAACCAAGCGGTCAAGAATCTGCAGGAGGGCTATACCCATTTGGAGGAACGTGTCCTGGAGCTTTCTTCATCCTCCACGCCTGGAACCAGTCGCTCTGCTACTTCCTCCAGCACCACTCCTGCCCCTACCGTGGTTATGCTGCCTCCTGAGCTGAGGGTCCCCACACCTGAGAAATTCAGCGGTGAACGCAGCAAATTCCAGGCCTTCCGCAATGCCTGCGAACTCTACTTTGCCTTGCAGCCCCGGACCTTCTCACTTGAAGCTACTAAAGTGGGATTTGTCATTTCCTTGCTGCAAGGGGAACCATAGTCCTGGGCTCATCACCTCCTGGAGCAAAAGGCTGCATCTCAGACAGATTTGACCTCTTTCTTCCACGCTATGTCCCACATCAGACTGCCACCGCAGAGGCCGCCTTGCACACCCTACAGCAGGGGCACAGGGCAGCAGAGGACTATGTCTCTGAATTCAGATGTTGGAGTTCTGAGACCAACTGGAACGATGCTGCTCTGTGCTACCAATTCCGGCTTGGACTTTCTGAGGCTTTAAAGGATGAACTAGCTCGAGTTGGTGTTCCCCGGACGCCCTTATAGATCTGTCTATACAAATTGATCAGCGTCTCCGGGAACGAAGATCGGAGAGAGGGGCAGGCCCAAGACCCCCATGGGTGCTACCCTGGGTTCCCAGCTACACCAGCTCAACATCACCATCAACGCCGACGGATGCACAACCTCTGCCTGTATTGTGGAGAACCTGGACATTATGTGAGGACCTGCCCTGCAAAACTCCGTAAGTGTTTGACCATTGCACCTGAAGTTTTGCCCCCTATTTCCAGCAACTCTACTCACATGAGTTTACCTGTCTCATTTCAGCTCCCAGGAAGGAATATTCAAGTCACTGCCATTATTGACTCCGGTGCTTGCAGTTGTTTTATGGACTCTTTGCCACCAAACACTAGATTCCGTTGCAAGCCAAAGCCCAAGGAATGGCAGTCCACCTGGCTGATGGGACAGTTATTAAATCCGGGCCAGTAACCCATGAGACAGTTCCTCTGCCTACCTCTATCTCGGGTAAACATCAGGAACCGTTGTGTCTGGACATTATCACTTCACCCCTGTTTCCAGTCATCCTTGGCATACCCTGGCTGCAAGCCCACAATCCCCTTATCGATTGGGCCACGGGGAGGATTGAATTACAGTCATCATACTGTGTCCAGAACTGTCTCCGGAAAGACATCCACCAAGCTCTAACTCTGCTGTGCCTGGACGACAACTCGGACTCCAAGACCCACCAGCTCGCATCCACGGTATACCATTCCTACCTGGATGTATTCAGCAAGAAGGGAGCAGAGACTCTTCCAGTTCACAGACCATATGACTACCCCATCAAACTGTTGCCTGGTGCCGAGGTTCCTTTCGGTAGAATCTTTCCGCTGTCCGAAACGGAACTCGGTGCACTTAAAACCTACATTGATGATTACCTAAGAAAGGGGTTCATCCGTCCTTCCACATCTCCAGCTGGTGCAGGTATCTTCTTTGTAGAAAAGAAAGATCATACCCTACGACCCTGCATCGACTACTGAGAACTGAATAAGATTACCATTAAGAACCGCTACCCGCTTCCATTGGTTCCTGAACTCTTCCAACGTCTCGGGACAGCAGTCATATTCACAAGATTAGACCTCCACGGTGCCTACAACCTGATCCACAGCCGGGAGGGTGATGAGTAGAAAACGGCCTTTCGCACTCGTTTTGGGCATTATGAGTATTTGGTAATGCCATTTGGACTATGCAATGCCCCAGCCACTTTCCAGCACTTCATAAATTATGTTTTCAGAGACTTCCTAGACCTGTTTGTTATCGTCTATTTGGACAACATCTTAATCTTTTAGGCCTCCCTAGAGGAGGACCGCGGCCATGTAAAGAGAGTGCTGGGCCGGTTGCGGCAACATGGACTATATGCCAAACCAGAGAAGTGTATGTTCGAGCAGCAGAGCATGCAGTTTTTGGGACTTATCATATCAGTCGGGGGCATTGAGATGGATCCTCAGAAAATATCTGCTATTCTGGATTGGCCCACACCTTCTGAACGCAAAGGTGCTCAATGCTTCATTGGATTCGCTAATTTCTACCGGAAATTCATCAGAGGTTTTTCAGCCATAATCGCTCCCATCACTCAGTTGACCAAGCAAGGCACCCGGTTCATCTGGTCCACAGAAGCACAAGCAGCCTTCAAGTCTCCGAAGAACTTGTTTACATCCACTCCTGTGCTCAAGCAACCTGATCCAGCGTTGCCATATGTCCTGGAGGTGGACGCATCCGAGATAGCAGTAGGAGCAGCGCTGTCCCAAAGACAGGGCACCAAGGCTCTTTTGCACCCCGTTGCATTCTTCTCCCACAAGTTATCATCAGTGGAGAGGAATTATGACGTGGGTGATCGAGAACTGTTGGCAATTAAAGCCGCCTTGGAGGAATGGCGATATTTGTTGGAAGGAGCTGCTCATCCAATCTTGATCTATACAGACCATAAAAATCTCGAAAATTTAATAACGACCAAAAGACTGAAACCACGGCAGGCCAGATGGGCACTTTTCTTTTCGAGATTTACCTTCTACATCACATACAGACCCGGATCAAAGAATATCAAGCCCGATGACTTTCCCGCATGTACAATGAATCTGAAGACCCATCACCTCCCGACAACATCTTGTCTGCTGGGAATTTTCTGCTACTCCAAGAAGATCTGCTGTCCCAAATCAGGCAAGCCTCAGTGGGTGAGCCCGCTTCTTCAGGAATGGACTTGCAATGGAAGGATGGCCTACTGTGGCATGATGACAAGATCTTTGTATCAGAGTCATTGTCCTGGGACTTTGCCATGACCATGAACTAGCAGGAATTACTTCAGCGCACGTTTTGGTGGCCACAGGTGGGCGAGGACTGTAGAAGATACGTGGAATCCTGTACCATTTGTGCCTGAAATAAGAGCAGCAGGTCCAAAGCCTGGGGTCTGTTGAAGCCTCTTCCGATGCCTGAGAGAGCCTGGAGAATGATTTCGGTCGATTTTATTGTGGAGTTGCCCCCATCTGAAGGGTACTCAACCATCTTTGTGATAGTCGACCGATTTACTAAGATGGCACATTTTGTTCCAATGAAAGGCACGCCCTCGGCCCCCGAAACTGCAAAAGCTTTTATCAAGGAGATCGTAAGGCTCCATGGGGTCCCAACCAATATTATGTCCGACCGAGGGGTGCAGTTTACCTCTAAGTTCTGGAAGGCCTTGTGTTAGACCCTGAAAATTAAACTCTCCTTCTCATCAGCTTATCATCCGCAGACTAATGGCCAAGCTGAGAGAACCAATCAGACCTTGGAGCAATACTTGCATTGTTTTTCCTCCTTCTCTCAGGATGATTGGCTGTCATTGCTACCATTAGCGTAATTTGCGTACAACAATTCTGTACATTCTGCCACCAATCAATCCCCATTTTTTGCCAATTACGGCTTCCACCCATCCTTTCTTCCTGATATCTTTCCTGAAAGTTCAGTACCAGCCGTACAAGAGACAGTGGACTTTTTCAACAAGAACAATAGACTCTTGCAGGAAACCATGTCGAAGACTCAGGAGAATAATAAGAGAACTTTTGACAGGAAAAAAACAGGGAGAATTGGTCTTGGAACCGGGCAAACTGGTCTGGTTGTCCACAGCAAACCTCAGGATGTCCTGCCCATCAAAGAAACTGGGACCAAAATTTGTGGGTCCATTCCAAGTCAAGAAGAAAATCAACAGTGTGGCCTATGAGTTGGAATTACAAGAATCCATGAAGATCCATCCTGGACTGCAGGAAGAGAGGCAATCGGGTCCAGTATCTCATCAGGTGGAGAGGGTATGGTCCTGAGGATAATTCATGGGAACCAGAAAGTAATATTCATGCCAAGAGCAGGGGCGTATCATGAAATGAGTGGGCCCGTGTGCAAGATCAAGAGTGGGCCCCAGGCATTGTCAAAAAAATGTGGCGCACCGCTGCGTAAAGTGGGTGTGGTTTAAATTGCACTGCAGGGAGAGGAGTGCGTAGTGTATGGCGGTGGGTGGGATGCGCAGGGAGAGGAGTGCATAGTGTATGATTGTGGGTGTGATGCGCAGGGAGAGGAGTGCGTAATGTATGGCGGTGGGTGGGATGCACAGGGAGAGGAGTGTGGAGTGTATGGCGGTGGGTGGGATGCGCAGGTAGAGGAGTGCGGAGTGTATGGCGGTGTGTGGGATGTGTAGGGAGAGGAGTGCGGAGTGTATAGCAGTGTGTGGGATGCGCAGGGAGAGGAGTGCGGAGTGTATGGCGGTGGGTGGGATACGCAGGTAGCGGAGTGCGGAGTGTATGGGGGTG
>BLSH010137638.1:140727-151505 GCA_018402905.1 Glandirana rugosa
AGGTGCCAACTGCTGCAGCTTGCATCAGTGTGCAGACTGACAAGGAGGGCAGTGGTGAAGGGTGGGTGGAAGATGATGTGGAGGATGATGAGGTCCTAGACCCCACATGGAATGAGGGTCATGCGAGTGACGTGTGGAGTTTGGAGGAAGAGGTGGTGGTCGCTCAGAGGCACCAGCACAGCAAAAGAGGAAGCAGGTTGCAAAAGCGGAGCGAGCGTCCCCTAGACAGTAGGCCTGCTACTACCCACCACACCCAGGGACCTAGCACACCAAAGGCAGCTCAAAGGCGTTCCCCTGCGTGGCAGTTCTTCAGACAATGTGCTGACGACAAGACACGAGTGGTTTGCAAGCTGTGCAATGATAGCCTGAGCCGGGGCATAAATGTTCTCAACCTGAGCACAACCCCCATGACCAGGCACCTAAATTCAAGATACAAGCTGCATTGGAATAGTTACCTCAAAATCCAAGAAAGGTCTCGGCCTCCTCCTGCTTCCTCTTCTGCTGCTGCCTCGGCCTCTTCCTCCACCTCTACAGTGACAGCATCACCTGCCGCCCAGCAAACAGACGATATGACAGCAACGCCACCATGTCCGCCACTGTCCCCAAGCATTTCCACATGGTCCCATGGAAGCTTACAGCTGTCCATCTCCCAAACCCTGGAGAGAAAGAGGAAGTACCCCCCTACCCACCCACGATCCCTGGCCCTGAATGCCAGCATTTCAAAATTCCTGGCCTTTGAAATGCTGTCATTCCGTCTGGTGGACACGGACAGTTTCAAAAACCTGATGGCGGTGGCTGTCCCACAGTACGTGGTACCCAGCCGCCACTACTTTTCCAGGCGAGCCATCCCTTCCCTGCACAAACAAGTCGGGGACAAGATCAAGTGTGCACTGCGCAACGCCATCAGTGGCAAGGTCCACATAACCACCGATACATGGACCAGTAAAAACGGGCAGGGATGCTATATCTCGCTTACTGCACACTGGGCAAATGTAGTGGCGGGTGGGCCTGAGCCGGCTAGCCATTTGGCGCATGTCCTTCAACCAACAAGGATTGCACGGCATTTCTCTTTGCCTCCTGTTGCCTCCTCCTCCTACTGCGCTTCCTCCTCCTCGACCACCCACTCATCCGCTCAGCGTAACACCTTCACCACCAACATCAGCACATCCAGGGGGAAACGACAGCAGGCTTTTTTAAAACTGATATGTTTGGGGGATAAACCCCACACTGAGCAGGAGCTGTGGACGGGCATTGAACAACAGACCAATGAGTGGTTGTTGCCACTGAGCCTCAAGCCCGGCCTGGTGGTGTGCTACAATGGCCGAAATCTCGTAGCGGCTCTGGGCCGAGCTGGTTTGAGGCACATCCCTTGACTGGCGCATGTGCTGAATTTGGTGGTACAGAATTTTCTAAAAAACTACCCGGATATGTCATGGCTGCTGCATAAAGTGTGGGCCGTCTGTGCACACTTTTGGCGTTCTCACCCTGCTGCTGCTCGCCTGTCTGCGCTGCAGGGGAACTTCGGCCTTCCCGCTCACCGCCTCATATGCGAAGCGCCCACAAGGTGGAACTCCACCTTGCACATGCTGGAGAGACTGTGTGAGCAGCAGCAGGCAATAGTGGAGGTTCAGCTGCAGCACGCATGGGTCAGTCGCTCTGGGGAACAGCAACACTTCACCACCAACGAGTGGGCCTCTATGCGAGACCTGTGTAGCGTATTGCGGTGTTTTGAGTACTCCACCAACATGGCCAGTGCCGATGACGCTGTTCTCAGCGTTACTATACCACTTCTATGTCTCCTTGAAAAAACACTTTGGGCCATGATGGAAGAGGATGTGGCACAGGAGGATGAGGAGGAGGAAGAGGAGTAATTTCCACGGTTATCAGGCCAGTCATTCGCAAGTGGCTCGGAGGGTGGGTTCCTGCACCAGCATAGGCCAGGTCCAAAATATTCAAGCCAGGGCACAGTTCTGGAGAACAAGGAGGACGAGGAAGATGAGGAGGAGGAGGAGGAATTGCAGCAGGGTGGCACCCAACGCAGCTCGTGGGCATCATTGGAGCGTTTCTGGGGGGATACAGAGGACACAGATGATATACCTTCCACAGAGGACAGCTTGTCTTTGCCTGTGGGCAGCCTGGCACACATGGCCGACTACATGCTGCAGTGCCTGCGGAACGACAGCCGAGTTGCCCACATTGTAACTTCCTCTGATTACTGGGTGGCCACCCTGCTGGATCCCCGTTACAAGGACAACGTGCCGTCCTTAATTCCCTCACTGGAGCGTGAGAGGAAGATGCGCGACTACAAGCGCACACTGGTAGAGGCGCTGCTGAGGGCATTCCCAAATGACACCGGGGGCTCAGCGGAAGCACAAGGCGAAGGCAGAGGAGGAGGAGGAGGAGGAGGAAGAGGCCACCAACGCAGCTGTGGCACCACCAGCACCTCAGAAGGCAGGGTTAGCATGGCCAAAATGTGGCAAAGCTTTGTCAGCAGCCTGCCACCACAAACAGCACAACCAGCCGATAGACAACGTCTTAGCAGGAGGCAGCATTTCAGCAACATGGTGCAAGAGTATGTGTGCACACGCCTACACGTACTGACTGATGGGTCTGCCCCATTCAACTTCTGGGTCTCCAAATTGGCCACATGGCCTGAGCTTGCCCTTTATGCCTTGGAGGTGCTGGCCTGCCCTGCAGCCAGTGTATTGTCGGAACGTGTGTTTAGCACGGCAGGGGGAGTTATCACAGACAAGCGGAGCCGTTTGTCCACATCCAACGTAGACAAGCTAACCTTTATTAAAATGAATCAGGCATGGATCCCACAAGACTTGTCTGTACCTTGTGCAAAATAAACATTTATCTTTCAATCGTTTTTATTCAGGTTTTGAACAATTGACAGTGACAGTACAAGAATACATGTCGTTAACGATAATGAATAGGCAGAAAGGTCTCATTACAACAATTACATTTCAATAGTAGACCTGTACGTGGATTGGTGGCTAAACATTCTTATTGGAGCTCATTAAAGCTAAACATTCGCTTTGATCTTAGCGTCCCTAGCTAGCCAGACCCTCCTTGGTTGTCCGGGACTCAATGTTTTCAGCTTAGTCTAGTGGGTGGTAGGCTGACCCACACCGTCGACACCCCTTTGGGAGCATACTGTGTCTTGGCGGAGTGGACTGCCCACCCCCTTTGCTTGAGAATATTCTATGGTCTCGTCATAAATTTGGTGCTGTTTAAGGAGGGTCTGCCTGCTCAGGGCTTACACCATATAATTGTTTATCATTAGTAACATAACCAACTAATGCCTTTCTGAAACTTGTAACTAGGCTTTGTCTTTTAGCACTTGGAGTGCTAGTTTGAGAAGAGCGAGAGAAAAAGTTAAAAAAGAGCGGGATAGATAGATAGAGAGGGTGAGGGGGAGGTACACGTCCTTGCATAGATACAGTGATCCTCATTGTTTTGTTTTATTATACCACTCTACCCATGGCAACCAAAGATTATACATTTTGTTGTAGGACTCTCGATCAGGGGTCAGGGTCATTTCGTAGATATGGTGTTCCTGGACTTGTTTCAGTGCCTGTGTTATCTGGGGTACCTCTTGGTCTTTCCAGTGTCTGGCGATGTTTTGCCTAGCTGCTAGGAGGATATGTGTGATTACTTTATGAAAGCTAGCGGGGATTTTGTTGATTTCGAGGTTTAAGAGGCCTAGATCCGGAGTGGGGTGTAGAGTGATGCCTGTGATCTTAGAAATTGTGTTGAATATGTTGGACCAATAGACTGTTATTTTTGGGCAGTCCCATAGCATATGGAAGAATGTGCCTATTGCTCCGCATTTTCTCCAGCAGCACGGGGATCGTGTATGGTCAAAGGTGGCTAATCTTTCTGGGGTGTAGTATCTGCGTTGTATTAAGTTTTGTGTCAATTCCCAGAGTGCGGAGCAGGTTGTTGCTTTGTAAGTAGAGCTGAGTGCGCTTTTCCATTGTGATTCTGTGACCTTGTGTCCCAAGTCCCGTTCCCATTCGTGTAGTGTGTTGTTGTGATGGAAGACATTTTTCCCATGCAATAGGTTATAAAATAGTGAGATACCTTTAGTCGAGCTTGTTGTTAAGTGGTAGTGCTTAATAACTGTTCAGGTATTTTCTGGAGTATGTGTGTGTTTTTACTAATGCAGTTTGCTAATTGGAGGTATTGGAAGTGGGTAATCTCAGGAAGTTGGTGTTCTATTTTGAGTTGTGAGATCCGTTTAGGTTTATTTTGGATAAGAATTTCATTCAGTGTGCTATCAGGATGCTTTGTCCATCTATTCGAGGGGAAGCCCAGGATGAGAGTATGTATTATACTGGCCGGTATTTTGGGCAGGGAAACTGGGATATTCGGCCAGGACATTTTAGTGAATTGTCTCCATGCTTTAATTGAGGCTATAACAGGTGGAGACAGTCGTTTGGAAAGAGAGGCTTTAGGATGGAGGCTATATAACCAAGCCTGTAGGTTGTTAGTAATTGCAATCTGTTTTTCTATCCGGCTCCACAATGGTGGGTCTACTTGCTGGTGCCAAGCTTTGAGTTGTGCTAAGATTGTCGCCATATAATAGTCCGAGATGTTAGTCAGTCCTGATCCTCCCACTGCTTTGTGTTTATATAGCCAATTCCTATTTACTCTGGGTTTTTTGTTTCGCCATATATATTTGTCCAATAGGGTTTGAAGGGAGGTTAGATAGCTTTTGGGTATAGGGATGGGGATGGAGCGAATTTTGTATAGAAGCTGTGGAAGGAGATTCATTTTGTATGCGGCTAACCTTCCAACCCATGAGAATTCATGTTTAGTTAGGTGACCTAGTGCCTCCGTGTATAGTGTTCTAAAAGGGAGGAAGTTGGCTCTAAATAGGTGTTCTGGGTTGCTTGTTAGTGCAATTCCTAGGTATGTGATCTGAGAGCCTGACCATTGATACGGGTGTTGTTGGGCAAGGAGGTTTTGAGATACACTGTCTATGCCTAGGTTTAGGATTTGGGATTTAGCGGAGTTCACTTTGTAGAATGATATGGAGCTGAATTTATCAAGAAGGTCTTGGGCTTCCTTTAGGGAAGAGTGCGGGTTTGTTATCATGAGAATAATATCGTCCGCAAACAGACTTATTTTGTGTTCCCTGTCGCCAATCTTAAAGCCGGTTAAATTCGGAGCTGACCGTATTTGTTCCGCCAAGGGTTCGATCACTAGATTAAAGATAATTGGCGACAGGGGACAGCCTTGTCGTGTGCCGTTAGTGATCATAAATGTTTTAGATATCATGCCTGCTCCTAGGACGTTAGCTGAGGGATTTGAGTATAAAGCCATTATGGCTGATAATATTTGGTTGTTTAGGCCAAACTTGTGGAGCACTTCCCTCAGGTAGCCCCAGTGGACCCTATCGAACGCCTTCTCTGCGTCCAGAGATAGGAGCAGAGAAGGCGTTCCTGTGGATTTAGCCCAGTGTGTGATGTCTATCAATCTCCTGGTAGCGTCAGAGGACTGGCGGCCTTTGACGAATCCTGTTTGATCTTGGTGGATCAGCTGGGGGATGAATTCCATTAGTCTTGTCGCTAATATTTTCGCGTATAATTTGATATCCGCGTTTAGCAGAGAGATGGGCCTAAAATTTTGAGGTGCATCTGGTGGTTTGCCTGGTTTAGGCAAAGTTATTATCAAGGCTTTTAACATTTCTTGCGGAAATGTAGAGGAGGAGGCGGCTTCTAGGAAGAGGTCTTTTAGGTGGGGAGTGAGAGATTTTTTAAATTGTTTGTAATATTCCCCTGGGAGACCATCTGGCCCCGGGGATTTCCCATTTGGGATGGTGTTGATGGCTGAATATATTTCAAGTTCTGTAAATGGTGAGTTTAAGGAGTCAAGTTGTTCAGGGGTTAATTTCGGTAGGCTGATTTGGTCTAAAAACTCTCTAATTTTTCCCAGGGACGGTTGTGGGGTATTCGCATCTGTTTGAAGATTGTATAGTGATTCATAGTATTGGCTAAAGGCGTCGGCTATTTTTTGAGGGTTAATGATTTTATTTGAAGTGGTGGGATAATATAAGTGAGGGATCTTGGCTTTGGTGCGAATACCCTGTAGACGCATTGCCATGCGCTTACCCGCTTTGTTACTAGTGGAGTAGTGCATAGCTTTGAGCTTTCTATGGGTCTTTTCATATTTATCCAAGAGCAGTGCCCTCAGTTCCTGTCTCATCTCTACTAGTTTTAGGTTTATCTGTTGGGAAGGGGAAGATTTGTTGGCTGAGTCCAGGGTTTTAATCTGGGTTAAGACCTCCTCTATCTGCCGCGTCCTCCTCTTTTTTGCAGTTGCACATATTTTAATCAGTACACCTCTCATGTAGGCCTTGTGCGCCATCCACAGTGTTGCGGATTTTTCCACAGTGCCTACATTGTGTTTAAAGAATTCATCTAGTTCAGTTTGAATTTCATTTGCATATGGGGATGTTTTCATGATAAACGTATTTGCTCTCCAAATGCCAGGTGTGTTGGGCATGCCCGTTGACTCTAGGGTGACATAGATCGGTGCATGATCTGACCATGAGATCGAGTCTATATGGGAATTGGAGATTCTTGGAAGTGTTGATCCGTCCGTCAGGAAATAGTCAATTCTCGAATATGTGTTGTATGCCACCGAGTGAAAGGTATAGTCTCTTTCCATCGGGTGGTGGCACCTCCAGATATCATATAGGTTGTTTGTAAGCAAGAAATGTGAGAGAGATGTGGACCTTCTTGGGCTAAGGCTTGATGTGTCCATATGTGTGTCAGGTACCAGGTTGAAGTCTCCTCCTATTAACAGTGCTCCTTGTCGGAATTTATTTATTTTCTTAATAGCTTTATTTAGGAAGGCTATTTGTCTCTTATTTGGGGCATATATACAAGCCAGAGTCATTAGAGTAGAGTTCAACTTGCAAATCAGGGCCAGGAATCTACCTTCTTGGTCTGCGACTTCCTGGATCAGCTGAAAGTTTATGCCCTCTTTTATGGCGATAGCCACTCCTCTTTTTTTCTTGGGGCTACTTGCCGTGTAGATGTGTGGAAATTGCTTGTGGGTGAGCCTTGGGTGCTCTGTCTTCTTGAAATGGGTTTCCAGTATGTACAGGATGTGTCCCCCTAGGGTTGTGGCCGTATGCCATAGGGATGCCCTTTTGGCCGGGTGATTGAGGCCCTTTGTGTTAATGGAGATTACTTTGATACTCATTGTGTAATGTAGTTGTGCGGTGCCGAAGCTTACTCACTGTTGGATGGGCGATCACTTTTCTGTGTTTCCGTAGGTTTCTTGAGGTGTTGTAGAGGATCATCAGCGTCTGCCGGCGGTTCCTTTGGGTTTTCAGGAGTTTGAAGACGTGTACACAGGGAGGGAAGGAAAGAAGGTTAGTGATAAAGAGATATAGCAAGTTAAGTAGACCGCAGCTACCAGTGCTGGCACTGGGCTGTATAGCCAATGTCTGGGGTAACCAGTCCATTATGATTCAGCGCCTTTGTGTGGAGCCTTTACTCAGGGGGAGGAACTTTGTTGCTGAAAACAAGAGTTTGTGACCGTTTTAGAATTTCGGTTGGTATTGTTTGTTTGCCTTGTGCCACAGGGGAGGGCTTGGGCCCTGCGCTCTCTTGGTCTGAGGTATTTGATCCAGTACTGGGATTATGTCCCACTCTTTCAGTAGTGCTAGCCCTGTTTCTAGGGAGGATATTGTGTAAGATTTCCCGTTTCTATCAATCGATAATTTTGTCGGATGGCCCCACTTGTACCTGATCTCATGATTGCGGAGGGCTTTATTGATCGAATTCAGTTGGCGCCTAAGGTCCATGGTGTATTTTGACAAATCCGCAAAGATTTGTATCCCTTCGTATGGTGTTGGGAGTTTTCCCATGTTTCTGGACGTTTTCAGGATTTGTTCTTTAGTGGAATAAAAGTGCACCCTCAATAGGACGTCTCTGGGAATTTTATCAGGCAGAAAGGACGGTTTAGGCAGGCGATGGATGCGGTCTATAGAGAGTTCTATGGGCTGTACATCCGGGAGCAGAGCGTGAAACATGTCCTGTGTGTATTTCTGTATTTCTTGGGGTGCTACTGTTTCGGGGACCCCCCTCAGCTTCAAATTATTGCGTCTGGAGCGATCTTCTAAATCCGCCAATTTGGCGCGGATCCAGTGTCTGTCCTCCATTGCATCTTCGTTTGCGTCAACTAGGTCGTTAACTGTATAAGTTATGTCGCTTATTGCATTTTCTACAGCATGTACTCTCTCACCTAATGATGTGATTTCAGTAGTGATTTTCCTGGTTAGGAGGTTAAAGTCAGCGTGAATTGAGTGTTGTAGAGAGACCAGCATCTCTTTAAGTAAGGTGTCCATTACAGGCTGGTTGCTTGTGGGGAATGAGGCTATTGATGTGCTTAGCGCGTCACTATGTGTGGAGGACTGCTCCTCCTGACTCACCAGGCCGCAGGTTCTCTCCAGGCGCATCCGTGCTTTGGCTGGGCTGGCACATGAAGGGCTTGTAGGAGCAGAGTGCGTGGAGGGAGATGCTCTCCCTGAAGTCTCCGCCGCGTTGTCCTCTTCAGGGAGATCTGTGTAGTGCTCCTGTTGTGTCGCTCTGTCTGCTGAGCGCGAGGGGCCGGCGCCATCTTGGCCGCTGCCTCGTGAGCTCATGGAGAAGAACTCCATTAGTTTTTGGGGTCTGCGTTCCTCCTTCCTCTTCCTAGACATCTCCGCACAGGTGGCTGTATCGTCGGCAACACAGTATAGTGTTTTTTAGTAGCTAATTCGGGTCTTTGTCGCTCGTGTCCCCCTTATGGCTCCGGAGCTCTAAGAGCTTGCAGCCATCCGCGGCGCTCGCAAACCACGCCCCCCAGAATAAACATTTAGACCGGACTCACACAGCCATTCATATACTTGTTTTTTTGAATAGGCCTTAATATTTTGGGGGCTACCCCAATTATAAACAAACAAAAAAAAAATACCATGTTGGCTACCTCCTCCTACTCCTCTACCACCGCCACTTCCACCTACACTGCCACGGTCACGGCCTAGTCAACCTCTAGGCTCCTACTCCACATCCACCCCTTCCCATTTTTTTATTTGATTTTAATTTATTTTCCCTATCCCCATTTTTTTCTAGGGCACTTGCACTACTCTTACCCCCATTTTACTTCCTTTTGCAGGCCTCTAGCACTTGCCAGGACATAGTTACAGCCATTTTTGTGCCTAAAAGTTCGGATCCCCATTGATTTCAATGGGGTTCGGGGTCCGTGCGAACGTTCGGGTTCTGTCCGGACCCGAACCCGGACTTTGTCCCGAAGTTCGGCCGGACCAGCAGAACCCGAACTTCCAGAGGTTCGCTCAACTCTAGTAATGAACATTATTTATAACGTAAATGTATTGCACATTCTTAAAGCAGATTTTCATTTTTTTTCCAAGGGTCTTTTGACCAGCCTAGTAATGTCTCAGGTACTTCCTCTTCTCCTCCAGCAGCAACAGATGACGCCCCATGGGGCAGATCGATTACAGCCTGCTACCCAAGAAAGTGGGTTCATTGATGCTGGCCGGGCTGGCTACTATTCAACCTGGAAGACTTATGACACCTATTGGTGGAAAAGAATTACTTCAAGGGACATATTTTCTATTTTTCTCTCGAGTTTTGCTGTAAATTATTGAGTTGGTAAAAAAAAGTCTACAACATATAATTGGGTAAATGCAAAGAAATGTAGACAATACAACAAACATGTGAATTATAAAGCTACTTACCTGTGTCTGCTTTTGAATTTTGGAAACGTTTTTTTGGAAATAAAATATCAATTTATAAAGTTTTGGGTTTGTAGCACAAAACTTAATCTGTCTGTGACATATGATTGTGCTCTTGTGAAATATTGACCAATCTGTCTGCTCTTCACAGTCTCATCTGCAGACAGCTGCATTAAGACAGTAGAAGGTTGCCACAGCTGACCCCATTGTCTGGTTGTTGTGCTGATCAGGGGCGTGCATACAGGGATCGCCATTGTGACCTGGTCACATGCTCCAGGGGGCCCATGCAATCCCCTTGTACACCTGGATAATAGGGTGGCAGGTGCAGTGGCATGTAGAGGAACCAATCCTTCTATATAGCTGCTGAATGCCAGCTTCTCCTCTTTTCCCTTCCACAGACATTAAGCGGCTGCAGGAGGGAAATGGAGGGCCTCGGTTTCACTACATGCCACTCCTGCTGCCTCCCTCTCCCTGTTCTGCTGCCCTGGGCACCTGTATGCTTTCCTGGCCCCCTTGCAGCGCTGCCGGGTTTCCCTCTGCCACCTCCCACCCTCCGGCTGCCGGGGATCTGTCAGGATGGAGAATGGGGAAGTTGTTGGTAACTTACCAGTCCCTTCCTTTTCTTAATGAATAAGGTCAGTGATCTGAACTAATCATTTTTTTTCTATTCATTTATAGCTGAGGCATAGTAACAGAGCTATTCCTGTTCATTTATTCTGTGCGATACGGAGTCGATATTTACTTATCTTTTTTTTACTAATCAAGTCTAGTGACTGGAATAAGTAATTCTTTTCCTTCCCTGACCATTCAATGGTTGTTGAAGGGGTAAGAGGTAGGACTGTCTAGGGGCCGTCGGCCTCCCACCCTCCACCGTCTCCCTTTGGGCCGTCGCGACGTTCCCCCGGTCCTTTCGTATGTCCACGGGTCCCGTCGTCTTGTCCCTCTCCCTCCGTCGTCCTCACCGTACATCACTTTGGCTCCGGGAGGTAAAGGGAGGACGTCGGCGAATTACAGACAC
>BLSH010137638.1:170917-203552 GCA_018402905.1 Glandirana rugosa
ACCCTTAAAAATTATATATGTATATATATATATATATATATATATATATATATATATATATATATATATATATATATATACATATACACACACTATATGTGCATGAACTTTAATGGCATCCCAGTGTTAGTCTGTAGGTTTCAGTATTGAGTTGGCTCAACCTTTGCGCTATAACAGCTTCAACTCTTCTGGGATGGCTGTCCATAAGGTTTAGGAGTGTGTTTATGTATGTACAATAATTCTAACATTGCTAGCTAATTTAGCTATTTTCAAAATGGCAAACCATTGCTTTTAACAATGATTGCCCGTGGAGCCACTTGCACAACTACAATAAATACGCATTTGCCACAGGTGAAGATATTGGTTTTGTATGTGCAGCATTCAACCTCTGTGCCCTCAGATGGAAAACTATATAACACACTGGAATATATGGCAATTTCAGTTGAAGCTGACATGAATCTGATAACTATTTTTTTTATAAATATGCTGCCAAGTCTCTGATCATTTCGATTTGTTACAGATGTTAATACATTTAAAGAAAACCATGGCAAGCCAGTTCACATTAGTGAGTCATCCCATGCTTATCCATATGCATAAGTACCAGGTATTTGCTCCTGCCAGCTGAATGGACTGGCAGAGCAGCACAGGAAGGAATGTATGTGCTGCTGCGTGAGAGGGGGGTATTTAAACATACAATATTGGTTTGAATTATGAAAAGATATTTTAACAACATAAACTGGCAAGAACCTGTCTTCCACAAATGATGCAATATGTGCTATTGTAGCCAAAAATGCTCCTTTATATTTTTTTGGACTTCATGTACTACCCACTGTACAGAAATAGATAGATTCCCCAGTATGTCCATAAGATAGTTAGGGACATTACGCAGGCATTGTGACATTGATATGCTTCACTAAGGTTGATGTATATAGTGCAAAATGATGGTGCACCATTGTGAACCTTGGGGCTCTGATCTTACACATTCCAAAACAATTTCAAATGTTCCAAAAACAGGCCCTATGTTCCATGTAGAGTTGTAGACGATCTGTTATATAGCAGTATTCAATGGAGATGGTTCTACCTTGATTTAATTATAACATGCTACATGGAAATCATCATGCCTAAATTTTGGAAGAATAATCTTGTGTATATATATATATATATATATATATACCGTATATACTCGTGTATAAGTCGACCCGTGTATAAGCCGACCCCCCTACTTTTGCCCAAAAATTATGGGAAAACTTATTGACCTGCGTATAAGCCTAGGGTGTGAAATGCAGCAGCCAGAACACAGGGACAGGGAGCCAGAACACAGGGACAGGGTGCCAGAACACAGGGACAGGGTGCCAGAACACAGGGACAGGGTGCCAGAACACAGGGATTTTAGCCAGAACACAGGGATTTTAATGCCAGGACACAGGGATTTTAATGCCAGGACACAGGGATATTAATGCCAGGACACAGAGACTGTAGCCAGAACACATAAGGGATGAGTAAGGTAGTTTAGTTTCACATTAAACAGAGCTGTGCTGCTTCTAAGAGTCGTTCTGTGCTTGTAAGTGTGACTAAACACATTGGAATGCAGAGAATGCTGAGAATGCAGAGAGAGAGCTGCAGCTCTTCACGGAGATCAGGAGGTGGGCGGGACTGAACAGCTAACATCAGCTTGTCCCGCCCACCTCCCGACATCAAGCTGAGAATCTGACACCTCTCTCAGCATTCTCTACATTCCAATGTGTTTAGTTACAAAGCACAGAACGGCTCTTAGAAGCAGCACCACGGCTCTGTTTAATGTGAAACTACTGATCACCCACAGACACTGACTCGGGCATAAGTCGAGGGGGGTCTTTTTCAGCACAAAAAATGTGCTGAAAAACTCGACTTATACCCGAGTATATACGGTATATATGTATACATATATATATAACTTGGTGATAATGGTTATTTATGTTCAGCCATTACTTGCAGTTATAATTAAATTGTACAAGTGTTGTTTTAGAGTTAAATAAGCAAAGGGCTTTACTAAAGGCAAATGGTCTGTGCACTTTGCAAGGGAATTTTCCCTTACTAAATGAGGTAACTCTCCAATGACTTCCATTATTCAGTCACTGGAAAGCAAAGATACTGGGGTTGATATAGTAAAGACAAATAGACTGTGCACTTTGCAAGTGCAGTTGAACCCTGCAAAGGAATTTACTACAGAGTTTAGTAAATGAGGCAAAGCACCACTTTGCAAAAGTTACCCAATCACATGGAAGGAAAAAAATAGCATTTTTGCTTGCACATGATTGGATGATGAAAAGTCTGGAGCAATTTCTCTTGCTGAATTCAACTGCACTTGCAAAGTGCACAGTTGATTTACCTATACCCCATGGTGCTTTTATTTTCCTTGCACGGTATTGGGTGTTCTTCGCAAAGTGAATTTTCACTATATTTGCTAAACTAAGGAAAAATTCTCTTGCCAAGTAAAAAAACCTGTTGCAAGATGGGAGCCTATTTAGCTTCAGTAGATTAACCCAAAAGGTCAGCTGTACCAGCTTGGAAAAGAACCTGGAACCTTATCAATGTGGACTGTGCACTTGGTAACAAAAGCCTAAGTGCTGTTTTTTGTAAGTGTGAGCAAGTAAAAATATGAAAGGACATTATATACCTAATTTGATGTGTAAAGTGCAATACACTAAAAAAGTTGCTTCAGCAATATATTATGGTGACACGTGGGAAAAAAACAGATTTGCTTCCATGAGTCACTGTACATTACACATTGGTTTTTGTGCATCCTTCAGAAATAAGGCAATATGTAGCTGAATAAAATACCAGGAAATACATATAAACAGCAAATCCTTATTAAAAGTGCCTCAGACTGTCTATATACATCCATCTAGTATTTACGAAAGCAGTAATAGAACACTTTTATTTTTTAAATATGTGTGGAAATGGAGAAACGAGTGTGTTTTCTTGAATTCTGTGAGATGAATAATTAGAACAGTACATTTTGCAACTAAACTTGATTGGCCTACATATTGAACAGATGTCTGAAAATTTTACCATATGTTCTGCACTTTTATCTGTATTCACTTATTTAAATATTGCATAAACAAGTTAATCTCCTGGTCTGACAAAAATATTCTTAGGAACAAATGAGTAGTATTATTTCATGTATTTTCAGGAGCATTATTGCAGTCCTATTGTGATTTTCATTTCGTGGCATCATCATGTTCTCAGATTTTAGCAAAGTTTGCATGTTATTATGTAAGATCTCATTATATGGGATGAATGTCGCAGGAACTTCTGAGTGTAGTTAATTTAAATAGTGCCTAAGGCTTTCTGACACAGGAAAGAAACAAAGATTTATTGCTAATTTTCCTAATTAATGGTTTCCCTGGCACTAACTGTACTTTGTGATCACTTTATCTGTCACCTTGTATTCAAGCAGATTTGTTTTTTTTACAAAAGACCTACTTTAAAAGTTGTTCTTATTTTACTGAGGGGTATTATATGATATACAATTCTTAATTCATTACTAAAAAGAATGTGTACAATTTATAAAAATATACAGTAACTAGCTGAACAAAAAAAAAATTGTGCCAGGATTTCTGTACTAGTTAAAAGTTATTACTAATGAATGGGAGAAGTGATTTATTTAGGGAGAAGTGATTTATTTATGAAACTGTGGCACCACTTCCCCCTATTTTATTCCTTCTTTTTCTTTATTAACTGTCCCCCTGATTTTTTTTTTCTTTTCAGTATGAAAAAGTGTTTGAAATGGCTGAGAAATTTATTTTAGTCTCTGGGATCTGTTATAATTTTGCTGTAGGCCAGGGCCGAATTAAGAGCATCATGGACCTGGTGCTGAGGATTTTGGTGGGCCTTTTTATGGAAATAAATAACATGAAAATACAAACATTTTTTATTAACCTCCCTGGCGGTATTATTATTTCAGATTTTTGGTGCTGAAAGCGGTACCATTATTTTGCATGGAAATTTGGCGTTTTATATTGTAGGCCTGTAATTCTTAGGAATAACTCTCTTAAATCTGTCCAAACCAGAGTCTAGTAGACATCTCGGGTATGATAAAGTTTGAAACACAAACTCATAAATTATAATATATATGGAAAAAGAAATTATAATATAATAAAATAAATAACTATAAATAATTATCAAATATGATAATATAATAATACAATTTATTCAATAATGTAATCTAGTCAAAAACACTGAAATTTGCTCAGTTGCAGAATTGTCGCTGTCGTCACTTTCAGTGTCTGATGATAAATTTCCCCAAAAATCAGTATCACTCAATTCTGCAAATGATTCTTATTTACTATCGCTGTTTTCTAGCTGAACAAAAAACACTTTTGACATGAAGGGATGCTTTTTTATGCCATGGACATTCTCAAGTTTCCAGGCAGAAAGAATGACATATATAATATAAAAGTGCATGCAGGGTACCAGACAAAGCACTAGGGACAAAAGGGATGTGAAATGATTTGATACAGTAATGTAATCTTACAGATTACAGTGTACTGTATGTTTACTGTGTGTTTCACGTTTTGAATTTCCCGCCAGGCTCCGCCCCGTGCGACGCAACGCTCACAGGGAACGGAGCCTGGCATCACACAGGCATCGGACGGAGGACACAGCCTGCAGACACAGCGGGGGAACATCGCTGGATCCAGGGGATAAGTAACACTGCCTGGATCCAGCATTGCGATCTCGAGTGCGGCTCGGGGTTACCGCTATTTGCAGTGAAAACATACCCGGAGTCACACTCGGGAATACCGTCAAGGAGGTTAAAACAAATTCAATATTTAAACAAATTCAATTAAATAGGGGGGTGAAAGAGAGAGTGTGATAGGGGGGTTGAGAGAGAGAGGAGGGTGTGAGAGAGAGAGAAAGAGGGAGGGTGAGAGAGAGAGAGAGAGGGGGGTAAGAGAAAGAGGAAGAGTGAGAGATAGAGAGAGAGGGGGGATGGGTGAGATAGAGAGAGGGGCGATGGAGGATGAGAGAGAGAGATAAAGGGGGTGAGAGATAGAGGGCATGAAAGAGAGAGGGGGGTGAGAGAGGGGGTGAGAGGAAGGGGGTGAAAGGGTGCCTTTGGGTATTCTTAGTAGGGTAGCAATGTGTTGTGAACTGTGGGTGGAGCCACATTGCGGTACGAGTGGGAGGGGCTTCCCTACACACGATGCATGGGAACCTATGTGCTCTGTCACATCTGCATGATGTTGATAGAGCCTTACACTTACCAACCTTGTAACAGGGGTATTAACTATGACAGATCTTTCCCTGCCTCTCTGCTAAACTCTGCATCTTTATCCACCTCCTCTCACTGCACCTGTGCATTCTAAATCCCCCTGCTAACATCTGTACCCCAAACCATCCCCTTCACCCTAAACCCCCTCTGCTTAACTTTACATGCCTTTTCTCATCCTTGCAGCCCAACCCTCCTGCACACCCCCTCTTTGGTCATGTTTGTCCTCTAAACTGTAATCCCTTCTCTGTTTACCTCTGGACAACCCCCCATCCATCTGCTCACCTTTGCAGTACAGGCTGATGGCATATGAATGCCACCCACGATTTACATATCAATGCCACCCGCTATTTACATATTAATCATGTGTCACACAGAGCAGGGCTGGGCAGTATTAGTGACTCACTCACACCACAGGGCTGGGCCTATATTAAGGGAGGATATTCAGCTCCAATAGCCCCTATTTTAATCTGCCAGGATTTTAGTATTCAGTTGATCAGTTAACAGCACTGTTAACACAAGCTATCCCTCCATTATTGTGGTGCTTTTCTGTGGTTTGACATCCCTTACAGGAGTGATTAACCACTTGACCACTGGGCACTTAAACCCCTTAACAACCAGACCAATTTTCAGCTTTCAGGGCTCTCACATTTTGAATGACAATTACTCAGTCATGCTACACCGTACCCATATGAAATTTGCGTCCTTTTTTTCACACAAAAAATAGAGCTTTCTTTTGGCGGTATTTATTCACCGCTGGGTTTTTTATTTTTTGCGCTATAATTAAAAAAAGACCGAACATTTTGTAAAAAAATGAATTTTTCTTGGTTTCTGTTATAAAATTTAGCAAATTAGTAATTTTTCTTCATAAATTTTGGCCAAAATTTATACTGCTACATATCTTTGGTTAAAAAAAACAAAACAAATTAGTGTATATTATTTGGTCCTTGTGTAAGTTATAGAGTCTACAAGCTATGGTGCCAATCTCTGAATATTGATCACACCTGATGTACTGACAGCCTATCTCATTTCTTGAGACCCTAACAAGCCAGGAAAGTACAAATACCCCCCAAATTACCCCTTTTTGGAAAGTAGACATTCCAAGGTATTTAGTAAGAGGCATGGTGAATTTTTTGAAGTTGTAATTTTTTGCCACAATTCTTTGCAATATGAAGATTTTTTTTTTCACAAAATTGTCATATGTTAACAGATTATTTCTCACACCCAGCATATGCATACCACAAATTACACCCCAAAACACATTCTACTACTCCTCCTGAGTATGGCGATACCACATGTGTGAGTCTTTTACACAGCCTGGCAACATACAGAAGCCCAACATGCAGGGAGCACCATCAGGCGATCTAGGAGAATAAATTACACATATAATTTCTTGACTACCTCTTGCAATTTTGAAGGTCCTGGAGCACCAGGACAATGGAAACGCCCAAAAGATGACCCCATTTTGGAAAGTAAACACCCCAACGTATATTCTAGGAGGCATAATGAGTCTTTTGAACATGTCATTTTTTCCACAAGTTTTTGGAAATTATGGAAAGAAAATGAAAACACTTTTTTTTACACAAAGTTATCAATTTATACAATATTTCTAACACACAGCATGTACATAGCAAAAATGACACCCCACAAAATATTCTGCTACTCCTCCTGAGTATGGCGATACCACATGTGTGACACTTTTACACAGCCTGACCACATACAGAGGCCCAACATGCAGGGAGCACCGCCAGGTGTTCTAGGGGCATGCATTTCAAATCTAATTTGACTACCTTTTACATTTTTGTGAGGCACTGTAGTGGCATGAATAGGCACTGTAGTGGCATGGATAGGCAGTGTAGTGGCACGGATGAGCAGTGTAGTGACACGGATGGGCAGTGTAGTGGCACGGATGGGCTGTGTAGTAGCACAGATGGGCAGTGTAGTAGCACAGATGGGCACTGTAGTGGCACGGATGGGCACTGTAGTGGCATGGATCGGCACTGTAGTGGCACGGATGTGTCACAGATGAGAACTGATGTGGTATGGATGAGCATGAATGAGGCACAAATGAGCCATGGATGGGGATAGATGAGCGTGGATGGGGATGACTGAGCACGGATGGGGATGAATGAGCACGGATGGGGATGGATGAGCACAGATAGGGATGGATGAGCACGGATGGGATGACTGAGCACAAATGAGGATGGATGAGCACGGATGGGGATGACTGAGCATGAATGAGGATGGATGAGCACGGATGGGGATGACTGAGCATGGATGGGGATGGATGAGCACGGATGGGGATGGAAGAGTACGGATAGGGATGGATGAGCACGGATGGGATGACTGAGCACGAATGAGGATGGATGAGCACGGATGGGGATGGATGAGCACGGATGGTGGTGGATGAGCATGGATGGGATGACTGAGTACGAATGAGGATGGATGAGCACGGATGGGGATGACTGAGCACGGCTGGGTGGGTGAGTACCGCTGGGTGAGGATGGCTGAGCATGAATGGATGCATGGATGGATGGATGGGTGGCTGAGCATGGATGGATGAGCATGGATGGGATGAGGATGGCTGGGTGGGTGAGCATGGATGGATGGGTGGCTGAGCATGGATGGATGAGCATGGATGGGGTGAAGATGGCTGGGTGGGTGAGCAAGGATGGATGGATGGATGGCTGAGCATGAATGGGCTGAGGATGGCTGGATGGGTGAGCATGGATGGGGTGAGGATAGCTGGGTGGGTGGTGGATGGATGGGGTGAGGATGGCTGGATGGGGTGAGGATTGCTGGGGTGAGGATGGCTGGGTGGGTGGTGGGTGTGGATGGATGGTGGGGGCATTAGCAGCACTGTGGGCATTACACATTGCCCACAGTGCTGCAGCACATCATCTCTCCCCCTCTCTCCTCTCGCAATGCACCGATCGGTGCAGAGAGGAGAGAGAAAAGCCAACAGAAGCGCCGGCTTGTTTACATGTGACCACTCCGTCATTTGACGGAGCGATCACATGGTGAAAGGCTGCTAACAGCGGCCATTCACCGCAATCCATAATGCACCGGGTCCACTGGATGCTCCCGTGTGCGTGCCCTAAGGGGCGCGCGGGAAGCGCGATTCTGGGAGGACTGGGAGAAAGTCAATAACTACCGTGATGTACCACAAGTTCCAGTCCTCTATTCCAGGGCTATATATGGAAGGCAGTTGGTTGTGGCTGGGCATATGTGGGCCGGTATAGTATTGCAAGCTTAAAGTGGTTGTATGCCCCCAAATGTCATTGTTACCTACAGGTAAGCCTATAATAAAACATACCTGTAGGTAAAATTAATATCTCCTAAACCTGTACAGTTTAGGAGATTCACCTTGCATGCAGCCGCTGACGCCAGCGGTGCATGTGCAGTGATGTCCTGGCGAAGGCCCGGCGTATAACATCAGACCTTGCCGGAAAGACAGGCTCCCTCGTGCATGTGCAGGAATGATGTCTCGTGGCTCTGGCCACTCACCGTGCCGGGGGTGCAAACCCGGAAGGATCCCGAGGGAAAATGTCAGCTCCCTCTGCGGTGACCGGGCGGACCCATCCGAGCTTTGTTCTGAGGTAAGTATTTCATAATGAGCTAGTATACGGTGCATACTAACGCATTAAGACTTTGCCTTAAAGGTTTTTTTTTTTGAGCATACAACCGCTTTAAGTATCAAAATGGTGTATGCTGCTCTAAATACACTTTGGGAATTGCTTCTAGTGTCCTTATTCATACAGATATACGCAGCTGATCACTCCACACCTATCCGTGGGCCAATACAGTACAATAAATTCCAATATAGGGTAGCACTCTTTCATCCATGTGTACAGTGTAGACGCCCAAGCCCACCACGAGCCTTCGGTCTCAGGTAGGCAAGAACGTTATGATCGAGTTTCTTCAGTGCGAGGAGAGGCTATATTGCATTTTCTTAAAGTGGATGTAAACCCGGAAATGTTTTTTATTTAATAGTTCTACCTTTTACAGTAGAGGATGTCATGTCATCTGTGCCCAGTCTTGCCACGAAGAGTTAATCCAGCTTTGAGCAATCCTCTTATCTTTTTTCAGTAGGAAAAAAAACAGACACACAGAGAAATATGTCTCTGTTTCTTCCCCATGTTGTGACTGACAGCTCATTTCCTTATCTCATGCACGAGCATACAGAGCTTAACATCCCCCTCCTTTCTTCTCCAGCTCTCCCAGGATTGGCTGCTCCACACCTCAGCATGATTGGGCATGCTGAAGTCATGTGGTGACTTAGATGAGTTTTGACAGGATGTTTCTCAAAACTCAGAAATAGGAGAGTATGCGAGTGTAGAGGTGGGTGGGGATTCTTGTGGCATCATGACTCCATCCACCGAGCTCCAGCAAAGAGACCTACTCACTGATTCCAGAGTTTTGTGGGACTGCTACTGCTGAAGGGGGGACATTTGTAAGGTAGGGATACATGCAGGAGGCTTGCATGTATATATACATTATTACAGTGCCATTAGTTTATACTGGGTGAGTGGTGTGTTTAAATCCACTTTAAATCTCCTGGCTAGGGTGAAATACTGCAATTTTGTCAGAAGATGTGACTTGCTCTCACTTCTCAATAGACCTCTATCACTAAGTTAAACAGATAATAAGTGCCTTTACCTAGTTCTTGATCATGCTTGAAAAACATAAAATAATATATGTGTACATTCAACATATTTTGATAATCAAGCACATAAATTCCCAATATTTGGAAATGGAGTAAAGAGAACTTGGCACATTATTTTTATTTTTAGGAATCCCTAAATAACTCCAGGAAGGAAGGGAAAATAAAATAAATAGTGGAAATACATGGGAATAATTTACACAAATCTAGAGCACTCAGAATAAGATGTGAAAGGAGTGAACATACATATTTGGCAAATATTATAGACTATCAACTAGGCTTCCAGGAATGCCTGTAAGTTGCGTTTAATGTTGAGTCCTTTGGGAATTAGTGTTCCCAGTCTGAAAATCCACATCTTTTCCTTCTGCACTACGATTGTGTTGAAGTCTCCCCTTCTTGCCGGGAGCTTCAGAACATAAATACCTTATACTCGTAGGCCTTCAGAATTACTATGATGTAATTGGGCGAAATATATAGCCAGTGGATGTTCGTCATCCTTTTTATTTATATTTTGAATGTGTTCACCAATCCTGACTCTCGATTGTTACTATTACAAAGAAACTACTTGAGCACAGCTTGAGCCACTTGCTGCAAGAGGATGAATGGTCTTTGCGGTTGAGGTGTAAAACAATGGAAGCTAAGAGGAAGTGGAAACTAGACAGGGAGAAGCATTGGTAGTGATGTTCTCTCATCTGCAACATACTTTCAATTTGGCTCCAGCTATAAGAAGGGAAAGAAGATGTGGTCTTTTGACCATACCTAGGTGCTGGACAAAGCTGAGGAGAAATGTGAGGGAAAGATGTCATCCAGGAGCAGCTTGCAGAGAAGTGGAGGGAATAGGTATCAGTCTTTCTTGATGGCTTCTCTGCCTGGCTACCCAACTTTCTCTCTTCTGAAATTCCCACAATCATTCTTGGTGACTTCAACATCCCTGTTAATAATAACACCCCTGCTACTTCTAAACTTCTCAGTCTAACCTCTTCTTTTAACCTAAAGTAATTGATACATGTTTTTACGCACTCTGACGGCAATACACTTGACCTTGTTTTCTCCCACCTATGCACTCCATCCAACCTCTCCAAGAATCCTTTTCCTCTCTCTGATCACTATCTCATTTGTTTCACTCTCCCCCCTTTCACCTCCTCCAACCGCCTAATAATTAACTGTAGAAATGTTCTCACCTTAACGCTTTTCTTCTCTACTCTGCTACAAACCACATCTATGACAACGTCTCACCCATTTCCTGTCTCATCCTAGCCACTTTTGTGTAGAACAATCCACTGTCACCCCCTTGGATACACTGGCCCCCCTCAGCACACTTAGAATCAGGCCCCAACCCCTACAACTTTGGCAAACTGATGACACTGGAAGTCAAAAAACATACCAGCACTCTTGAGCACCTGTGGCATAAGACTAAACTTTAGAAAGATTTCTGCTAAAATAAATATGCCCCATCTATCAGAAACAACCCCAACATTCATGGGATGACGGTAGGCCACAAATCACATAAATATGCGACTTATGCGGATGACATACTCTTCTATATTCAAAAACCTCTCATCTCTCTGCCCAACCTCATGTCCGCTCTACAAGAATTTCAATCTTTGTCCAATTTTAAAATTAACATGACGAAATCGGATATCCTAAACATTAATGTCCCCAGTTCAGTGGTCTCATCGTTAAAACCAAACCTACCGTTCCGCTGGCAGTCGGCAACCCTAAAATACCTGGGCATCCATTTGACCCCTCACCTTCATTCCTTGTTTAGATGTAATTACATCCCCCTGCTGAACACCAGTAAAAAAGATCTTAGATCCTGGTCCTACCTTTCCCACTCCTGTCTGGGGAGGATAGCAGTGATTAAGATGGATATTCTTCCCCGTATTCTTTTTCTATTCCAGATGATACCAATGGGGATTCCACCTGGTTTCTTCACAACACTCCAAACCATGATCTCCCACCTCATTTGGGGGGGCAGATGCCCCAGAATCTCCAGAGCCACTCTCTTTCGCTCTAAGAGGTCTGGCCCTACCAGACTTGAAAATGTATTATTATGCTATTGTCCTACCTTTCCCACTCCCTGCTGGGGAGGATAGCAGTGATTAAGATGGATATTCTTCCCTGTATTCTTTTTCTATTCCAGATGATACCAATGGGGATTCCACCTGGTTTCTTCACAACACTCCAAACCATGATCTCCTACTTCATTTGTGGGGGCAGACACCCCAGAATCTCCAGAGCCACTCTCTTTCGCTCTAAGAGGTCTGGGGGTCTGGCCCTACCAGACTTGAAAATGTATTATTATGCTATTGTTTTGTGTAGAGTTTCAGATTGGAAATACCAGAGAGATAGTAAATTATGGGTCAGACTAGAACATGAGCTGAGTGGCACAGCATTGGATGGCATTCCTTGGATCCCTCCCAGGTACAGATCTCTCTCACCCTTAACCTCCCCCTTGACGATCTCATCGTTATTCTCATGGGATACGCTACATAAGAAGCTTTACTCGTTTTATTATTCCCCCCTTATGCCTTTAACGAATCAAGACTACTTCCTCCCAGGCAAGCTGGATAAGGGATTTACTGCATGGTCCCCTGAAGGCTGTCTCTGCCTACACCACGTCCTTCAAACCAACTCTCTTAAATCTTTACAATCTATTGTTGGTTCAAGATCGACCATTTTCATGGAACAATGGAGATACTCACAGCTTCACAGTTCATTCATTCTCTACCAAAACCATTAAGAACTGCCCGGGAGCTGACAGCCATCGAGGCCATCTTCCTCCCAAAGGAACCTCCATTACACGCAGTATCACAATTTTACAAGGCTCTCACCTCTCTGCAATATCCTAACTACCCAGAATACCTTGACCGCTGGGAAGCTGAACTAACAGATATTCAAAAAGACAAAATGCTGGCTCTCACCCACACCTCCTCCATCTCTTCAAAGACGGCCGAGACAAACTATAAACTGCTTGCAAGGTGGTATTATACACCTACCTAAATGCACCATATATCTCTCAGCAACTCTGCTCTATGCTGGAGGAACTGTGGTCAAGTGGCCTCACACGCACATATATGGTGGCACTGCCCACTCATCCAGCCCTACTGGTCAGAAATTGTCAGACTAATCAACTTAATCATAGGATCAGCTATCCCAATAGAGCCTTGGACTGTTCTTTTTCACAATACAGTAGAAACTATCGGCCAATATAAACGTTCTATGACCCCACACCTCCTCAACGTGGCTAAGTCCCTTATTCCTCTCCTGTGGAATAAACCGCAAACACCCTCTAGTAAATTATGGTTACAGAAAGTGAACGATTTGTGTTACATGGAGGAACTTACATAACTGTCGAGAGGGGAATCTGTCAAACATACTAAAATATGGGCCTCATGGTTCGAATTTAAGACCACAAGCATTTACAACGATTAGAGTTGAGCGAACCCGGACTGTAAAGTTCGGGTCCGTACCGAACCTTGGGGTGTCTGGGACCTGGACCCGAACCTGGACTTTTCAAAAAAAGGCCGGGTCCGGGGTTCTGGTATTTTACTCCACGTGTTGAACAGCTGCCAAGGGCAGCCAATCAACAAGTGTTTCACTGGTTTTCCCTAGAAGCCATCACAGCCATGCCTACTAATGGCATGGCTGTGATTGGCCAGTGCATCATGTGACCCAGCCTCTATATGGGGCTGGAGTCACCGTGCTGCATGTCATATGCTCTCAGGATAGTTTAGGGAGAGGATGCTGCTGGCTCTGTGAGGGACAGATTGCAGAACATCTCATCCTGCATTACTGAACGATCTGATTGTGGACTAGGGAGAGATACTAGTACTGCTGCTTTGAGGGACAGATTGCAGACCTCATCCTGCTGCACAGAACGATCTGACTGGACTAGGTAGAGTCTGTTGCTTTAAGAGAAAGATTATTGTTCTAAAATCATCATCAAGTTGTACAGGGAAAGGTTCCAGCTGTTGCTTTAAGGGAAAGATTATTTTTCTAAAATCATCTCCAAAGTGTATAGGGAAAGTGTATTACAGCTGCATAGAGCCATATTACTGTTCTGAAATCATCTCCAAAGTGTATAGGAAAAGTGTATTGCAGCTGCATAGAGCCATATTACTGTTCTAAAATCATCTGCAAAGTGTATAGGGAAAGTGTATTGCAGCCGCATAGAGCCATATTACTGTTCTAAAATCATCTCCAAAGTGTATAGGAAAAGTGTATTGCAGCCGCATAGAGCCATATTACTGTTCTAAAATCATCTGCAAAGTGTATAGGAAAAGTGTATGGCAGCCGCATAAAGCCATATTATTGTTCTAAAATTTAGAACGGAAGAACAGTAATATGGCTCTATGAGGCTGCAATACACTTTTCCTATACACTTTGCAGATGATTTTAGAAGAGTAATATGGTTCTATGCGGCTGCAATACACTTTCCCTATACACTTTGCAGATGATTTTAGAACAGTAATATGGCTCTATGCGGCTGCAATACACTTTTCCTATACACTTTGGAGATGATTTTAGAACAATAATATGGCTCTTTGCGGCTGCAATAGACTATTCCTATACAAGTTGGAGATGATTTTAGAACAATAATCTTTCCCTTAAAGGAACAGCTGGAGCTTTTCCCTGTACAACTCCACATCCACCTCCATTTTTTATTTTTTATGTGATTTTAGGTTGAAAATTATTTTAAGTTATTTCCCTATCCCCATTTCTTTGTAGGGCACTTGTCCGACCCTTACCCCCATTTTCCTTCCTTTTGCAGACCTCTAGGACTTGCCAGGAATTTGTTACAGCCATTTTTTGGGCCTAAAAGTTCGGGTTCCCATTGATTTCAATGGGGTTCGGGGTCCAGGTCAAAGTTCGGGTCAAGTCCGGACCCGAACCCGGACTTTGTCCGTAAATTCGGCCGACCCTGCCGAACCTGGACTTCCAGAGGTTCGATCGACTTCAACAAGGATACTATCTCATCCCCTGATCCGATACCGATGGGAGGCCCCTCCTCATCTGTACCAATCACTCACTCCCCCCTTACATTAGGCCCTTAGCATTAGCAGTGTGTCACACTGTGCATTCAATTATAAGCAACTATTTATGATATTGGTCTCAAAATCTTCCACTCCATGCCGGCTGGGAACTTCTTGAACTACCTCTTAGTTCTCCTACCTATATCTATTCTCCTTTCCACTATTCTATCCTCTCTCCTCCATCTCTCTAACTCCTTTCTCTGTCTCTGAATTATGTTTATGTTGATTTTCTTTTCTTTGTTGAACGCAAAGGGTGATCATCAAGGATTTAAACTTCGGATAGGGTACAAATCGATTGTTGGTGATTTGACCGTAGTATAGCCAGGATTTACATTTACTGTCGACCGCTGTGGTGTCACAACATAGCAAACATTTTGCGGGGGGGGGGGGGGGAGGCAGCCCCCCTGCCCAGTACAGTTAGTTCCCGATTGCTGTTCCGTCGGGGGGGACCCACCTACCCCTAAGTAACCATGAAGATTGACATCAGACTTCGGTCATTTATGGGTACCTGTGGTGGGACAACGTCTCATAATAGGTCAGACACATTTGAACATGTATCCTTGTTTTATCGCCTTTGCCCTATATGGCTATGTGTAACTTTGTATGTGTATTTTTTGTCTTGAAAATTAATAAAAATTTATTATATAAAAAAAAAAAAAATATGCCCTCCAAAAATACAATTCTTGTCGGCCAAACAAACCTATTTTATCAGTCTCATTAACAACTTATCATCCTTTTCCTGTCAACTCTTTTTTACCTTTAACTCTTTACTTCGTTCTCCACTGCCTCCATCCACTAACTCACTCAATGCCCAGGAGATTGACATTCACTTCAAAAATAAGATTGATACAATTTGTGAGGAGATCTCCGCTGTACAGATACCTTCCCCACTTAACATTCCACATCAACAGGTACAATCATTACTTCCCTCATTCAACGTTACCTATAGACGAGGCTGCTAAACTTTTTTCTAACATCCACCTAACCACCTTCCCCTGGACCCTGTTCCTTCTCAAATGCTACAGTCACCCTCTGACTCTATCCTTTGCTCTCCAACTCACATCCTCAATGTCTCCCTCTCTTGTGGCATCTTCCCCAACTCTCTAAAACATGCATTTGTCACCCCCATACTCAAAAAGCCCCCATTGTATCTCACCAATCTATGCCCCATCTCCTTGCTCCTCTTTTTATCCAAACTCTTTGAATGTCTAGTCCACAACTGACAACCACCTCACTGAGAATAACCTTCTTCATTCTCTTCAGGCCTGATTTTTTTTACATAGGCTAGCCCCCTGTAATGATATCACGTGCTAGACACACGAAAAACATAGCTAGCGGCCATCTTGTTCAGAAATCAGCCATGACAGTTTAGAGTACTCCCCACTCCCTTCAGCATGGAATTCCAAAAGCTCACTGCTATCTTAGCTAAATAAGCCCCGGGATGTCTGTTTTTTGCTAGGCAGCCCATTAAACCTACCGAGCATGGCATCAAAGAGAGGCTTAAAATTAACAAGGGTCATAAAAGGAACCTGAGAGCCAAAGCGACCTGCCCGAGACCCCTACCTCATGCAAACCTTAAGAAATCACACATGATTCATAAATTCGGACAGGAATGTGACACCTTAATAAAAAGTACATATTTGTATGCTGAATTTTTTACTGAACAAATTAAGTCTAGACACACCCTAGGTCCAATCATATGAGGAACAGCTGGTAACACTTCTTTCTCCTAGATAAATTAGGCATTGGAAACCTGTCATATTTAAACTTGTTGGAATGCCACTTTCATACTGGACTATAATTTATCAGTTTCAGGAATGCACCTTGTACATATTGTGAAATATGAATATTGGTATAGAAACTCCATGTCAGGGAGGGTCGTTATGCCATTGTCTGCCCCGGACAGCCCACTGGCACTCCTTATCCATGTGAATGGTCAGGGGCATATGGCCCCACCCCTTTACTCCCAGAGATAAATAGATTGCCAAGGACAGTTGTCAGTTCTCCGATTACCATCACACTACGAACATCTGACAAGTGAGAACCATAAATCAGAATCCTGTTAATGAAGGAAATTAATTGCAAGTATATTTCTTCCTTAAATTCTATCTGATCTCTTGTTGCTGTATAGTATGTCTTTACTGTTTTGAATCACCCTTTTCCGTAAATATTTTATTTGCACCAATTTTGACCTTATTCATTATTAAACCTTATTTGAAAAGTGTTGACCTTGTCCCTAAAGCTCTTAATGCAAGCTATAATGAACCTGTTCCTTGAATAAATGCTACTGTTAGAGTAAATCATCTGAATATACCTGTCTGTAGTGACCGTGTGTTACAGGCGATTACTCTAATATCATAATTGGTATTGGTAAAATTACAAGTTCCTCTTGCTCGGTCCAAAGAGGTGGTGGCAATGAAAGGGTTAATTGCTTAAATTAGCCCGGTAACAATCGCTCTCAGGCTGCTGGCATCTAGAATGTGGTCCCGCAAGCTGGAAAATCTTGGTGCTGGATGCAGCTGAGAGAGGCATTGTTACGTTAGTGACAAGCGCAGTGTGAGATTGGCTGGTCCTCTGTCACGAGTTAGTGAGGGGGCAAGGATCTGATACCCACGTTCATCACATATTGGCTGGCAGCAGTGGGATAGTTTTGCATTAGAGCATTCAGTGCATTGTTAGGAATTAGCTCTGCACTGAAGGATTATAACCTTAGTAGAAACAGTCCTTAGAGACAAGCTGGTGCATACTTTTTGTTTTTTTTGTTTTAAAGAGACATACAGAATCAGCTACTTCCTACAGCTCCTTCCTTTCTCTGCTTTTTGTTTTATCTTTTATGCTTGCAAAATATCTGGGTTATCAGGGTATAAGAAGATGAGCAAATATGACCTTACTTCTGAGTGTACATCAAGAGGAATTGACGTCAGCAACAAAACTCGTGAAGGCGTGATACATGCCCTACAGGAGTACGATATCCAGGCAGACCAGAACTTGGGGAAACCTGAAGCTGAAGGTGGTCCCGATACTCCAGAGCCCAGTGGATCAGACGAAGGCCTCACAGGATGGGCACACAGAGACTGACACTGGAATACCATTGATCGTCCCCTCCAGGCCACAGCAGGAGCAGGCCAGCCCTAGATTGACTGCAACCAGCATAGACTCTCCTCAAATGCAGGAAACGCTACAACACAGCAGGGAGACAGATCCTGTGCTGTACCTGCAGTTTCTGGAATGCCAGGCTTCGGCTGAGAGGAACACCAGAGGGAGGCTGAGCACCGGCACAAACTGGAGATGGCGTGACAGGCTCAGAACTTTGGATCCCTAGAGCACAGGGCCACCTCTCTGCCTGCAAGCCCGGCAGCCAAATTTCCATGGAAAAGGACAGTAACATTGATGTGTATCTACTGTCGTTTGAAAAAACTTGCCATCAATACCATTTGCCCCCGACACAATGGGCCCGGTACCTGACGCCAGGGCTATGAGGCAAGGCCCTGGATGCATATGTCAACCTGCCAGTGGAGCAGGATGAAAGCTACGAAGCCATAAAGGCTGTGATCATTCAAAAATATCAGCTAACCCCAGAAGTGTATCGGAAGTGATTTAGGTCCCTGCAAAAGGGGCCTGGGGACTCATCTATGGATGTGATAAGCCGTTTATGACCCACCTTTCAGCAGTGGACTAGAGGCTTGAAAGCCAATTCTTTTAAGTCCCTGGAAGATCTCATGATTGGAGATCAGCTTTTGCACATCTGTCTTACAGACGTCCGACAGTTTGTGTTGGAGCCGAAGCAGCAGCAGAACTTGCAGATACCTTTATCAACACTTGGGTATCTGACCATCGCAAAGCCACTCTGAATGGCTGGAGAGGGGGAAAATCACACATGGCAACCCCTCCTCTGCCTGCAAACCAAGTACCCAACAACTAATGCCTACCGTCACTGGTGTCACTCCAATTGCAACTGACACCCGCAGGTGTTACTCCTGTGGCAAGCCAGGCCATCTTCGAACACAGGGCCCTGAGCAGAAGAAGATGACATCACCGGGCCAGCAACTCTTCTTCCATGCTGTTCATCCGCAAGAAACCTTGAGTAACCACCGCCAACTTGCAGCAAGTCACCGTGGGCAACCGGATTGTAACTGGTTTCCAGGACACAGGGGCTGAAGTCACTTTGGTCCGACCAGAGGTGATAGAAAGAAAGGACATCATCCCTGGGAAGTTTTTTACTCTCACCAGACCCACTCACGAGTACCCCTTGCCTATGTTTTTATTGATTGGGGTGCTGGGAGTGGAAGGAGAGAGGTGGGAGTCTCGGACGAGATCCCCACACCCGTTCTGTTGGGTGCTAATTTAGGTACCCTTGTTTCTTACTATACCGTTGCTAAGAGCACCCAGGATGCTCCCACGGAATTCTCTGGACCTACCAAGGTACTGTTTACAGATGTTGGGGTAATATCTGAGAAACCTATGAATGGACAGAGGGAGGGGGAGGGTGGAGTTGAGGTACAGGGTTCTCCTTCGGCTAAGGAAGGAGAAGAGATCCCCTTGCATGTGCCAATATCAAATGCATGTGTAGTTGTTGTTAAGGACGTAATTACTGAATGTAATGATGTTTTGTCTTTGTTGAGGGTTACCCACAGTGCTGGAAGGGGGCAAGAGACACTGTCTCTGGCTGCAGAGCCAGGGAGTGGCCCAGATGGTTCATTTCCATGCTCTGATCCAGAGGATTGTGCCTCGAGTACCTCCCAGCCGTGGTCTTTGTGTGTCACTGGAAGGTTGGTTGGTCCTTGTGGTTCTACGCAAAAGCTAGCAGCGCTGACACACAAAGCCTTGCAGCATTCAACAGGCTAGCTGTTAGCCTCCCTGCTGAGAAAAATAAACCTGACGAAGACAATGAGCAGATGGGTTTGACAGATCTACAGGCAGGGGGCCTGGAGACTGGAGGGGTTAAACAGCTGCTTATTGTGTCCAGTCAATCTAAGAGGCAAGGAATGAAGGTGGAATGAAGGTGTCACCTGATATGGTCTGTGAAGATACATGTGAAATGAGGAAGGCCAGGGCTGGAGTCAAACACACTGGTTTGTGGCCTAGCTTGATTGGCACACATTGCAGCACATGTTATGGCCAGAGACAGTACACCTAAATGGGAAGAGATAGGTGCCCTGTTAGATGGGATAGCTGACAGCTCCCAGTGCTCTTCTCCCTCCAGGTACCTATGATGCTGGCAGTGCTAACCGCATGCCGTGTCAGGGTCATGGGAAACCCTGGGAGGGCACACCATGGCGTCCATGAGGTGGGCAGCAGGGTGTATCCTCCCCTCACTCCTGCAGCCCACCTTGTCTCACAGGCAGTGCAGACAGGTGGGGCAAAGGGAATGCTGCAGTTAGGGGTCATTCAAGGAGCTCGGACAGTCTGGACACCCCCCAGCCATTCTGGTCCCTAAAAGGAGTCAGACGACCAGGCTTCCGGGAGTCCTTAAAATTCTGAATGCCTGCCCTGCGGTTCTGGTCTTCCCCATGCTCAGGAACCATGAGGTGTCAGAGCAGCTGGCAGGTACCTGCTGTCTCACCATCATTGACCTGAGCAGGGGGCATGGACCAACCCCTCTAACACAGAAGGCTCAGGATGAGTCAGCCTTCATCACCCCATGTGGCTTTCCAGCCTTTGCTGCAATGCTACCTGGGGTTGAGAACGCCCCAGTCACCTCTCTGGAAGTCAAGAATGACCTACGGGTTGGGGTGGAACCTTGGGAAGTGACCTGCTTGAGGGGCCTGGAAGGGCCACCACCTTTAGGTCAGGTGCAGCCCTGGGCCAGAGGGATGAGACAGAAGAGGAATATCTCATCCTCTACCTAGGCAGGAACTCACCTTCTCAGTTCCCATATGGTACTCCTGAACAGAAGTGTCTTGTGGTCAAGTGGGCACCATGGAAGCTGCCACATGATCCAGGTGGTTACAGCCGCCGGGTAATCGCCCATAACAACCTACCTTGTTGGCCCAATAGTGTTGCTAGGGAGAACAACCATTGCCTGGTTCTCGAGCAATGCAAATGGGCCAGTCCGCACAAAGGTAAACAAACACCTTAGCAATACACACTTGAGGTGCAACATGCCAAGTCAGCACCAGGGGGTTGCGTCAAGAGGGAAATTGCAGTTCCCTCCCATGCAACCACCTAAGGGGGGAGGTGTAATGATATCACGTGCTAGACACACAAAAAATGTAGCTAGCAGCCATCTTGTTAAGAAATCATCCATGACAGTTTAGAGTACTCCCCCCTCCCTTCAGCATGGAATTCCAAAAGCTCACTGTTATCGCTGTTATCTTAGCTAAATGAGCCCTGGGATGTCTGTTTTTTGCTAGGCAGCCTATTAAACCTACTGAGCATGGCATCAAAGAGAGGCTCAGAATTAATGTGGGTCGTATAAGAGCCAAAGTGACCTGCCCATGACCCCTATCTCTTGCAAACCTTAAGAAATCACACATTCATAAATTCAGACAGGAATGTAACACCTTAATAAAAAAGTACATATTTTAATTCAGAATTTTTTACTGAACAAATTAAGTCTAGACACCCCTAGGCCCAATCATATGAGGAACCAATGGTAACACTTCTTCCTCCTAGATAAATTAAGCATTGGAAACCTGTCATGTTTAAACTTGTTGGAATGCCACTGACATACTGGACTATAATTTTTTTCAGTTTCAAGAATGCAAGGGTCATAAAAGGAACCTGAGAGCCAAAGCGACCTGCCCGAGACCCCTACCTCATGCAAACCTTAAGAAATCACACATGATTCATAAATTCGGACAGGAATGTGACACCTTAATAAAAAGTACATATTTGTATGCTGAATTTTTTACTGAACAAATTAAGTCTAGACACACCCTAGGCCCAATCATATGAGGAACAGCTGGTAACACTTCTTTCTCCTAGATAAATTAGGCATTGGAAACCTGTCATATTTAAACTTGTTGGAATGCCACTTTCATACTGGACTATAATTTATCAGTTTCAGGAATGCACCTTGTACATATTGTGAAATATAAATATAGGTATAGAAACTGCATGTCAGGGAGGGTTGTTATGCCATTGTCCGCCCTGGACAGCCCACGGGCCCTCCTTATCCATGTGAGTGGTCAGGGGCATATGGCCCCATCCCTTTACACCCAGAGAAAAATAGATTGCCAAGGACAGTTGTCAGTTCTTCGATTACCATCACACTATGAACATCTGACAAATGAGAACCATAAACCAGAACCATGTTAATCAAGGACATTAATTGCAAGTATATTTGTTCCTTAAATTCTATCTGATCTCTTGTTGCTGTCTATTATGTATTTACTGCTTTGAATCACCCTTTTCTGTAAATATTTTATTTGCACCAATTTTGACCTTTTCATTATTAAACCTTATTTTGAAAAGTGTTGACCTTGTCCCTAAAGCTCTTAATGCAAGCTATAATGAACCTGTTCCTTGAAGAAGTGCTACTGTTAGAGTAAATCATGTGAATATACCTGTCTGTAGTGACCGTGTGTTACAGGCGATTACTCTAATATCATAATTGGTATTGATAAAATTACAAGTTCCTCTTGCTCGGTCCAAAGAGGTGGTGGCAGTGAAAGGGTTAATTGCTTAATTTAGCCTGGTAACAATCGCTCTCAGGCTGCTGGCACCTAGATTGTGGTTCCGCAAGCTGGAAAATCTTGGTGATGGATACAGCTGAGAGAGGCATTGTTACATTAGTGA
This sequence comes from Glandirana rugosa, assembly GCA_018402905.1. Taxonomy (NCBI): domain Eukaryota; kingdom Metazoa; phylum Chordata; class Amphibia; order Anura; family Ranidae; genus Glandirana; species Glandirana rugosa. Next base: position 193,611 of record BLSH010137638.1, read on the forward strand.
CAAGCGCGGTGTGAGATTGGCTAGTCCTCTTTCACAAGTTCGTGGGGGGGGGGGGCAGGGATCTAATACCCATGTTTGTCACACCCCCTTCAGTCCATCATGAATGCTGCTGCCAGGCTCAGCCGCCTTACCAACCATTTGGTGTCTGCTACTTCTCTCTGTCGATCCCTCCACTGGCTTCCACTGACCCAACAAAATTAAATTCAAAATACTAACAACAACTTACAAAGCCATCCACAACTCGGCCCCAGCTACATCATTAACCTAGTCTTTAAATATCAACTTAATCTCTCTCTTCATTCCTCCCAAGCGCTCCTGCTCTCTAGCTCCCTCGTCACCTCCTCCCATGCTCACCTCTAGGACTTTACACGAGCCTCTCCCATCCTATGGAACTATCGGGTGCAGATCACTGTTGTCCCCCAAGTCCACTCCATAGAGCTCACCTGTGTGGGATTGTTTCAGCAAATGTGTAGCAGACTGCATCATTTGTTTTTTGCAGTCTCTGATCCAGGGTATCTAGCATCGCCCTACCATTATCCATCTGGGCACCACATGTATGAAGAGACATCTGACCCCAGCACCCAGCTCATTGGAAAGTGCACCAGAATCCTAGTCATCAGGAGAGGCACAGCACTCCTCTTCCTACATTCCAGCTCTTCCCTTTCCACTTCTACCCCCACTATACATTATTCCCCCTCAGCAGCCTCAGATGAAAGGGATAGTGGTATATAAAGGGGTGTCAGAGGTCTACCTTATTGCTCCTCCAGTGTGGAATAGGGCCTGTATGGGCCCGTGCGGAGTAAAGGTAAAGGTGAGCTGCAACCTTGCTCTGATTCTGTCATCCCTACCCCATCAGCTGTAGCATTAATCAAGGAAATTTTAAGGCCTCCTCAGATCCACTATTTTCCCTCAAATGTTCAAAAGGCTATGCAATGACTAGGGCAAAAAGATGTCAGGCAGTGTTGCAGCTGGTATGTCTAGGGGACAGGAGCCACACTAGGGCAGAGATTCTTTTAGCTCAAAATATACAATTTTGGCCAGGGTTGATCCTCTCCTCTGTTGAAAAGGTCAGCAACAAGGTGTGCGAAGTAGATAAAATATTCTTTATTGCATGCCCATTAAAAGTGAAAAGGGATCCAATACACAAAAGATGCTGATGCGTTTCTGCCCTTATGGGCCTTAGTAGTAGCTAACTACAGTAAAAACACAGACAATAGCACATTAAATAACCTCTCTCCGTATTCACAAGGAGGGTGAAAATCATCTCCTTCCACAATATTACCTATCCACCAATGAAGTATCCAGGGAGAGGAAAAGAGCGATTACAATATTACATTAGTCATAACAACAAATATACATACAACAAGCAAAAAATAAACAAAGCTACACACAAATAACCATGATCTCAAAAGTAGAATGCAACAAGTGGGACTGGCAAGTCCAGGGAGAGAGAAAAACAAAGAAAATGTTAAAGATACAACATTAATGAGAGAGAGAAAATGAAGGTGCAGATCCAAGTTCCACCTGAGATTTGATCCCTGTGGGATCTGCAATCGATATATCCACATTGCCTCCCTCTCCAATGATTTACTATGAGGATCCCCCCCACTGGGGGCTGGGACCACTCGCTCAACTCCACAAAATCTAAAAGAGGAGGTATCCCCTCCATGTTTCTTTTTAAAATGCCTAGAAGCATAGACATGTACAGAGAGAAAAAAATGTGTTAGTTTTGTTTCGTTTTGATTCGTTATTTGCATGAATTTGTTTAGTTAGATTTGTTTTATTCGTTTAATCAGTTTCCGGAATTTGTTTCGTTTATTCGTTTTCAAATCCATTTCAAAAAGTTTTCGAATCAATTTCAAATGGTTTTCGAATTTGAATCGTTTTCAAATTCGAATCCTTTTCAATTTTGAATAGTTTTCAAATATCAACAGTTTCCCAAATTCCAAGGAAAATGGGGTGGAGTGGAAAATGAAGGAATAGAATGGAAAAAGATTGAATACCATAGAGGGCAATATAACACAAAATAAAAGAATATAATGTGGTGGAGTGGAACAGAGCTGTTTTACTCTGTTGTATTCTATTCTTTTGTTTTCTGTTATTTTCTTTTCTAATCTACTGTTTTTTTTTCTGTTCTATTCCTTTGTTTTCTATTCTATTTTGTTCTCTCTGGGAATTGAAAAACAATTAAAATTCAAGTATTTTTCGAATTTGAAAACTATTCAAATTTGAAAACTTGTCAAATTCGAATTTGAAAACTTTTCGAATTCAAATTTAAAAACTATTTGAATTTGAAAACTACTCAAATTTGAAAAGTATTCAAAAACTATTTGGAATGTATTCAAATTCGAATGTTGTCTGAATTTTGTTTGTTATTTCGGATATATTTAAATTCGGTACTATTGTAATTCGGAAATTCGAATACATCCAAATTTCCGAAAAAAGAAAATTCGCCCAAATTTAAATTCAGAACAAAACTAACTGCACATGTCTAAAATTTGAAATAAATGCAACATTTGGGTTACTGAAGTCCCAAAAATATTCCCTGATTAACGTTCTTAACGGCCGGGTAGTACAGCCGACATACTGTAAGCGGCATGATATACAAACAATCAAATATACAACATAATTTATTCGACAACTGATATAGTGCTTAATTTTAAACTGCTCACCAGTAAACATAGAATCAAGCATCTTAGTACCCAGGTTGAGGTGACAGTTTGTGCTATGTTAATGACAAAAAAACATAATTTTTAATTTTACTAGCGAGCATCATTCTTCTGTAATTTACTTTTTGGACTTTACCTTTCAGGGAAATGTGGACATCGGGGAGGTACCATCCCAGATTTATCATCGTCCTGTTCAGGAAATGCCACGTTGTTCACCACTAGCTGCTCATCCCACACCATTAGATCAATACCAGTTGGAGAGTTCACATGAGCTTGCAGAAATTGTTGAGCAGGGGCTGCATTCCACATGCAATGCGATACCATTAGAGCTCATTTGTTAGAGAAGGGTTCCAGAATGAAGTATAGAGAGAGGGAGAAAGATAGCAAAAATAGGGAGGATTTTCTGATGAGTGACAAAAATAAAAATAAGAATATAGGTGGAATTGGTGATTGGGTGGTCCCTTTCGTGACCAGCTTTTCTAATAAATACCATTGTGCCATAAATTTCATAAAGAAGAACCTTCCAATATTGTATTCGGATAACGAGCCATTTTCAGTTTTTCAGAGAGGATACTGATTTTCCAGCTGTTGCCCACCCTCTCTAGCAACTCTCTCTTCCCTTAGCCTTTTTAGCTCCTCTAAACAGATCCAATGTGATGTGGTTGTCCTGTCTGTCTCTTTTCAATGTTGCATGAACACTTCACCTCAGCCTGTGGACTAAGATGTTTGATTCTATGGCTACTGGTGAGCAGTTAGCATTATATCAATTGTGGAACGAATTAGTTGAATATTTGATCATTTGTATATCATGCCGCTTACAGTATGTCAGATGTACAACCCGGCCTTTAACTCAAATCAGGGAACATTTTTTTTTACTCCAGTAACCCAATGTTAAGTTTATTTCAAATGCTTCTAGGCATTTTAAAGAGGAATATGGAGAAGATACCTCCTCTTTTAGATTTTGTGGAACTGACAAGGGGGGGGATTGTCATTGTAAATTGCTAGAGAGGGAAGCAACGTGGATATTTATATTGCAGACTAGAATCCCAAAGAGGTTAAATCTCAGGTGGGATTTGGATCTGCATCTTTATTAACTCCCGCTCATTCATGTTGTAATTATCATAATTTCATTGTTGTTCTCCCTCCCTGGTCTTGCCTATCTCACTTGCTGTGTTCCACTTTTGAGATTATGGTGTAGCTGTGTGCAGTTTTGTTTATTTTTTGCTTGTTGTAATGATGTTTGCTGTAATGATTACTGTAATGTTTTAATCTCCCTTTTCCTCTCCGCAGAACCTATATTGGAGTATATATAATATCATAGAAGGGGTTAATTTTGGCCCTGCCCTTCTTCTGAACCTGGAGACAGGGTATTTACTATGTTGTTGTCTGTGTTTAGTTTGCAACAACTAAGGCTCATAAGGGCAAAAAACACACCAGCATCTTTTTGTGTTTTGGATCCCCTTTCACTTTAAATGGGTACGCAATAAAGAAGACTTTATCCACTTTGCGCACCTGGTTGTCTGCCTTTTTGTACTTGGATGTTGTTCTAACTGCTGGCCTGGCTGTGTTCTTGGCGCAGGTGGGAATATCCTACATTTTATTTGGACCTTTAGCCTTTATGCACACAGGACGTTAACAAAACGTCCTAAAAAGGTCAGCAGCTTATCAGTGATCTTTTCAGCTTTTATCAGTGTTATATTAGCGCCGTTATTGCACGTTTTTTAAAGTTTTTAAAGGGCCATTTTTTTTTCCAACTGGTCTAAAACATCGAAAAGCGTTTTTGAGTGTTTTGGGCGTTTGAGCGTTTGAACGTTTTTACAGCTGAAAAACATCTCTCAGAACCCTCTGATCTTGTTTTTTTTTTTACAACTCAAAAACATCACTGCCAAAAACAGTTGATAACAGCCAATGGTGCTGATTTACTAAACCTGGAGAGTGCAAAATCTGGTGCAGCTGTGCATGGTAGTCAATCAGCTTCTAACCTCAGCTTGTTCAATTAAGCTTTGACAATAAAACCTGGAAGCTGATTGGCTTTTATGCAGAGCTGCACCAGATTTTGCACTCTCCAGCTTTAGTAAATCAACCCCTATGTGTGCATGAACACATTGGATAACATGATGGAGGGTTTATTGACTGTAGAAAAAAATGTCTGCATCTAAAAACAGCTGCTGTAAAACAGTCAAAACATATCCTGTGTGCATGAGGCATAAAGGCTGCAGCATTATGCTTCTACATTATGATCCTCTTCTCTACTAGAATAATTGTTGCAGTGCTTTGTCTCTATTATTACCCGAAACCTAATTTTTACAAAGCTTTTTTTACGGATGCAGAAATTGTTAGATATTTGGGGGGCTTGGTAAATATTGCAATGACCATTCATTTTTAGTAGAATTGAAATAAAGTACATCATTGGCTAACATGCACGGCTGCACCAGATTTTGCACTCTCCAGTTTTAGTAGATCAACCCCTATGTTTCCTTATGCTGCTACTTAGTTGTGATATTTGAAATGCACCCTGTTTAAAAGTAGTGTGGCCCCACAGTGATGCCTTACATAACAACTGCTTGATCTTACTCCTCTGAACTTCTGACCTATAAAATATGCTTTGAAATATGTGCAGAACATTTTTCAAAACATTTTCCTTATTTTTGTAATTACAGACTTGAGTCTGCCTATTCTTTCCCTCTCTAGTTTCAATCTGTGTAGTATATCGGTATATTTTCTTGATTATGTGTCAGAAAAAAATATATGTCTACTGTAACATCTTCCGTGTCTTCTCTTACAAAGAAGTATTAATGTGTATCAAATCTGCAAAACAGTTATATACAGTACTGTGCCTTATAAAAAACGTGTTTTATTTGCTTGCTAAAATAAGTCCACTCTGTGCCTCCATATTTCCTAATCTCAAAAAGAATTAGATTATGCTCTACATTGTAAAATCGTGTCTTATTTCCATTATCTGTGTTCACCCAAACACAATTTTCTTTATAAATTCAGACTGAAATAAACTGACTCTCTGTCTCCAAATTGGCTGAGATGAGATGAGATGCTCTGTCCGAAATCTGTACAATATTTATATAATTTTTCCTCAAATATACAGTCTACTTTAATTATTTAAAGTTTATTTTGCCCACTTTGTTGCTCAGAAATAGTGACCTTTCCAACAAAAGGGTGTAAAAGCTGTGCAGGCAAGTGCTGGACTGTGGAATTGTGAGCTGTAGTTTAAATCCGTATGTTATTTCTACCATAATTTTTGACAGATGCTAAATGCCTGCGTAATCTGTTGGAAATGATGGCCTTTTCAAACAGGCTTTCTAGCTGTGGCGCAAAATTGTGTAAAATTGTCAGCGTCCAAAAAATAAAATTTTTTGATCGCTAAATTCCCCCTCAAGCTTTCAGAAATTGCAGCTTGTTGAAACAGGCTTTTTAATTGTGGTACAAACCTGTCTGTCATTTCCATTGTTTTTTTACAGATGCTAAATGCCTGCTCAAACTCTCAGAAAAAGACTCCTGCTGTGGTAAAAGAATTGTATGCTATTTACATTGTCAATGTCCAAAAAAACACGCTCAATTTGTTTTTTTTGTAAGGAAGCTACATGCCTGCTCAATCACAGAAATTTCAGCCTTTCCAAAAAGTCTTTTTAGCTGTGGCACACACCAGTATGTAATTGATGTCATTTCTGTTGACAGTGTTCAAAAAAGACAATATTTTCAGACACTATTTTGGAAGTTAAATGCCTATTCAATCACTCACAAACTGCTGCCTGACTAACAGGCTTAAAAACTGTGCTGGAAAACTGTCAACAATTCAAGGTGTGATCTGATTTCTCCCTCTCATTCCAAAAATCTGATAAATACTTCAAAGGAGCCCTTCAAGACTGTTCTTTTTTCAGTCTTAAAACTTAGAAAATGTAATCTGCCTGCTTTCTCCCTATAGAATTGTGGAGAAGCAAAAAGGCTCCCAGAAGTCTGCAACTTATTTTTACAGCTGTTTAGATATATGATCTGATCCCCGATCAGGTCTGTCCGATCTCCCTCTGACATAATCTTGGCTCCAAAAAAGCACACTCTAATTTATATTTTAGGAGGATCCAACCTGATTAGTTTCTCCATCTTGAATTGTGGCCTAGTAAAAACACTTATGTGGTGTGCTGAATGTCTGCACAATAATTCTGGCACTTGACTGTGATATAATAAACTCTAGGTTAGCATTTTGTCCGACTTTGTACACAATACAGTGTGTAACTAAATAGAAGATAACAACAAGCTATACTCTGTGACTTGTTTTGCCTTTATTTGGCCATTTACAGTAAATTATGTTAAAAGTTTTACCTTTTTTTAAATGCAGATTCATAATTTTTTTCCTCAACATTCATGCAAGCACCACAAATAATTCTGCTAACATTTGTAATTTGTATGATATAGTTTCCTTGCTGCCTTTAGTCGAGCTAATGTAACAACCCCTAATATTCGATCCTAAGATAAAAATAGTTTAAGAACATTTGACCATATGAGTTAATAGAATAGGGACATAATATGAGGATGAGAATCTTGTGTGAATAACAGAAGAAATGGGTGTTCAGCTAAAATGAACGTCCAACTGCAGAGTTAAGCAAAACATTTAGCAGTGGCATTTTTACCACTGCTAAATGGGACAGCTTCCTTCTGGCAGCACCTGCTGGTGTCCAATTGACCAGTGGCTCATCCCCACCTGGCAGTTTCAGCTGTTAGATGGATATTCCCAACTGACAGGTGAATGTAAACAAACAGTAGGGATTGTGTAAAAAAGAGAAAAACAGCATGAGGTCCTCCCTGAAATTCATCCCAGGTTCTTCACTCAAAAGCAAGTCTCCCCTCCACCAAAAAAAATGTTTTTTTCATTTAGGGAGTGGGTACCTTTTTGTCACAAATTTCTACTCCCACTTCTTCATTTCTTTCCTAGACAGGAATTACATCAGCTTAGCCCCTCCCCCACATGTCCCAAGAGGCCGCTAGACCAGTCCCTTACCACTGCTGTGCCTCATGCATGTGCAATGGGGAGCTAGCTGTGAGACTTCAGGAAGTCACGGCCAGCTTTAATATTCAAAACAGTGATGCCAGGGGCTGCTGCCCAGTTAAAAATGAGCTCTGAGGAAGACACCACTGGAAAAGTCAACAGTTACAGTATTTGTATATATAGAAGGTCCCAGAAGATAGCTGTTGTGTTGCAGAGGCATCACCAGATATTCACAGGTGCCATCCCTGGTATTAAAGGCTCATCGAAGCAGCTGCCAATCTAAATAGAGAGGTAGGAATTTCAGACAGAGCCAGAGTCTCCCATGACTGGTGTTTCTATGCCATTTTGGCAAAACTTCTGACTTCAGACACCTGGTCCACAAAGCATTGGCAGGGAAGTTACATCTCTTTTATGACCCCCTGGATACATTTTCTGGTGGCTGGGAAGGGTGTAACATTGTGCACAATACTTGACTCATCAGAAAAACGTGTCCCCTGTAACACCCCAGAGCGTATGCAAGGCTTCATACAAAATTCTGCCATGCTTTTTTGTAGCTGGCATGCTGGGGGTCTGGCTTTTCAGTGGCAAGTCGAGAGGGGGCTGGCCCTATGTTATCTTTTGCCAGGCAAGGTAATGTGTGACAATGGCACTACCCTGCTGTCTGCTCTTCAGCAGTGAAAGTTGAAACACATGCCTTCCCTGGCATATGTCCTAAGTTCCTAGTAAGGTATAATTGAATTCCTGGATATCCAGCAGATGTCCAGAAGAAAGCAGAAATCTTAGGTGTTCATACCTGAAATCCAGGGGCTACACTAGCAGTGGCTGCACCAGAAGCAGCTGACCTTCAACAAGTATCTATGTGAGTAGGATTTAAGGACAGAAACAGGGGACCTGGGGTTCTTTTCACTACATGAATGGTTCCTTACACAGTGTAAAGGGAGGACAGTACAATTACAATACAGTTCAGTACAGAAGGGACTGGAGGGCCCTGCTTGTAGAGCTTACATTCTAAAGGGAGGGGGTGGTGGTACAAAAGGATAAAAGCTGCAGGGGATGGGTTGATGGGGGTGGCTCAGGTACAGTTCAGTTTTCAGTACAGTACAGTATTTGCAACTATTGTCTCTGAAATGATACACACTAATTTCCCCTTTTTTAAAAAAAAAACCTGCCTTATCTCTCCTTTCTAAGTCTAATATGGCTGTTTAAATACTTTGCATTAATTATACAAATGTTCTGGCATTTGTGAAATACTACATTCTAATATTTACTGTATATTTTTAGCCTTGTTGCTCACTCAGAAACTGAAGTCTTGTAAACCCGCTTACATACTGTGTAACAACTGAACAAATATTTATGGTTATTGTCTCTGAAATAATATGCTTTTTTTTTTTTTCATGCGAAAACCAGCAGCACCTCTTTCTTTTTTTTGCTCAAGTTACAAGTAATAGGCAGCAATTGTAACAAAAATTATACAAAGTAAGACAGACACACAATGTCCATCCAGGTTACATATGACCATAGAACTAGCTATCTGTCAGCTTTGCAGCTTCACAGTTCCCTACTGTGCATGCGCAAAGTGCACTGCACTTTGTGAATGGTCAAGCGGCAGGGAAAGGAGGAGGGGAGCTGAGCTTCTGGCTGAATTTGCTGCGGCAAACGCACCTGGAAATGGGAGCAGGTACCTGTTAAAACCAGGTACCTGTCAAAACCCCCCTGAAAGGTGCCAAATGTGGCAGCGGAGGCGGGAAGAGGCAGACAAGCGGAGCTTCCCCTTTTGTGTGGAGTAGTGTTGAGCGAACCCGGACTGTAACGTTCGGGTCCGTACCGAACTTTAGGGTGTCCGTGGCACGGACCCGGACCCGGACATTTCAAAAATCGTTCGGGTTCTTGCGAACAACTAACCGACGGGACGTCGAAGAGTTGTGCACCTCATTTTATCGTCTTGGGGCCTGGCTTGGGCTTGCTAAAAACTTTACAGGCCCAGGCCCAGGCACGGTGCCTGTGGGATTTCAAGCCATGCCTGGGCTTGCAATGTCAGGCCCAAGCGAGTTGTGATGAGGTGTGTTTTCCCCTTCGAGGCGAACAGACGGAGAAGGGCGGAGGCGACGGTGTAAACCGTGGAAAGTCCCCCCAAAACTGTCCATGGACCAAAATTGTCCATGGACGAGGGTAAAGGTCCACGCAAACGGCGTCGTTTAAGTCGGTCTTCGAGTCGAGGGGAGGAGGAAAGGGACGGCGAACTGGTAAGTGTTTCACGTCACGTGGACAGAGAATATG
>BLSH010137638.1:219996-232438 GCA_018402905.1 Glandirana rugosa
ATATATATATATATATATATATATATATATATATATATATATATATATATATATATATATATATATATATATATTATACAGTATCTCACAAAAGTGAGTACACCCCTCACATTTTGTGAATATTTTATTATAACATTTCATGTGACAACACTGAAGAAATGATACTTTGCTACACTGTAAAGTAGTGAGTGTACAACTTGTACATTCACTACTTTACATTGTAGCAAAGTGTAATTTCTTCAGTGTTGTCACATGAAAGGATATAATAAAATATTTACAAAAATGTGAGGGGTGTACTCACTTTTGTGAGATATTATATATATATATATATATATATATATATTGTGACATTATGCGAGGCACCACAATGGACGGGTGATACTTGTCGCCTTGCATGCGACAATCATTTTGAGGCGACTAGCGAAAGTCCGACCCGGGTTTTGAGGGACACCGTGGCAGAGCTGGTTCTGGCCCGGACTTTCTGGTCCAGTCAAACTTCTCTTCCCCTGCATTAATGATCAGGCAGCGATCCTGGATCTCAGAGGGAGAAAGCTGAGGGAGCTCTGGGTCATTTGCATCCATGGGCAAACTCGTGACTACCAGATGGAGCTGGTCGAGATTGACACCCCTTGCGGCAGAGTGACCCATTCAGTGGGAGTGGTACCTTCCCTGCTTCATGAAGCCCTAGTGGGGAGAAATTTTCCCCATTTTTGGAGGTTGTGGGAAGGCACAGAGAGCCTGGAGGAAAGAGCTCCCCCTGCTGAGGAGACACAGAAGTTCTCACCAGACCCTTTTTGCCAACCGAAAGGAGAGATTGGTGGCAGGACTGAGGAAGAAGGAGACCCTATTCTTTTTTCCTGTAATGGCTGGGGAGCCGGAGGAGCTGGAAGCTGGCTACCAGCAGATGGCTAATGTCCCAGACCATCTCTCTGTCCCTGACCATGAGAGTGAACCGAATGTTGACCTTCCGGAGAGAGGACTTCTGTACATAACAACTGTGGGATGTCACTCTCCTCAGAGCCAGATATAACATGAAGGTGATGCATGGGGAACTGGTGGACCCTAAATGGGGGGTGCTTTTTCCCTACATGGTGCTTAAAAATGATTTGTTGAATAAGGTGGTGAAACATGGAGAGGACGAACTGGAACAGCTAGTGGTTCCCAAACCCTTCCGCCAGATAGTGCTAGATCTGGCCCATGGTCATGTAATGGGGGGACATCTGGGTATGGAGAAAACCAGGGAGAGGATAACCCAGAGATTCTTCTGGCCTGGGTTGTATGCAGACATAAAAGAATGTTGTGAGTCATGCCCTGAGTGTCAAATGACAGCCCCGTCATCCCATTTTCATAGTCCCCTTGTCCCACTCCCCATAATTGAAGTGCCATTCGAGCGAATTGGCATAGATCTCGTGGGGCCAGTAGTAAAATCTGTCCAGGAACACCAGCACATCCTGGTGATACTGGACTATTCAACCCGCTATCCTGAGGCCATACCCTTGCTGAACACTTCCACTAAGACTATCGCCAAGGAACTGGTCCAGGTGTTTAGTCGGGAGGGGATCCCTAAAGAAATCTTGACTGATCAGGGTACCCAGCTCGGTTTACCACCCCCAAACTGATGGTCTGGTGGAAAGGTTTAACAAGACCCTCAAGAGTATGCTAAATAAGGTGGTGGATAAAGATGAATGAAATTGGAATTTTTTGCTGCCTTACCTCATGTTTGCCATACGAGAAGTTCCGCAGGCATCTACAGGGTATTCCCCCTTTGAACCCTTGTATGGTAGACATCCCAGGGGGCTGCTAGATGTCGCAAAGAAGACGTGGGAGGGAGAGGCCACCCCATATAGAAGCATCATAGAGCACGTCTCCTTGATGCAGGATGGAATCACAGCTGTCCTGCCCCTTGTACGAGAGTATATGGAGCAAGCCCAGGAGGCCCAGAGAAAGGTTTACAATCGGGATGCCAAAACCCAAACTTTCAACCCCCGGGACAGAGTGCTGGTGTTAGTCCCCACGGTCTAAAGTAAATTCCTGGCAAGTGGCAGGGTCCCTTTGAGATTAGGGAAAGAGTAGGGAAAGTAAACTACAAAGTTTACCAGCCTGGGAAAAGGAAACCAAAGCACATTTACCATGTTAATCTCCTAAAACCTTGGATGGACAGGGAGACTTTATTGGCAGTGCCCGCACCCCAAAAGGACAGGTTACCCCTAACCCCGGATGTCCCCATAATCGAGTCCTTGTCACTGATGCAACAAAATGGCGTTAAGGAATTTGTCAGTAAAAATAGAGACTTTTTCTCTTCCCTACCCGGACTGACCATTGTGCTACAACATGACATAATCACAGAACCCGGGGTCCGTGAAAATGTAAAATCCTACCCACTACCTGAGGCTAGACGAGAGGTGGTGGCGAGAGAAATAAAAACCATGTTGGAGTTAGACGTGAGAGAGGAGTCCCACAGGACCTGGTTGAGCCCTATAGTACTGATCCCAAAACCCCATGGCACTATCCGGTTCTGTATCGATTTTAGGAAGCTGAATGAAGTGTCTAAGTTTGACGCATACCCGATGTCATGGGTTGAACAACTTGTGGATAGGTTGGGAGGGGCTTGGTACATAACAACCCTAGACCTAACTAAGGGATACTGGCAGATCCCCCTAACGGAGTCAGCAAAGGAAAAAACGTCCTTCTCTACCCCCGAGAGGTCCTTCCAATATAACCGAATGCCGTTTGGTCTGCATGGGGCCCCTGCATCTTTTCAGAGGATGATGGATAAGACTTTAAGGCTGCATCAGCCCTATTCTATGGCCTATCTGGATGATGTCGTCATCCACAGCCCAGATTGGGAATCACATCTGCCCCAGGTGCAGGCAGTAGTAGATTCACTGAGGGTAACAGCCAACCCTAACAAGTGTGCCATAGGTCTTGAGGAGGCCAAATGCCTTGGCTATGTGATTGTTCGAGGTCTGATTAAGCCTAAAACCAATAAGATCAAGGCCATTCAAAAGTGGCCCCAACCGGTGAACAAGAAACAGCATATTACCGACGCTTCATGCCCGACTTTGCCATCATTGCCGTCCCTGACAAAGGGTATCAGGAATTGTTAAGTGTAATCCCAAAGCTGAAAAGGCCTTCCAGAAATTGAAGCACGTCCTTTGTGTACATGCTCGTGACTCCGGACCTCACAAAGGAGTTTGTTGTTCAAACCGACACATCTGAGGTGGGACTAGGTGCTGTTCTGTCCCAGATCAAAGATGGCGTGGAGCACCCGGTCGTCTACTTAAGCAGGAAGCTTAATAGACATGAAAAGAATTATGCCATCGTGGAGAAGGAGTGCCTGGTGGTCTAGTGGGCCTTAGAGGCCCTAAAATACTACCTGCTGGGAATGTCATTCAGGCTAGTCACCGACCATGCCCCCTGAAGTGGATGTGTAACAACCGGGAGAAAAATAGCCAGGTGACTAAGTGGTTCCTGGCCCTGCAGCCAGGCTGGAAGGCTCCAAAATAACACAGATGGTCTTTCCCGGGCCCACGGCAAAGTTGAGTCAGTTGCTCCACCCCAGGGGCTTGAGCAGAGGGGGGGGGATATGTGACCTTATGCAAAGCACCAAAATGGACGGCTGATACTTTTCGCTTTGCATACAATCATACAATCATTTTGAGGCGAGTCCGACCCGAGTTTTGCCGGCCACCATGGCAGAACTGGTTCTAGCCTCGACTTTCTGGTCCACTCAAACCCCTCTCCACATGAATTTAATGATTAGGAAGAGATCTCATTTGAGCTTAATCCTGGATCTCAGAGGGAGAAAGCCGAGGGAGCTCTGTGTGCTAATTTGGACTCTAAAGAACAAGGTTTGCAATGTGCTTATGTTTTGTGGGTGTCGGCAACAGCCCCATACTGTATAGAGAGGAATCTCTTTGTTTAGTGTAGCGCCAGACTACGAGGTTTTGCTTTCTGTTTATGTTTTGATTTTGCAAACCTGTAAAAATAAACTTGGCAAGCTGCCAGACTTTAAAGCGGAGTTCCACCCAAAAGTGGAACTTCCGCTTTAAGTCCTCCTCCCCAGCTCCAGATGCTGAAACTGAGCTTTTGGGGAGGAGGGGGGGTGGGGATACCCTATTTTTAGGGGTACTTCCGCCCCGATCGCCTTAGGCGATCGGAAGTGGAAGGACTCCTTCCCCCTCCCTCCCGAAGTCTTCTGGGACACAGGACAGGTCCTAGAAGACTTCGGGACCAATCACAATGCGCAGCGCCGCTCGCGCACGTGCAGTGTGCGCCCGGCCGTGAAGCCGCGGCCGGGTGCCCACAGTAGCAATGCCGGCGCCGCGGAGGGGAGGGGGAGAGGAGCGAGGCTCCGTGCGGCTCCATCGCTGGACCGGGAGACAGGTAAGTGTCGGTTTATTAAAAGTCAGCAGCTACACTTTTTGTAGCTGCTGACTTTTAATAAACCTAAGGAAAGGGTGGAACTCCGCTTTAAAGAAACTGACATCCATGCTGAATCTTTTCCCCTGAAAAGTGATCCCCACAAGCTAATCTCCCACAATATATATATATATATATATATATATATACACACACACACACACATATATTCAGTGGGGATCGAAAGTTTGGGCACCCCAGGTAAAAATTTGTATTAATGTGCATAAAGAAGCCAAGGAAAGATGGAAAAATCTCCAAAAGGCATCAAATTACATATTAGACATTCTTACAATATGTTAACAAAAGTTAGATTTTATTTCCATCATTGACACTTTCAAAATTACAGAAAACAAAAAAATGGTGTCTTCAAAAGTTTGGGCACCCTGCAGAATTTATAGCATGCACTGCCCCCTTTGCAAGGCTGAGACCTGCCAGTGTCATGGATTGTTCTCAGTCATCGTCTGGGAAGACCAGGTGATGTCAATCTCAAAGGTTTTAAATGCCCAGACTCATCTGACCTTGCCCCAACAATCAGCACCATGGGATCTTCTAAGCAGTTGTCTAGAAACCTGAAACTGAAAATTGTTGACGCTCACAAAGCTGGAGAAGGCTATAAGAAGATAGCAAAGCGTTTTCAGATATCAATATCCTCTGTTCGGAATGTAATTAAGAAATGGCAGTCTTCAGGAACAGTGGAAGTTAAAGCAAGATCTGGAAGACCAAGAAAAATATCAGACAGAACAGCTCGCAGGATAGTGAGAAAAACAATTCAAAACCCACGTTTGACTGCACGATCCCTGCAGAAAGATCTGGCAGACACAGGAGTTGTGGTACACTATTCCACTATAAAGAGATACTTGTACAAATATGGTCTTCATGGAAGAGTCATCAGAAGAAAACCTCTTCTACGTCCTCACCACAAAAATCAGCATTTGAACTTTGCAAATGAACATATAGACAAGCCTGATGCATTTTGGAAACAAGTTCTGTGGACCGATGAGGTTAAAATTGAACTTTTTGGCCGGAATGAGCAAAGGTACGTTTGGAGAAGAAGGGGCACAGAATTTAATGAAAAGAACCTCTGTCCAACTGTTAAGCATGGGGGTGGATCAATCATGCTTTGGGGTTGTATTGCAGCCAGTGGCACAGGGAACATCTCACGAGTAGAAGGAAAAATGGATTCAATAAAATTTCAGCAAATTTTGGATGGTAACTTGATGCCACCTGTGAAAAAGCTGAAGTTAAAGAGAGGATGGCTTCTACAAATGGATAATGATCCTAAACACACCTCGAAATCCACGGGGGATTACATCAAGAGGCATAAACTGAAGGTTTTGCCATGGCCTTCACAATCTCCTGACCTCAACATGATTGAAAATCTATGGATAGACCTTAAAAGAGCAGTGCGTGACAGACAGCCCAGAAATCTCAAAGAACTGGAAGACTTTTGTAAGGAAGAATGGGCAAAGATACCTCAAACAAGAATTGAAAGACTCTTGGCTGGCTACAAAAAGCGTTTACAAGCTGTGATACTTGCCAAAGGGGGCAGTACAAGATATTAACTCTGCAGGGTGCCCAAACTTTTGCAGACGCCATTATTTTTTTCTGTTATTTTGAAAGTGTAAATGATGGAAATAAAATCTAACTTTTGTTGACATATTATAAGAATGTCTAATCTGTAATTTGATGCCTTTTGGAGATTTTTCCATCATTCCTTGGCTTCTTTAATTCCAATTAATTTTATTGAACAACAGATACAGAGATTACAAGTTACAAGGTATACAACGTAAAGAAGCATTCCATGTTAATTGTGTGGTACAAGGATAGAGGGACACTGTATATAGAGCAAGTATGGGCACAATTTAAAAAGATAAATCAATGAATGACAGTATATCAAAGGGTAGGGGGAGATAAGAGATGATACTTATTATGTCTAATCACCGGGAGAAGAGGTCTAATTCCCAAATGTAAGTGCATACTGAGATAGAATGTTAAATATGAATGAATAGATTAGCTACACGTGTAACTTGGTGTGTAGTTAAAAATAAAACAGTTGGCTCGAATAAGAATTTATAAGTCGGGAAGAGGTATGGGGTGGGGGGGGGGGGTAGACCTTCGTAAATTAGATATATGGTGATTGTTAGAAATAAATAGGTTTCCCCTATGCGCTATGACAGCTCAACTTGAGCTGAGTTGTTTATATTCCTGGGTGGTTTTATAGTCAATCCATCTAAACCAAATTTTGTGATAAGAGGAGATATTGTCATCCGAGACAGCGATTAATTCCTCCATCTCTTGGGTTTTGTTGAGTCTAGTCAGCCAATTTTGGATAGATGGGCACGTCTCCTTTTTCCACATAACAGGGATGCACATTTTAGCTGCGTTAACCATGTGCATGGCTAAAGATTTATGGTAAGAGTAACCTAGGGGGGAGTAATGTAGTAGGTATTGATGATATGAAAAATCCATGGGGCAAAGGGTAATTTCTTTAATAATCTTGTGTATTTTCTTCCAAAAAGTCATAATGCGAGGGCATTCCCACCAAATGTGGATCATAGTGCCAGGGGAGGCCTTACACCTCCAGCAGGTGTCTGGAGTTTGTGGGAAGAGTTTATGAATAGTGGAGGGGGTCCTATACCAATGTGTAAGAACCTTATAATTGTGTTCTTGTGTAGAAACGTTCCTGGATCCTTTGAGATTTGTGTTTAGAATGCTAGACCACTGGTTTAGGTCGCTTTTTTGGTTCATCTGTGAATCCCAAGCTTTCATGATGGGTAATATATAATCAGGGTCATAGTCAGAGAGAATGGAGGAAATTTTTGCTATGAGATGCCTTTGTGGGGGTCCACAGCAGAGGGTCTCAAATGGAGTTTTCGGTTTGATGAAAGTTGATCTTGTTCCAGGGCTATTTAAATAATGTCGAAGCTGAAAGTAAGCCCAGTTAGAAATTGGAGGTGATTCGTCAAAAGATGGCATGTCTGAAATTTTGCAAAAGTTTCCTAATTTAAAGAATTGGTAAGCTCTGGGATTGGTCGATGGTGCAAAGGAGGCTAAGCCACGGTCATTACCAGGGGGAAATTGTGGGTTGTATTTTATTGGCGTAAGGGGTGGAAACCAATTTAGCGCTAAAAGCTAATTGTCGAAAGGTTTGAATCGGGGGGGGGGGGCCACTAGTGGATGATCTTTGAACAATTTGTCTATTGTTGGATCCGGGGTCCAGGCGGCGTTTTGGGGTGGGAGACCTATTATCAGTTGTTCAATGTTAACCCAATCCTTTTCCTTATTATGGATATGCCAGTCAATTAATTTGGCTAGGAGGGTGGCTTTATGATATTTTTGGAAATTCGGTAGACCTATTCCCCCCAGTTCTTTGGATGCGGAGAGTCTTGCTAGGCTTATCCTGGGGGATTTCCCCTTCCAAATGAACTTTGAAATGCTGGCTTGTATGGATTTAAAAAATGCTTTGGGAATGGCTAATGGGATCGTTTGAGCGAGGTATAGAAACCTGGGGAGGGTGTTCATTTTTACTGCTGCCGCCCGACCAAACCATGAAAGATTGGCTTTGCTCCAGTAAGTAAAGTCTTTTGCACAACTCTGTAGGAAGGTGGAGTAATTTAGAGGAAAAAGGTTAGATAGGATTGCTGGAAGTTGAATGCCTAGGTATGGTAGTGAATCGGTTTTCCAGGAGAAGGGGGATATACTTTGGCAGTGGTGAAGGGTGGTGGGCGATAAGTTAATATTAAGAGCAAAGGATTTGTTCAAGTTCATTTTGAAATTCGAAAGCTCGCCATGTGTGTGGAAATCCTTTAGTAAATTAGGTATAGTGGTTGGTGGTTTAGATAAGAACAATAGGATATCATCCGCGAATGCCGTTATTTTGATCATGCGGTCTTTTATAGGAATTCCGGATATGTCTGGATTATCTTGGATTTTACGGAGGAGGGGGTCAATTGTAAGTATAAAGACTAACGGGGATAGGGGGCACCCCTGCCTCATTCCATTGCGGATGGGGAAGGCGTCCGACAGGTGGCCATTTACTTTCACTCTAGCCTGGGGGCATGAGTACAGGCTTAGGATATTACCTAGCATGAAGTCTCCTAATCCCAGGTTTTGGAGGACAGCTTCCATATAGTCCCAGGCCACTCTGTCGAACGCCTTCTCCGCATCCGTCGATAGAAAGAAACCCTTTGTGTCTGTTTTACGCATTCCAATATTTGATATTGATTGCTTTAATCGTGTTATCACGCGTTTCGCGCCCAGGGACAAATCCTGCTTGGTCAGCGGATACAAGGTCAGGTATAAATGGGAGTAGTCTATTGGCTAAGATTTTTGCAAATAACTTAATATCCGAATTCAAA
The DNA here is from genome assembly GCA_018402905.1 of Glandirana rugosa. Lineage (NCBI taxonomy): Eukaryota > Metazoa > Chordata > Amphibia > Anura > Ranidae > Glandirana > Glandirana rugosa. Next base: position 228,777 of record BLSH010137638.1, read on the forward strand.
AGTGAGATGGGCCTATAGTTAGTAACCTGTGTGTTATCCTTGTGAGGTTTCGGTATAACCGTAATATGGGTCTCTAAGAGGTCAGTAGGAGGATTTGGTGTTTGGGCTAAGGAGTTGAATGCTTTCAGGAAGTTATTGGTTAAGACATCAGGGAAAGTCTTATAGTAGATATTGGGGAGACCGTCGGGACCTGGGCTTTTGCCAGGTTTAGATGCGTGGAGATCGGTGGCGAATTCTTGTGACGTGATAGGTTTTTCAGGAGATTCTAAATCCGCTGCTGAAAGTTTAGGGAGGCGTAAAGAGGTTAGGAAGTCTATAATGTTTTGTTTCCGGTGATGTTTTTGGGAGGTAGATTGTGCCTGAGATGGGAGATTATAGAGTTTAGAATAATAGTGTACAAAGGTTTTAGCTATATCTTCGGTGCGTGTTTGTTTGACACCTTTGCGGTCTTGGATCTGAGAAATTTTGTTTTGGGTTCTTTTCTCTTGCAGCATTCTGGCTAGAAGTTTACCACTCTTATTTGCATGTTCATAAAAAAATTTAGATGATAGAGTGTAGTTACGCCTTATTCGCTTGCCTAATTCATTTAGTAGGTCTTTTCTAGCTAGGATTAAATCATTATATGTCGTAGCTGCTTTAGAACGTTTATGTGCACTTTCAAGTAGCCGGATTCGTGCGGAGAGATCATCAATTTTAATCTGTTTCTCTCTTTTCTTTTGTGCTAGTAGAGATATAAGGTGACCCCTGATAACACATTTGTGCACTAGCCAGATGTTTAAAGCTGATGTGTCTGGTTTGTCGTTTTTAGCGAAATAATCTACTAGTGTGTTTTTGATTTGGGCAAGTACGGATGGATCAGATAAAAGAAGAGGGTCAAGACGCCAGGATTTCTGAACAGCTTCATATACAGGTAGTTTTAAAGATATTGTGATGGGATGGTGGTCTGAGATCAACATGGGTTCAATAGAGGCCGAGTGGAGATATTTTAGGTCCTTCTGAGAGATGAAAAAATAATTGATACGTGAATATTTTGCATGAGGGGGCGAATAGAACATAAAATCTTTTGTGTCTGGGTGCAAAGTTCTCCAGGAGTCATGTAATGAAAGTAAGTTAAGTTGGTTTTTAATCTGTTTCAGAGCTTTGTAGGGAATGGAAGAGGAGCCCGAGGAGGAGTCGAGGTGGGGGCTAAGGGGAATGTTTAGATCACCGCCTAGGATGACCATGCCTTCATGAAACGGGATAAGCAAATCGAGGATTTGTCGAAAAAATGTAACCTGATGGGCGTTGGGGGCGTATAGGTTGACCAGTATTATGGGTTTAGAATGCAATGTGCCTTTGATGAAAAGATAACGACCTTCAGGGTCGGCAAGTTGGTCTTTGAGGATAAATGGCAGGTTTTTATGTAAGAGGATTGCTACTCCCTTTGTTTTAGTCTTGTTATTAGAGGCCAGAAAAATGGACGTGTAGTGTTTATTTGTTAGTTTGGGAGGTTTAGATTTTAAGAAGTGGGTCTCTTGTAGGAAAGCAACATGAGCTTTGTATTTCTTGATTTCACCTAGGGTCAGAGATCTTTTTTGGGGGTATTCAAGCCCTTAGCGTTAATGGAAATTAATTTAAGGGTGGTGGAGTTAGACATTTCACCTGGTTTATGGATGCAGAAGGTCTAGGGGGGTAATGAAGGGGGGATGTACTGTGAGAAAAGGAGATTAGACTATAGTTAATTTGGGGGTGAGTGGATTGGGAGGGAGGTCACCGAGGGTCGAGTGGGATACAGCGCCTGGGCCGGCCCACTATGTAGAGCCTCTGGATGAACAGTCCGGCTGGTCCGGACTGAGGGGGGAGTAGGTGGTCTGTAGCACGGGGAGGAGTCATGGCACACCTCAGGGGAGGATAGTAATGGAAGAGTGGAGAGCATAGTAATGGGTATAGATGATTATTTAGGCAAAAAAAAAACAATCAAAAATCTTAACAATATAATACTGCCTCAGCAATAGGGAGATAACATGTTGGTAGAATACCGCTATGTACGGAACATCTCAATGAAACAAATACATATCAATAGAACAATAAACAAGATATACCTTTTAACCTTTGAGGGGTAAAAATCTGCAGACATAAAGGTTAATGTAAGTAGGGTATAGTAGATTCCAGGAGGGGGAATCACATAAACGACAAAAGGCTATTCTACAGGGGGGTTACCCCAACAGGGTTCATTAAGGTCTGAAAAGCCTAGATTTTTCTTGAAGTATTCCGTCCGTCTTTGTTGACGAAGATTCGTGTTAAATACAGACGATGCTGGAGGTATTAGGGCATGTACATCTGGTGAATGGTGCATAAAAAGTGGGGTTGTAAAGTAGTAACACTGGGAATATTGTTTTGAGGCTCAATTACAGTCCTTGACGTTCATCTGTAAGGATCCTAATATGGCACCCAGGGTCGTGCATGTAAATTGTAGATAGATGTGTTCAGACGATCTTCATAATGGGAGAGGGCCTGCATTGTTTAGAATTGACTTCGCTCTTTGGCTGCTGCGAATGAGCGAGTTGAAAGAACGGAGAGGAGTAGAAGGCGGACTGGTTGATGAAAGTTTTCCGAAGAGAATAGATTGGCGAGGTGTAAATAGGGCTGTCTGTCTGGAGACAATAGGGAGCAATAAAGGGCTAAAGATGAAACGAAAGGTAGATATGCTGAGATACATATTTTCTGAGTAAAGAGCGGCAGGGAGGGGTAAAGCAGGTAGGTGAGAGTTGTTTAGAAAGGCAGATCCAATATTGGAAAGTTACCGTCTGGGGAGCTGTAGGGTTTATTCACCGACAGGCTGTATCGGGTTAGGTCGGTCTTTATTTGCCGTCCGCTCCCCTCGTTCTCTGCGATAGGGAGTGGTATTGATGCGTCTGCGTGGAGTACGTTGCTCCAATGGATGGGGGACAAGCTCCTTCCAGTGTTCGGGTAGGACGAATTTGTGGTACCACTCTGGGACAGGAATCTCCGGAAGGCCAGTGAAGCTGAAGAACTGAGGAAGATCCGCTGGGGTATGTAACGTGAACGATCTTCCTTGGACAGTAACACACAGACCAAATGGAAAACGCCATTTGTACACGATGTGTCTTTCTCTCAACGCTGCTAGAATAGGGCGCAAAGCCCTGCGGGGGTTCAGGGTGATTTGAGATAGGTCCTGGTAGATCTTGATTTCTGAGTAGTGTTGAGCGAACCCGGACTGTAACGTTCGGGTCTGCACCGAACTTTAGGGTGTCCGTGGCACGGACCCGGACCCGGACATTTCAAAAATCGTTCGGGTTCGGTCCGGGGTTCTGCTATTTTACTCCACGTGTTGAGAAGCTGCAGGGCCCAGGCCCAGGCACGGTGCCTGTGGGATTTCAAGCCACGTCTGGGCTTGCAATGTCAGGCCCAAGCGAGTTGTGATGAGTCTTTAGTTCTAGATGGTCCTGGATAGAGTTTAGTGGGACTTGGGGGCGTCCCGAAACGCGGGATAAGATCGTCGCAACTCTCTTTCTGTGTAGCACATGTTTACCGCAAAAGGTAAACCAGACACACAATGACAGGTTCCTTCTAGCAAGTGCAATGTATGGGGTCGCCTAGAAGGAGTCAAGAAGTCGAAGTGACCGGAAGGCCTCTAAGGACAGGGTCTCACCATGGTGTTT
>BLSH010137638.1:236748-259083 GCA_018402905.1 Glandirana rugosa
TTTATTTGTAGGGCACTTGCCCTAGTTTGAAGATGATTTTAGAACAGTTATATGGCTTCTACCGTTAATTAATACTTTTCAGACACAGTTTGAAGATAATCCACATTCACCTCCATTTTTGATTTTTTTTATGTTTTTATTTTTTTAAAAATATTTACAGTTATTTCCCTGTCCCCATTTTTTTGTAGGGCACTTGCCCTACCCTTACCCCCATTTTACTTCCTTTTGCAGCCCTCTAGGGCTTTCCAGGACTTTGTTACAGCCATTTTTGTGCCTAAAAGTTCGGGTCCCCATTGATTTCAATGGGGTTCGTTGTCCGTGCGATCGTTCGGGTTCCGTCCGGACCCGGACCCGGACTTTGTCCCGAAGTTCGGACGGACCAGCAGAACCCGAACTTCCAGAGGTTCGCTCAACTCTATTTCTGAGCCATTAAATTGAATGTCTTCTTGATCCCTGGCTCTCATGGCTACTTCCTCTTTTAATTTGAAGTCCATAAAGCAGCAGATAATATCTCTGGGAGGATCTCCCTCTCTTCCTCTGGGTCTGAGTGCTCTATGTGCTCTCTCAAGCTCCACATGGGCATCTGCTGGCCTTTCAGTAAGGTTATTGAAGAGCGATTGAAGTGCTAAGGGTATCTGATCGTGTTCGACCGATTCTGGGATACCTCTTATCCTTAGATTTCGCCGTCTGCCTCTGTTATCGAGGTCCTTTAGCCTTCTTTGCATCTCAATTAAGTGGTACTGGAAGCGTGTGCTGTGTGCTTGGAGCTCCCTGACATCTTCCACGTGGTGTTCGGCGGCTCTTTCTACTTCCTCCAACCGATCGGAAATTCCTCGTATCTCGTCCTTCAGGTCAGTAACTGCATCAGATAGGGCTCCTTTGATGTCTGAAGCTATAGATTGTAGGTCCGACATCTTGGGCATCTGTTGGATGAGGGAAAGGAGTGTGTCCTGGTCCGAAGGAGCTGTCAGGCAATTTGAGCTCTCAGTGTTCTTCCTCGCGGCGGCCATGTTTAGGGAGGCTGACCGAGGAGAGGAGGCCGCAGACGAGGTAGTCGGCTGAGAACGAAATAAATTCGGCAGATTGCGGCTCAGTTGGGTGTGCGGGGTGTTCGTGAAGGGCAGTTGTCGTCCTATTTTGTCCATTGCGGGTGAATGCTCGCTTATGAGAGCTTTTTCCTCCCCCAGTATGCCGGAGCTCCTAGATTAGGCGTCCATCTTGCCCACGCGCTCAGCCACGCCCCCTCCTTGGCTTCTTTATGCACATTAATACAAATTTTTACCTGGGGTGCCCAAACTTTCAATCCCCACTGTATATATATATATATATATATATATATATATATATATATATATGACAGAAATATAGATATATATGTCAATTAGTTTATTTTAATAGTATATTCCAGTCACTCTTTGACAACCCTGAACTCCAACTGGTGTTTGGTTTGCCAGAGCTTTACCGGTGGAGATTTGAAAAACCTAATATCTGAAGAAACAGTTGTGGCACAAATATTTACCTACAACTTTCCAATGACCAATGGCTTGTTCAAAGTGTTTGACAAAGAAATGAAAAATTGACTGTTCTGGTGTCACTTTTGTGGTCCCCAATATGGACCATCACCTCCCTAATGGTCTTGCCCATCTAAACCAACCCACATGGGTATTTAATTAATCATATTACATTCTTACTACGACAATTTACAAGGATGTGTGAAGAAATCATTGCATTGTGTGCAGTGCCCACGGGGAAACATGCCCTGTCAGGGTTTGGTATTGTGTAAGCCAATTCAGTCTGTTGTTGGAACCTCGGTTTCCTTGAACAATAGCATTTATCATCACATCTGATCTCTTACAGACAAACAAAGGGGTTTTCTTAAATATATCCTGAAACTTCTGGTCACTGGAAAGACAGGTCCTGTCATAAGCAAATGCTTTACTTAAAGTAGAACTATGGGCAAAACTTTTTTTTCAAATTGGGTAGAGCAAGATGCGGTTATAACCCCTGTCATATTTTTTTCCCTCTCTCTGTCCCATTGTGGAGATTTCTCTTCACTCCCTGTCCCATAGCCAAACAGGAAGTGAGAGGAAATCTCTGCAAATTAAAGGAATTGGCTGCTTGTCTCTAGAGCTCCGTCCCACTCTGGCCGATCGATCCACTTCGCAGCTATCAGACAGAGCAGTAATGCTCTAATCGAATCCCCATCAATTCCAGGGGGATCCAGGGCCCCCTTGATGTCCAAAGGGGGGGCCAGGAGAGACTTAATGCACCAACTCAGTGCTGATCACAGGCTGCAGGACAAATCCAACATGTTTCCCGGCAAGCTTCATGAAGCAGATGCAGGGGGAAAGGAGATGGAAGCCTGCTACGATCCTCCACCCCAAAAGGACTCATGACTGGACTCCCCCACAGTGAGTACTGTAGCTCTTGCTGCCCCCTCACCGGCATCCACAGTTTCTCTCATAGAGAGAACATTAGAAGATCTACTAATGACACCTATGGGAGATCTCCCCAGCAGCCCAGCGATCCCATCCGATCAGATCCATCCTTCAGCAGCATATCCCACAGACTTTGCCAATCTCATGGCCACATTCTCTAAGATGCTAGCTAGAGGCCTGGCTCAAACAGCCACACAGATTACATCCACTATTCAAGCTGTCATCCACTGTCTGGGCACCAGGCTAGAAGCCATAGAGCTGAAAACAGGGCATACAATCGCTAGGGCAAATCAAAATTCAGCCCGCATCCAGGATCTACAAGATCCACTGGAAACAGCTCTTGGGAAACTCGATGACCTAGAGAACCATTCTAGACTGTACAACTTTAGAATCAGGGGGCTCCCTGAATCCATCAAAGACGCCCCATGAGCGTCTCACTCCCTCATCAAGGATCTTATCCCTGACATACCAGACCAGCGCCTGGAACTTGACATGGCCCATAGGGCCTTACAACCCCCAAGAGAAGATGGTCTCCCCAGGGACATCATAGTGAAACCCCACTATTACAGCATGAAAGAGGATATTATGCGAAGATCCAGGGAGGCTGATCAGCTCAACATTCAAGGCCATGCGGTCCAGGTGTTCACAGATATGTCCCTATCTACTATTCAGCATCAACATTCTCTCAAACCATTGACAATGGTGTTGTCGCAAAAGGCTATTAAATATTGGTGGTCCTTTCCTTTCAAGCTCAGCTTTCAATACCAGAACAAATCTTTTGGCTTCTCCACCATTCAAGATGGTGAACGTATTCTTCTACGCTTGGGCTTCATCTCCCAAGACCCCTACTCTGCAGATGCCCCCTCTACTTCCTCCAAGATCTCAGGTCCTGTAAAGCGCCCCCCTCCATTGAGCCCCATCGCACCTTTATGGCAAAAGCAACAACCCAAGAGGTCAAGTATGCCAGACCTCTTTGATTTCATCCCTGTCACACCTGGATCTCTTATGTATTTTTGTCCCCCCTTTTTTTATTTTTGGATCTCGCAGAGATCAACTTAACTGGGGGGGGGGGGGAAGGAGGGGGACAAGAGAACAGTTTTTCCACCTTTTATATGAAGGATGAATAATTCCTGTCTTTTCATAGGGCTATTTGAAATTGTTGGTCTTTACAGGGCGATTTCATAATTTTAAGCTGGACTATTTCATGCTGTCGGCCCTAAGGGAAGTTCTGGGAGGATGATTCTTCTCCCAGGGTTCCCCGCAGGAGCTCTTAGCAGCAAAGAACCCTCTGGTTGTTTTTTGGTTTGAAGTTTATGTGTTTGCATTCCTAATCCTTCCCCCTCTGAGACTATTTACCCGACCCTCAATGGGAAACGGGCTTTCCTTAGTCCTGAACATAAGTTTCAGAGGGGGACCCTCTTATATAATTTGGAAAGTATATGTAATATTTGCATACAATATTTGTGCCCCTTCAGTGTCCTATTTAATATCGGGGACCGCTCTAAGATTTGTTGGACTTAGGCCGGAGCGACTACGTGCTCCTCCATCTGTCTCAGTGTTGGGGTTTTACCCCTATACCGGGCAGATCTTGGCCCACCAAGTTGCTGGGTCAGATCAAGATTCTCTAACCAAATGGGAGTGGGCAGGTCCATTCCCACTCCAGGGAAGCTGGAGAAGCCCGTATGGGAGATCTCCAGTTTCCACCTCCTCTTCCGTTCTTCTCTCTTTTTCATTTCTGCTCACATTCTATGTTTCTCTCGTTTTTTCCAGACACCGAAGATTGTCCTTCAGCAGCAGAGTTTGGTTCCAGGTAGCCCAGACCTCCCAGTTCCAGATCGCTTTTGGCTCTCCTCCCATTGGTGGATACGTCTCTGCTGTGTTTTGAGCTGTATCCGCTTTCTGATCTCTGAATGCGAGTAACACATGTAAGCTCCCCATCCAGATTGCCTCCCATAATGTACATGGCCTAAATTCTCCGACTAAAAGAGGTAAAATGTTTCAGTTATATCATTCAAGATGTACTTTTACTGCAGGAAACCCACTTCCCCAAATGATATAAACCCTCTTATATACACCACAAATTTCCTCAGTTTCACCTCTCAAATGCAGAGGAGAAAACTAAGGGAGTGTGATTAGCACACTTCCTTTTCCCCCTCAAAGGAGATAGCCGACCCCGAAGTCAGATACCTGCTCCTAGTAGGCACCATCAATGATATTGCCTTTACCTTTGTATCCTACTATACCCCGAACTGGGGGCAGGCAGATTTCTTCTCCTCTATGATGGATTCCCTTTCCCCTCACTTTGCAGGTATGGTAGTCATGGGGGGGCGACACTAATTTAGCCCTAGACCAGATACTCGATAAATCGGGTAGTGGTCACCCTCGCCTCCTAAGACCCCCAAAGGGTAGCACTAAGATAGCTAAACTCCTTCACACACAGGGATTGGTGGACATTTGGAGGGAAATAAACCCATCCGCAAAAGACTACACATACTACTCGGCCCCGCATTGCTCCTTCTCTTCTCACATTTTCGTCTCCAATAATGCTTTACCATGCATCTCTATATCGGTGATTAGAAACTCCTCATTATCTGACCACTCACCTTGGCTAACCTTGAAAAGGAGTTTCTAAAAATTTCCAAACTTCATAAATGAAAACCAACCACAAGATCGCTTGCCCAATTAGAATCAGCGCGTCTTTTACCTAATATGGCCCTCACCACTCAAGTAGAAAAGGAGCTGCGTTAGTCTAATGCCAAACACTACTTGTTGAGGGATAAAATAGCCAACAGGCTGTCCCCTAGGATGAGAACCCTCTCCTTCCCCAAAATGTGCTCTTTATCGGGAACCCTTTCTCAGAACCCGGACAACATAATGGCCACCTTCAATAAATTCTACTTAGATTTATATAATGCTAATGTCAAGGCCTCCCTGAAAGCACTGGGGGGAATTTCTAGACGGGATATCCCTCCCCAAATTATCTACCGATCACCACACTGATCTCGAGGCATCCATCTCAGATTCAGAGGTTTTAGAAGTCATTAAACACATTAAAAATGGCTCAGCTCCTGGGCCTGATGGATTCTCCGTCCGCTACTAAAAACATTTGGTCCGACCCTTTCCCCACACTTGACGAGATTCTTCAATGCCCTCCGGAAGGGGACCACAGTAGACAATGATTCTAATTTTGCGTATATTTCGGTCATTCCTAAACCAGGCAAAGACTCTACCGAGGTTAGCAATTACAGACCAATATCTTTAATAAATAATGACCTCAAAATTCTGACAAAAATTTTAGCAAATAGACTGTCAACATTTATTAATCGATATATACATAAGGATCAAGTTGTGTTAATCCCGGGCAGGCAAGGGCCAGACCAAATTCGCAGAACCATCAATATCATATCATTGCTGTGTTCGGGTTGGGATGGGAGACCTCGTCAGGAGGGTTTCCTTTTGTCTATAGATTTACAAAAGGAGTTTGATAAAGTGGAAAGGTCATACTTGCTTGAGGTGCTATCCAGGTGGGGTTTTGGACCGCATTTTATAGGGATCCTTAGGACTTTTTATTCTAATCCCAGTGCATGGGTACGCCTTCAGGGTCGCTACTCAGAATCATTCCCTATTACAAAGGGCACTAGACAAGGTTGTCCCTTGTCTCCCCTAATATTTGCGATTGCGATAGAGACACTTGCAATAGGGATACAAATCATCCAGACATACGTGGGGTGCGGTGTGGCCATGGAGTCCATAAATGTACATTATTTGTGGACGACTTATTGCTTTTCATAATGTCACCAATAACCTCTACACCGAATATTCTAGCTCTATTGAAGAAATTTAGGAGGGTCTCGGGGCTACAAGTGAATTCATCAAAATCTACTGCTCTTAACATTTTGATTCCTTCCCAAATTATTGGCAGCCTAAAAGAACACTTCCCATTCCACTGGAGCGAGCATCAACTCTCACACCTGAGGGTCAACCTGATGGCAGACGTGGGCCAATTGTACAATGCTAATTACCCTATGACATATAGAAAACTAATTTCTGACATAGAATCATGGTGTAAGTGTGATTTATCCTGGATGGGGAGAGTCAATTGGTCAAAATGACCTTGTTACCACGATTACTATACCTCTTTAGAGCTCTACCAATTCCAATATTAAAATCGCAACTGAATAAATTTCAAGCCAAAGTTATTAAATTAGTTTGTGGTCCGCCAGGGTACCGTAGCCCTAGGAGTGTTCCCTTCAGATTATGCACCCAAGGGTTCTTGGGCCTCCCAGATTTACGGAAATATTTTCAGGCGGACCAATTAGCCCAAATCTCATTAGTCTACACTCGGGGAACCAAACCCAACTGCATTGGTATAGAACGTTAGGCCATACCTAATTACACTATTGATTACCTCCCCTGGTGTCCACCCAAAAACAGACCATCTATACTATCTCCCACACTATCTCACTCTATGACCCTTTGTGATAAGATCCACGCAAACCCCTCTATCACATCTGAGGTTCGTCCGCTAACCCACCTCTTCCATAACCCCCGTTTTCCCCTGGACTCAAGATCAAAGCTTTTCAGTGGTGTTTAGATAAGGGGTTATTTAGAATAGGACATTTCCTCTCTCCCTCTGGTCCATTGACCTTAAACCGCTGTGTGCATAAACTGAAAATGCACCAAACAGAGACCTTTAGATTAACACAAATACACCATTTTTTGCACTCCTTATTGAGGAATATATCTGATAGCCCAAGGGCCACCCCTTATGAAATTTGGTGTTCGGAAATGAGGGATCAGAGAGGGGGTATCTCCTTAATATACTCCTCTCTGTTGCAGACTCGGGGAAAACCATCATATGCCCTTTTATGGGAACAAGATCTGAACTTCGACTGGGAGGTTGAAACCTGGCACCGTTGTTTTTTCCAATCATACAAAGGGGTATAAACATCTCTTTGGTTAAAGCGAGCGTCAAACTTCTCACACGCTGGTATTACATCCCCACCCAGATAGCACAGATCTTCCTGAAGGCTTCCCCCCTCTCTTTTAGGGGGTGCGCTCTTCGGGGGGATCTTCTACACATCTGCTGGCTTTGCCCTCGATTAAGAGACTTTTGGAACAGGGTCTTCTATCTTTTAAGAAAGGTAACAGGTCCCCCCGGTCCCAAAGTCCTCTCAGACTGCTCTCTTGAACCAAAGGGTAGACTATGTTACCATACATTCACAAAAACTAATTCATTACATATTATTGGGAGCCAAAATCACCATTGCCCGGGCATGGAAACAGCCAACAGTTTCCTTCTTTGCAGCAAAATGTAAAATTTCCTGGATCATGTCCCAGGAAAGGGCAGTCAGTATACTGCACAACTCAACCAAGAAATATGACGAACCCTGGGCTAAATACGTCCAACCCTCAACTTGAAGCCAAACTACACTGTCCCTTGAAGTTACCTTCTGGGTGTCTCTCCCTATGTCTAAACCTATTCTTCTTTCTCTAGCTACACTTTTACTTTATTCTTTCCCTCTTTCTTCTATCTCTCGAAGCCCTCATGATTGTTTTGTTTATATGTAGACAGCTCATTCAAAAATTTCTACTGCTCCTCAGGCTACTACATACACATGTCTCTATGGAAGGTCATATAGGGGTTTCATTGACTCTATGTGCACCAGAACTTCATACGCTTAGTTGAGCTAACGTATGAGCACAGTCATCACTAGTAGAGTTGACTGTAAAGTTCGGGTCCGTACCGGACTTTAGGGTGTCCGTGCCCCGAACCCGATCCTGGACATTTCAAAAAAAAGTCTGGGATCGGGTTCGGTATTCGGGTATTTTTTGGCTCCTGTTGAATAGCTGCAGGGCAGCCAATCAACAAACGTTTCACTCGTTTGCCCTTAGAAGCCATCACAGCCACACCTGCTAATGGCATGGCTGTGATTGGCCAGTGCATCATGTGACCCAGACTATTTTTGGCGCCTGTTGAATAGCTGCAGGGCAGCCAATCAACAAGCGTTTCACTCGTTTGCCCTTAGAAGCCATCACAGCCATGCCTACTAATGGCATAGCTGTGATTGGCCAGTGCATCATGTGACCCAGCCTCTATATGAGCTGGAGTCACATAGTGCCGCATGTCGCATCGTCTCATACTGGAGTAGGGAGAGGTTCATGGCGCTGTTGTGAGGGAGAGATTAGCGTTCTAATATCATCTCATCCTGTATTAGGGACAGGTTCCTGGCGGTGCTGTGAGGGAAAGATTAGCGTTCTAAAATCATCTGATACTGGAGTAGGGACAGGTTCCTGGTGCTGTGAGGGAAAGATTAGCGTTCTAATATCATCTCATCCTGCATTAGAGACAGGTTCCTGGCAGTGCTGTGAGGGAAAGATTAGCGTTCTAAAATCATCTCATACTGGAGTAGGGACAGGTTCCTGGTGTTGTGAGGGAAAGATTAGCGTTCTAATATCATCTCATACTGCATTAGGGACAGGTTCCTGGTGCTGTGAGGGAAAGATTAGCGTTCTAATATCATCTCATACTGCAGTAGGGACAAGTTCCTGTTGGTGCTGTGAGGGACAGATTATCGTTCTAAAATAATCTCATACTGGTGTAGGGAGAGGTTCCTGTCGGTGCTGTGAGGGACAGATTATCGTTCTAAAATCATCTCATACTGCAATAGGGACAGGTTCCTGGCGGTGCTGTGAGGGACAGATTATCTTTCTAAAATCATCTCATACTGGAGTAGGGACAAGTTCCTGGCAGTGCTGTGAGGGACATATTATCATTCTAAAATCATCTCATACTGCATTAGGGACAGGTTCCTGGCAGTGCTGTGAGGGACAGATTATCGTTCTAAAATCATTTCATTCTGGAGTAGGGACAAGTTCCTGGCGGTACTGGGAGGGACAGATTATCATTCTAAAATCATCTCATACTGCATTAGGGACAGGTTCCTGGTGCTGGGAGGGAAAGATTAGCATTTTAATATCATCTCATACTGCATTAGGGGCAGGTTCCTGGTGCTGTGAGGGAAAGATTAGCGTTCTAATATCATCTCATACTGCATTAGAGACAAGTTCCTGTCAGTGCTGTGAGGGACAGATTATCTTTCTAAAATCATCTCATACTGCAGTAGGGACAGGTTTCTGTTGGTGCTGTGAGGGACAGATTATCGTTCTAAAATTATCCCATACTGGTATAAGGAGAGGTCCCTGCCGGTGCTGTGAGGGACAGATTATCGTTCTAAAATCATCTCATATTGCAGTAGGGACAGGTTCCTGTCGGTGCTGTGAGGGACAGATTATTGTTCTAAAATCATCTCATACTGGTGTAGGGAGAGGTTCCGTCGGTGCTGTGAGGAACAGATTATCTTTATAAAATCATCTCATACTGCAGTAGGGACAGGTTCCTGGCGGTGCTGTGAGGGACATATTATCTTTCTAAAATCATCTCATACTGCATTAGGGACAAGTTCCTGGTGCTTTGAGGGACAGATTATCATTCTAAAATCATCTCATACTGGTGTAGGGAGAGGGTCCTGTCGGTGCTGTGAGGGACAGATTATCGTTCTAAAATCATCTCATACTGCATTACAGACAGGTTCCTGTCGGTGCTGTGAGGGACAGATTATCGTTCTAAAATCATCTCATACTGGAGTAGGGACAAGTTCCTGGCGGTGCTGTGAGGGACAGATTATCGCTCTAAAATCATCTCATACTGCAGTAGGGACAGGTTCCTGTTGGTGCTATGAGGGACAGATTATCTATTGTCTACGTTGCTGTTTTTAAAAAAAAAAAGAATAATAATTTATTATTCTTTTTTTTTTAGTATTAATAAATAGTGCTACAGTACAGTGCTAGTACCTTTGCACCTTGCTGTGCATTTCTTGCGCAAAAATAAAAAGTGTATCTACATTGCTGGTTTAAAAAAAAAGAATAATAATTTATTATTCTTTTTTTTATTATTAATAAATAGTGCTACATAGTACATTTGCGTCCAGAATGAGGAGAGCATCAAATAAGGGACGTGGTCGTGGTGCTACTGGTGTTGGTGAAGTTCCTGTTGCAAGGAGAGGACGTGGTCGATTTGTGCAAGCTACACGCACAAGTGAAACACCTTCCTCAGGTGCGAGTAGCTGACAGAACCTTCAACGTTATATGGTAGGCCCTAATGCCGCTCAACGATTGAGGCCAGAACAAGTACAGGCGATAGTAGATTGGGTGGCTGACAATGCCTCCAGTTCCTTCACATTGTCTCCCACCTGGTCCCTTGATGAAAGCTCAAAGTTGGCACCTGATCCCCATGGCCATCTGTCTTTCAGCTCAGCCCCTTGTAAATCAGCCAAGCAGTCTGAGCCCCAAGTCATGCAACAGTCTCTTCTGCTTTTTGATGACTCTGCTGGTGGGCCATCGACATAGCACTGCCCCAGAAGTGGAAGACATTGAGTGCACAACCACTTCTGATTCAGGATGAGGACATGGAAACACCACCGCAGCACATCTCTGATGATGACGAAACACAGGTGCCAACTGCTGCGGCTTTCCACAGTGTGCAGACTGACAAGGAGGGCAGTGGTGAAGGGTGGGTGGAAGATGATCTGGAGGATGATGAGGTCCTAGACCCCACATGGAATGAAGGTCATGCAAGTGACGTGTGCAGTTTGGAGGAAGAGGTGGTGGTCGCACAGAGGCACCAGCACAGCAAAAGAGGAAGCAGGTTGCAAAAGCAGAGCGACCGTCCCCTAGACAGTACGCCTGCTACTACCCACCACACTCAGGGACCTAGCACACCAAACAAAGGCAGCTCAAAGGAGTTCCCCGGCGTGGCAGTTCTTCAGACAATGTGCTGACGACAAGACAAGAGTGGTTTGCACGCTGTGCAATCAGAGCCTGAAGCGAGGCATAAATCTTATAAACCTGAGCACAACCTGTATGACCAGGTATCTACATGCAAAGCATGAGCTGCAGTGGAATAAGCACCTCAAAATCCAAGAAAGGTCTCGGGCTCCTCCTGCTTCCTCTTCTGCTGCTGCCTCGGACTCTTCCTCCACCTCTACAGTGCCAGTGTCACCTGCCACCCAGCAAACAGACGATGTGACAGCAATGCCGCCATGTCTGCCACCGTCCCCAAGCATTTCCACACGGTCCCATGGAAGCTTACAGCTCTCCATCTCCCAAACACTGGAGAGAAAGAAGTAGCCCCCTACCCACCCGTGATCCCTGGCCCTGAATGCCAGCAATTCAAAATTCCTGGTCTTTGAAATGCTGTCATTCCGTCTGGTGGACACGGACAGTTTTGAAAACCTGATGGTGGTGTCTGTCCCACAGTACGTGGTTCCCAGCCGCCACTACATTTCCAGGCGAGCCATCCCTTCCCTGCACAAACAAGTCGGGGACAAGATCAAGTGTGCACTGTGCAACGCCATCTGCGGCAAGGTCCACATAACCACTGATACGTGGAACAGTAAGCACGGGCAGCTATATCTCGCTAACTGCACAATGGGCAAATGTAGTGGCGGGTGGGCCTGTGGCGGCTAGCCGTTTGGCGCATGTCCTTCCACCACCGAGGATTGCAGGGCATTTCTCTTTGTCTCCTGTTGCCTCCTCCTCCTACTCCGCTTCCTCCTTCTCCTCTACCACCTCCTCATCTGGTCAGCGCAACACCTTCACCACCAACTTCAGCACATCCAGGGGTAAACGACAGCAGGCTGTTTTAAAACTGATATATTTGGGGGATAAACCCCACACTGCGCAGCAGCTGTGGACGGGCATTGAACAACAGACCAATGAGTGGTTGTTGCCACTGAGCCTCAAGCCCAGCCTGCTGGTGTGCGATAATGGGCGAAATCTCGTAGCAGCTCTGGGCCTAGCCAGTTTTAAGCACATACCTTGCCTGGCGCATGTGCTGAATTTGGTGGTGCAGAAATTTCTAAAAAAACTACCCAGATGTGTCACAACTGCTGCTGAAAGTACGGGCCGTCTGTGCACGCTTTCGGCGTTCTCACCCTGCTGTTGCTCGCCTGTCTGCGCTACAGCGGAACTTCGGCCTTCCCGCTCACCGCCTCCTATGCGACGTGCCCACAAGGTGGCACTCCACCTTGCACATGCTGGAGAGACTGTGCGAGCAGCAGCAGATAATAGTGGAGTTTGAGCTGCAGCATGCACGGGTCATTCACTCTGCGGAACAGCACCACTTCACCACCAATGAGTGGGCCTCCATGCGAGACCTGTGTACCATATTGCGGTGTTTCTTGTTCTCCACCAACATGGCCAGTGCCGATGACGCTGTTCTCAGCGTTACTATCCCACTTTTATGTCTCCCTGAAAAAACACTTTGGCGATGATGGAAGAGGATGTGGCACAGGAGGAGGAGGAAGAGGGGTCATTTCCACGGTTATCAGGCCAGTCATTCACAAGTGGATCGGAGGGTGGGTTCCTGCACCAGCATAGGCCAGGGCACAGTTCTGGAGGATGAGGATGAGGAAGATGAGGAGGAGGAGGAGGAGGAACCGTGTTCACAGCAGGGTGGCACCCAACACAGCTCGTGGGCATCACTGGAGCGTGGCTGGGGGTATATGGAGGACACAGATGATACACCTCCCACAGAGGACAGCTTGTCTTTGCCTCTGGGCAGCCTGGCACACATGAGCGACTACATGCTGCAGTGCCTGCTCAACGACAGCCGAGTTGCCCACATTTTAACTTGTGCTGATTACTGGGTGGCCACCCTGCTGGATCCCCATTACAAAGACAAAGTGCCGTCCTTAATTCCCTCACTGGAGCATGATCAGAAGATGCGCGACTACCAGCGCACACTGGTAGACGCGCTGCTGATGGTATACCCAAATTACACCGGGGGCTCAGTGGAAGCACAAGGTGCAGGCAGAGGAGGAGGAAGAGGTTGCCAACGCAGCTGTGGCACCACCAGCACCTCAGAAGGCAGGGTTAGCATGGCTGACATGTGGAAAAGCTTTGTCAGCAGCACGCCACAACAAACAGCACCACTAGCTGATAGGCAATGTCTTAGCAGGAGGCAGCATTTTAGCAACATGGTGGAACAGTATGTGTGCACATGGCTACATGTACTGACTGATGGGTCAGCCCCATTCAACTTCTGGGTCTCCAGATTGGGCGCATGGCCTAAGCTTGCCCTTTATGCCTTGGAGGTGCTGGCCTGCCCTGCAGCCAGTGTATTGTCTGAATGTGTGTTTAGCATGGCAGGGGGTGTTATCACAGACAAGTGCAGCCACCTGTCCACAGGCAACGTGGGCAAGCTAACATTTATTAAAATAAACCAGGCATGGATCCCACAAGACTTGTCTGTACCTTGTGCAGAATAGACATTTAGACCGGCCTTACACAGCCATTGGTATACTTATTTTTTTGAATATGTCTCAATATTTTGGGGGCTACCCCAATTAGAAAAAAAACCCAAACAAACAAAAAACAGTGTTGGCTACCTCCTCCACCGCCACTTCCACCTACACCACCATGGTCACTGTCTGCTTAACCTCTAGGCTCCTACTCCACACCCACCTCCTCCTCCAATTTTTTTTTTTTTTATGTGATTTGTTTGCAAGGCACTTGTCCTACTCTTATCCCCATTTTGCTTCATTTTGCAGCCCTGTAGCCCTTTCCAGGACTTTTTTAGAGCCATTTTTGTGCCCAAAAGTTTGGGTCACCATTGACTTCAATGGGGTTTGGGGTCCGGGATCAAGTTCGGGTCAAGTTCGGTGCCGAAGTCAAAATTTTTCGTGAAGTTCGGCCGAACCCAACGAACCCGAACATCCAGGTGTCCGCTCAACTCTAATCACTAGTAATATGAATACCACATATTCTAAATTTGCTGTCTCTCTTAAATCCTCAACCGGGATCAGCACAGTTTCATTTAAAATAGCACTGTAGATTGATTCCTCCTATCGCCTCACACTTTCATTGCTTTATAGAAGGTTGTTGGGTTTGGTTTTTCTTTACACGTTAGTTACAGACTGCATTTTGGCCAGAAACTCTGGAAGCTATATTGAAAGGTGTTGCTCCACTCCTCGGGTTACAGCTAGTGTTGAGCGAACCCGGACTGTAACGTTCGGGTCCGTACTGAACTTTCAGGTGTCCGGGGCCCGGACCCGAACACGGACATTTCAAAATACGTTCGGGTTCGGGTCCGGGGTTCTGGTATTTTACTCCACGTGTTGAGAAGCTGCAGGGCAGCCAATCAACAAGCGTTTCACTGGTTTGCCCTTAGAAGCCATCACAGCCATGCCTACTAATGGCATGACTGTGATTGGCCAGTGCATCATGTGACCCAGTCTCTTTATAAGCTGGAGTCACTTGATGCTGCAGTCACATGCTCTTGGGTTAGCTGTAGGGAGAGGAAGCTGACGGCGTCAGGGAGAGATTAGAGACATTTTAATAACATCTGATCCTGCATCCTGAGATAGATTACTACTGCTGTGCTGTTGCTCTGAGGACAGATAGCAGAAATTAGAGATTTCACATACCGCTGCTTTGAGTTGCGGATCAAACGATCAGATTGTTGGAGGAATTTGAGATTTCAAATACAGCTGCTTTGAGTTGCAGATTGCAGATCAAACTCTGCATAAAACAACGATCGCTACGATCGTGCTCAACGATCAGATTGTTGGAGGAATTTGAGATTTCAAATACAGCTGCTTTGAGTTGCAGATTGCAGATTAAACTCTGCCTAACGCAACGATTGTTACGATCGTACACAACGATCAGATTGTGGGATCGTACACAACGCTCAGATTGTGGGAGTAATTTGAGATTTCACATACTGCTGCTTTGAGCGATCTGACTGCACTAGGTAGAGGGACAGATTATTGTTCAAAAATCATCTCCTAGTTCTAAAGGGAGAGGTTTTAGCTGCAGCTGTAAGTGACACATTATTGTTCAAAAATCATCTCCTAGTTTATTTGATTTTAATTTATTTTCCCTATCCCCATTTTTTTGTAGGGCACTTGCCCCACTCTTACCCCCATTTTACTTCCTTTTGCAGCCCTCTAGCACTTGCCAGGACTTTGTTACAGCCATTTTTGTGCCTAAAAGTTCGGGTCCCCATTGACTTCAATGGGGTTCTGGGTCCGGGATAACGTTCGGGCAACGTTCTGGTGCCGAACCTGGACTTTTTCCCAAAGTTCGGACGGACCCGCAGAACCCGAACGTCCAGGTGTTCGTTCAACTCTAGTTACAGCTTGTTCCCATATAGGGTGGCCTGATACGTGAGGCAAAGCCTGGCATTACTTCCTTAACTGGACCTATTATGCTATTGTCGGGGAACAATACCCCTCTGTCCATTTTATACAAGAATACTGAAACCACTTCTTTGTAATTCGTATCTTTTTGTTACCAGCACGATCAGCACTGTCTACTTATAGTTGTCATTTGTCTTAAAACTTAATAAAAACATTGAAAGCAAAAACTGACAAGCTTGCT
Organism: Glandirana rugosa; assembly: GCA_018402905.1. NCBI lineage: Eukaryota > Metazoa > Chordata > Amphibia > Anura > Ranidae > Glandirana > Glandirana rugosa. The sequence goes on from BLSH010137638.1 coordinate 252,630, forward strand.
TATCCCTCTCCACTCTATCCAAAACTCAAAAAAGTTTTGCCTTTAGTTATACTTTAAGGATTATTCTAATTCATCAATAGATATTACTTTCCGCCATCTGTTTTTGGCATGGCACCACAGTGTTTACTTCATACCATGCCAGCATTTTAACAATAATTCGTAAAAGTAGAGGTATGGGCATAAAACTTCTTTATACATTATTGTAGAATAATAAACCTACATACAATATCATTGGCAGAATGAAGAAAATGTCTGCACATTGTTTGTCGATTTCTAGCAACCATAAATAGATTTTTGTTTATCTATCTTATTGGAATATCTTGTATTTTTACTTTTACTGTGTATCAATTGACCTCTGTATCAGTTCTCAACGGAAATATCATGTTATTGTATTAAAAGTATTATTTAAAGGTTAGCTCACTCAGTAAAATCGATATTTATCAATTTGTGCATCTTTGATAAGACCATATAGGAACTTACTGTATACCTAGGCATTTCTATCTTTGACAAGCGTAAACAAACAAATTCATACCTCAGTAGTGTTTTGCATTCTGCAGACTACAGAGAGAGTTAAACCATGAATCTTGTTAATGGCCTAAGGGTATTATTAATTTAAAATAGCTATTGTTTATTTTTAAACATTAAATGACAAAATTGATATTTGCTTTGCATTTATTTTTCTATAAAAATAGACAGCACCGATCATCATCACCATTATTCTTGGTTTAACCAAACATTAGTTGAAAGCAACTCTGTAAAGGGTCACATTATGGTAAGTGTCTGGACTGGGTTCAACATTTCTCTGTTTATTAATGACAGAAACACAAATGCAAATTTCATGGCAGACTCTAGGGGAGTCTTTAAGAATGATGATTTGATAGATAGTATAGAGTTCCTTAGATTGTATTAAGCTGGATACTGTCAGGGCTGCGACCTCAGCAGCTCCCTTCTCTGTGCTTAGGCTGCTCAGCTGATGGATAATATCAGCACTCATCATTCCACAGTGGCTCACCTGGTGATCATTTCCTGCTCGTCAGTCCAGCCTTCATCCAGCTCTTTCTGACTATTTAAACTGCGTTGTTCTACGCCCACTACAACGTTTTCTTGGCTTTGTTGATTAATAGCGGAAATTTATTTTGTAACTTCTCTTCTCTGGTCAAACCCCTGGCTGATATGACCAGAAGGGATTGTAGCCCACAGAATTGGTCTCCAGATTCCATTAAAACCTTTGAGTCTCTCAAGGCTGCTTTTGTTTCAGCTCCTGTTGTCACGTACCTGATGGTGGAGTCTGGCTTATGCAGAAGGCAACCTCTCTTACGGCCCTGGTTCCAGAACCCCTGATAGAGCAGACAGGGAGCGCTGGAGCACAGGGGAGCACGAGGGCTGGATAGGACACTTGTGATGGTAAGATGTCATCCAGAAGGTCGTGCAAGATGGAAGAGTAGTGAGACAGGCCGGGTCGATAACATGCGGGCTAAGCAGTACAGGAGGAGCAGGCAGTCGGGTGGTCAGGTGCAGGCAGGGTCGTTAACAGGCAGGCAGATTGAAGTACACAGGGATCAGATAGAAGAGTGGTCGTAGGCAAGCCGGGGGGTCGGTGCAGGCGCAGTTCAAGCAGATGCGGGTTCAGGCCGGGTCACAGGTAACAGGTAGCTCAGGACGGGTCGCTCAGAAACACGGTAATGCTGTAGAATGGACAGCACTTGCTACAGGAAGCAGGAAGTTCAAATAGAGCTGCTACTCCAGCAGTTAGAGGAAACAAGCAAATACAATTAACCGGATGCCCAACCAGGCCTTTAACTCTGGATGTCTTGTCCAAAAGGACCTGACAAGCTCTTTAGCGTGGATGTGGTTTTCAGGTTCCCATGAGCTTTCTTCAGGCCCGTACCCCTTCCACTTAATCAAGAACTGGGTAGATCCACTCCTCTTCCTGCAGTCGAGGATATCTTCTACTTCTAATTCCTCCTCACCATCCACAAGGATTGGCTCAGGTGGGGCCGACATCCGACCCGGAAAAAAGTCTTGGGTTACGGGCTTCAACAAGGTGACGTGGAATACTGGGTGCACTTGCAGGGAAGACGGAAGGTCCAGCCCATATGCCACCCTGTTGATTTTCCTTTTCACGGGGAATGGCCCGATGAACCTTGGGCCCAATTTCCTGGAAGGGCATGCCAACCTCAGGTTCTTGGTTGCTAACCATACACGGTCACCTGGTTGCAAGTCCAATTCCCCGAGTCTGCCCTTGTCGAATGCCCTCTTGTTGCATTCCCTTGTCTGGGCTAGGGTTTCTTGTAACACCTTGTTGTTCCTTGTCAGGAATTCCACCGTCTTTTGTACAGCAGGTACCTCACTTTCTTGTACCAAGTTTGGTATAAAGGTAGAGTGGTACCCCAGGTTCGCCCAGAATGGGGACTGCTTTGTGGCTGAGTGCTCGGTGTTGTTGTACGCAAACTCCGCCATAGGGAACAGCGAGGCCCAGTCATCCTGAACAAAAGATGAGTAGCAGAGGATGTACTGCTCTAGGGTCTGGTTAGTCCTCTCTGTCTGGCCATTTGACTGGGGGTGATATGCAGAGGAGAATGCTAGTTCAATGTTTAATGCGGAACACAGGGCTTTCCAGACCCGGGAAGTGAACTGCACCCCACGATCAGAAACAATGTTTATAGGGAGTCCATGCAGTCGGACCACTTCCTTGATAAATGTCCCTGCCGTTTCAGTTGCCGTGGGAGTGCCCTTCATTGGAATGAAGTGGGCCATTTTGGTGAGGCGATCCACAATGACAAAAATGGAATTGAATCCTTCAGATGGGGGTAGTTCCACAATAAAATCCATCGATATGTGTGACCATGGCCGTTCAGGAATGGGCAGCGGATTTAACAGACCCCATGCTTTTGCCCGGCTGGTCTTGTGTTGGGCACAGACTGGACAATCGCTGACATATTTCCGGCAGTCCTTGTCAGCAGAAGGCCACCAAAAGGAGCATAACAACAGTTCTGCAGTCTTACAACCGCCAAAGTGTCCGTCAAATTGGTGGTCGTGACAGAGTTCCAGCACTGTTAGACGCTGCTGTACTGGAATGAAGAGTTTATCCCGGAACCACCACAGTCCATCTTTCAGTGTCAGCCTGAAATTAGGAGACATTGTTGATCCCGCCAGGGACCGCTTAACTCGAGCCAGCAAATCCTCCTGCAGTAGCAAGAAGCTCCGGGGCCGGAGGATGGTATCAGGTGGCGTGGAGTCGCCAGGCTCACTGAACATCCTGGACAGAGTGTCCGGCTTCACGTTCTTCGACCCGGGCCTGTAAGTGATATGCAGGTTAAAACGAGAGAAAAATAGAGCCCATCATGCCTGGCGTGGTCTCAGCCTTTTAGCAGTGCGCAGGTACTCTAGGTTCTTATGGTCAGTGAATACCATGACAGGGTGTAAGGCTCCTTCCAGCAAATACTGCCATTCCTCCAGGGCGGATTTGATTGCCAGAAGTTCCCGGTCTCCCACATCATAATTCTTTTCTGGCGCTGTGAGCTTGCGGGAGAAGAAAGCAATGGGGTGAAACGAGGCCTTGGGACCCCGTCTCTGGGATAGAACTGCTCCCACTGCTGTCTCAGAAGCGTCCACCTCCAGAGTATAAGGCAGAGCCGAATCTGGGTGTTTGAGAACAGGGTCCGTGGTAAACAGTTCCTTGAGTTTCTGGAAGGCCATTTGGGCCTCAGGGGACCAATGGAAATGGGAGCCCTGTTTAGTGAGTTGGGTGATGGGTGCGATCACCACAGAGAATCCTCTAATAAACTTCCTATAGAAGTTGGCAAACCCGATAAACCGTTGGACCCTTTTCCTGTCCACGGGAGCTAGCCAATCCACAATTGCAGCGACTTTTTGGAGATCCATGGTTACCCCAGTGACGGAGATGTCGAAGCCCAGGAATGAGATTCGGGAACACTGAAAGGCACACTTTTCAGCCTTAGCAAAGAGTCCATGCTGCCGTAGACGTTGGAGGACGCACCTGACATGCCTGCGATGATCCTCCAGGGAAGTTGAAAAGATGAGGATGTCATCCAGGTAAATGATGACAAACTGATCCAAGTAGTCACGAAACACATCATTTACTAGGTGCTGGAAAGTGGCTGGCGCATTGCAGAGCCCGAAGGGCATCACTAAGTACTCAAAGTGGCCGAAGCGCGTCCGGAAGGCAGTCTTCCACTCATCGCCCTCCCGGATGTGGATCAGGTTATAGGCTCCCCGAAGATCAAGTTTGGTAAACACAGCAGCCGTTCCTAGTCTTTGAAATAACTTGGGGACCAGTGGCAAGGTGTACCGGTTCTTAATGGTAATCCTCTTAAGGTCCCGATAGTCTATGCAGGGTCTGAGAGTGTGGTCTTTCTTCTCCACAAAGAATATTCCAGCTCCTGCAGGGGAAGTGGAGGGCCGGATGAACCCTTTCTGAAGGTTATCATCCAGATAAGCCTTGAGGGCTTTCAGTTCCAACTCAGAGAGCGGGTAAATTCGGCCAAAGGGTACTTCTGCCCCCGGTAGCAGCTCTATTGGGCAATCGTACGACCTGTGAGGTGGGAGAACATCTACCCCTTTCTTGCGGAACACATCCAGAAACTTATGGTAGGCAGATGGAACAGCGAGACGGGTTTCGTTATCAGAATCAGAGTCCAGACAGAGCACTGAAGAGGGGAATTCCGGAGCTGGTGGCAAACAGTGTTGCTGACAGTATGAGAAGAGAAACTGGACCTCTCCTGAGGGCCAGTCAATGGTAGGATCGTGTGCCCAGAGCCATGGCAGACCCAAAATGACTGGGCACAGAGGGGACGTTATGGCGTCCAATGACAGATGTTCCATGTGTCCGCCAGCTGTCCGGGCAAGAAGAGGCACTGTCTCATGGGTGACTGCTCCGTATTTTATGGTGGACCAATCCGCCAAGCGGATGGCCACCCGACGGGTCTTAGGCTTGAGTGGGATCTGGTGCTGAGCTGCAAAGGCCAGATCGATGAAGCAGCTACAGGCCCCGGAATCCAGGATAGCCGGGACCTGGAGGTTCCCACCAGGGAGCTGGATATGCAGTGGCAGAATGAGATGGTTGGAGGGATCGGCCAAAGATAAGAGTTCTCCAGGGGTATAGCGGAGCCTGTTTCCCTGCTTAGCCAGACAGGACCTGACACGGTGTCCGGGGCCACCACAGTAGAGGCAGAGGTTGGAAGTCAGACGTCTGTGTCTCTCCTCAGGGGAGAGAGTTGGCCGGGAAGGTCCGGGCTCCATCCGGACGGGGCAAACACCCCCTGCGGCTTCTTCAGCTCTACGCTCCCGCAGACGTCGGTCGACCTGGATGGTCAGGTTGAGCAGAGCTTCCAATGTCGGGGGGACTCCCACACGGGCCAGCTCGTCTTTGAGCGGTTCGGTGAGCCCCAATCGGAACTGATGACGGAGCGCAGCGTTGTTCCAGGAGGTGTCTGCGATCCAATGCCGGAACTATGCTGCATAATCTTCCGCCGTTCGGAGGCCTTGCTGGAGTGTGTGGAGAGCAGCCTCAGCTGTAGCAGCCTGGAGGGGGTCCTCGTACAACCGAGCCATGGACTGAAAGAAAAGGACAAGGTTGGTGGTCTCAGGAGCCCCCTGTTCCAGCAGCCGGTGAGCCCATGCTTGTGGTTCATCCCTTAGCAGCGAGATGACCAGTCCCACCTTAGTAGCTTCTGACGAGAAGGTGCGGGGCTGCAGGTAGAAGTACAGTTCGCATGCAGTGCGAAAAGTCCGGAACTTCAGGCGGTCCCCCGTGAACCGTTCGGGCAGGGGTACGTCGGGTTCACTAGGCATGGTTAGCAAGGTGTGAGCATCCAGCTGGCTGGTGCTGACAGGCAACGTGAGTTCTCGGACTTGATTCTCCAGCCACCTGTATTCCTCTTGTAAGTCCCTCACAGCTAGTGTTGAGCGAACCCGGACTGTAACGTTCGGGTCCGTACCGAACTTTAGGGTGTCCGTGGCACGGACCCGGACCCGGACATTTCAAAAATCGTTCGGTTTGGTCACTTTGTGAACAACTAACCGACGGGACGTCGAAGAGTTGTGCACCTCATTTTATCGTCTTGGGGCCTGGCTTGGGCTTGCTAAAAACTTTACAGGCCCAGGCCCAGGCACGGTGCCTGTGGGATTTCAAGCCATGCCTGGGCTTGCAATGTCAGGCCCAAGCGAGTTGTGATCGACACTCCCTGAATGTTCTCCTTATGTCCACCGACCTCTTAGTTCAGGCTCTTGAGTGCAACGGACAGTCGTGGTCGGTCGACCTACGAGTGTGGAACGATTGGTACGGATCACTTGGGCTGCATGGGGACGGGCTTGCCAAGTGCCCCCTGGCGGACTTCAAGGCCTGAAAAGCGTGACGTACGCTTGACATGAAGATGGACGTCGGGGCGTGGAAGAGCAGTCTTCGATGATTCCACCCTGACCAGTAGAGCGA
>BLSH010137638.1:288246-311461 GCA_018402905.1 Glandirana rugosa
TTGCATTGTTCTCAACTATCTCTATGGAACAACAGAACCATATCTCTGTATTAGATAATAGGAGAGGAGTAGTCCTATCATGCTTTTGTTGTCTGCGTTCAGAAAGGTGAGTGAGTGCTCTCATCCTAGGACTGGAAGAGTGTTAGTAGCGGATTCACCAGAAGAAAATAAAGGAAAAAAGAAAACAAGATCAGTGACCAAATCTAAGGGCTGGTAGGCCACAGCATATTTTACAGACCAGTACAAGATAGATAATGAAAAGTTCCCATGGTGACTGCAGTTTGCACTTGCAATACTTATTGGGAAAGTCCAACACTTTGTTTAAAGAAACAGCTGGACACACTCGGTATTAAAAGGTAACCTTAATGATACAAGATGTGCTTTCTGAATTAATCTCAAATGTCTTGTTAAAAAAAGCTACAACAAGAGTGTATTTCAGCTTTAACCACTAAAGGACCAAGTCTCTTTCTGAGATTTGGTATTTACAAGTTAAAATAATTTTTTTTGGTTAGAAAATTACTTAAAACCCCCAAACATTATATATATATATTTTTTTTTCTAACACCCTATAGAATAAAATGGCGGCTGTTGCAATGCTTTATGTCACACCGTATTTGCTCAGCAGTCTTACAAGCGCCCCTTTTAAAAAGAAAAAAAAATCCCTTTTTTGAGTTAAAAAAAAGACAACAGTAAAGTTAGCCCAATTTTTTCTCTGTGAAAGATAATATTACGCTGAGTAAATTGATACCCAACATGTCATGCTTCAAAATTGTACTCGTGGAATGGCGACAAATGTTGGCACTTAAAAATCTCCATTGGTGATGTTTAAAAATTTCTACACGTTACCAGTTTTGAGTTACAGAGGAGGTCTAGTGCTAGAATTATTGCTCTCACTCTAACGATCATGGCAATACCCCACATGTGTGGTTTGAATACCGTTTTCATATTCAGGCGGGACATACATATGCATTCGCTTCTGTGCGCGAGCTCTGCGGAACAGGTCTCTTTCAATTTTTTTTTCTTATTTATTTTACTTTTTATTTTTTATTTTTACACTGTCCTTTTAAAAAAAATTGGGTCACTTTTATTCCTATTACAAGGAAAGTAAACATTCCTTGAAATAGAAAAAAGCATGACAGGACCTCTGAAATATGAGATCTGGGGTCAAAAAGACCTCAGATCTCATATTTACACTAAAATGTAATAAAAAAAAAAATGTAATTTGAAAAAAAAATTTCCCATTTAAGAGCTATGGGCAAAAGTGATGCTTGACGTCGCTTCCGCCCTGCAATGATATGGAGCCAAACGAGGGCCATCTTCCCCTCAGTCGGCATCCAGGCATTGAGGGAGAAGGATCAGATCGTCTCCGCCGCTACCGACAGCTCCGGTAAGCAGCAGAGATGACCAGAGCGCGGCGGAAGAGGGGCCCTCTCCCACCCCCGTGGCGAATCTGCTGCAGAGACCACTTTTATCAGAAAGCCGACCGCCCGCCTGTTAAAATGACACCGGGGTTTATGGCAGCTATCTGCTGCCATAACAACGGTATTCAACAGCAAAGTTCTGCCATATAATGACGGCAGGCAGGGCTGGCCCTACCATGGGTCCCAGTGGGTCCATTGGACCCAGGTAGCACTTTGAGAGGGGCAGCAAACTGAACCATGACTGCCTCTCCTTTTCTTCTATTTACCCAGCAAATTGACGACAAACATTATTTTCCAGCAGTTTTGTGTGTCATGATGACAACTGCCCCACGGGCATATACTACCCTAGCCTGCCCCTATACTGCCCTTGCCTGTCCATATACTACCCTAGCCTGTGTATGTACTACCCCATCCTGTCCATATACTGTCCTAGCCTGTCCCTATACAACCCTAGCCTGTCTATATACTACTCTATCCTGTCCATATACTGTCCTAGCCTGTCCATATACAGCCCTAGCCTGTCTATATACTACCCTATCTTGTCCATATACTGCCCTAGCCTGTCCATATACAGCCCTAGCCTACCCATATACTGCCCTAGACTGCCCATATACTGCCCTAGCCTGCCCCTATACTGGCCTAGCCAGCCCCTTAGAATTGAACGTAATGGTATGTCATAGTTTTGCATATAGACAAGGATGTGGGGGGCTTTTGGTGGGTGTGATTTTTTTTGGGGGGGCAGCATTTCATTCTTGGACCCAGGCAGCACAATAACTTGGGCTAGCCCTGAACAGGACGTCTATTCAATAGTGCAGTTCACTGGAATGTTCTATAAATATGCATAGCACATTCTATACTTGCTTTTGGTAGATGCAATCAGAATTCATACATATCAAACTAGATGGCCCCTACAAATCTATAAGACTGATGAAAATAAATATAACTAAGTATGACAGAAAGAAGAACATTTTTCATTTCCTCCATTTTTCTGGATCCCTTCTGTCTCTAGGAATAAAGCCAAACATGCCAGAAGGATACAAGTCAGTAGAGGCTTGTTGTCCATTGATAGTTAGGCTGTGTATATGCTAGGCAGAAAAAATAGTTTAAATAATATATCCATAATCGCAAGTAGAAATAAGCATACTACATACCATCATCTTTTACTCATTCGTTTATTGCAGCATATCCAAGCATTTCAAAACTATAATTGAGACATAATTAAAGTATATTTAAAAATGCTGAAAATAATCCATGTGTCAGTAATTAAAGGAAACCTCTATTATGAAAGCTGCCATTGGTGACCATACTTTTTAAAATGCCAGTTATCTGGCTATAATGATGATCCAGTGGCTTAAAGGGAAAGCTTAATCATTTCAATGGTTTCTTTAGAAATAAAAGGTCAGCTTTATAATTGTATCACTGAGTTACATTTTTTTAAAAACAATATTTTTTGTATGCAATTTTTGATTACATACTGTCTGTTTATTGGGCAGACATATGTGTTCATGGTCAATACCAATGAATCTGTTCTTTACATAATATCTGAGCAAAACTATTCTAAATATTTATTTATTACAGTTAGTTATATAGCACTGACAATTTAGAAAGCACATTACATACTGAACAATGACACAAGTGCCTGCCTTTAGGCTACTTTCACACTGAAGCGTTTTACAGACGCTATTTAGCTAAAAATAGCGTCTGTAAAGTGCCTCAAAAATCCCCCCCAATCCACCCCAATGTGAAAGCCCTGAGTGCTTTCACACTGGGGCGGTGCGCTTGCAGGACGTTACAAAAAGTCGCCTCGGTAGCGCTGATCGCCAGCGCTTTTAACCCCTTGTAGCGGAGCCCTATCGCTGGTAAAACTCCGGTAAAACTAGCTGGGTTTTACCGCGACCGCGGCTGCCGCTCAGTGTGAAAGTAGCCTTAAGGAGCTTGCAATCTTACATATAAAAATAAGGCCGTTTTAAACAGGAGTAGGGATTAGCTGAAGGTTCAGTCCGATCACAAGTTCAGACTGTACTTTGCCTGTTTGTGTGTTCAGACGAATGCTGGACCATTTACCCATTCAGGGGTAGTCGAACATCATCTAATAGTGGTATTACTACAGCAGTGTTTTTTTTCTTTGTTTTGGTGGGTCATTGACAGGGCCGGCTCTAACACTAAGTGGAGTAGGCAGCCGCCTAGGGCGCACTGCTGCCTAGGGCACCTGGCCACTGTTGATCTGTCTCTGGCTGCTCTGCATTGATTTATTTAAAAACTGACACTGTCTGACTGAGATAATGAGATTGTATTATCACATGCCATTTGAAAATGTATGTAGAAATAGTGACTGATCTGCCAAATCCCCCCCCCTCCGCCCCCACCCCCGTGAGGCTGTATTTGATGGGCACAGGTGAAGCTGTATTTGATGGGCACAGGTGAAGCTGTATTTGATGGGAACAGGTAAGGCTGTATTGATTGGCACTGGTGAAGCTGTATTTGATGGGCACAGGTGAGGCTGTATTGACTGGCGCTGGTGAAGCTGTATTTGATGGGCATGGGTGAGGCTGTATTGATTGGCGCTGATGAAGGGTATTTGATGGGCACAGGTGAGGCTGTATTGATTGGCGCTGGTGAAGCTGTATTTGATGGGCACAGGTGAGGCTGTATTGATTGGCGCTGGTGAAGCTGTATTTGATTGGCGCTGATCAGGCTGCATTTGATTGGCGCTGATCAGGCTGGACAGGGAAAAGGGGGTGTGGCCAAGAGGGGCGGCAAAATGAGGTTTCACCTAGGATGTCAAAAATCCTTGCACCAGCCCTGGTCGTTGGCCATCTGGCATTGTGATTGACATAGATCAGTGTCACTGAATGATGGGATTGAAAATAGATTTAAGTGGGACTTATCTGGGAATTTTTTTTAAAATAATGGACTTGTTAAATGTTTAGGTGTCTGTATTTTTAGGTTATAGATTTTTTTTTGTGAATCAGTAGGGGTACTATGTCAACTATGTACATCTATGTACACCTAAGTACATCTACATGTACTATGAATCCCTTACTGTTAAAGGGAGCTTCCAGATTCCATTAAGCCCCCCCACTCGCAGACCTTCACAACCACCTGGCAAGGTTGTGGGAAAGAGGCCCTTGTCCTGATCAACATAGAGACAAACTAGGTCATGAGCAACTAGGTTGCATCTTCCAATTAAGGATCTGGTATGATTTTTTTTTTGGAGGGGTATCACAAATTTTTTTCGCACAGTCTGCTATGGATTTGCTGGGGTCTTTTCTTTTTTTGTGAGGTACCCTTTTAAAAGCCATACCAGACTCAGTCTTGTATATGTAGCGCCACCCCCGAAGGAGCCACATGGTGAATTTGGGTTCTCTGATCTCCGCCTCAACTCCAAGAATGACCTCAGCCCCTCTGGCACACCTGGTTAAATAAAATTACTGCAAACACATTTAAGGACACAAGTGGAAAATACCGTTACCCTGGCTGTGGATTATCACCAAAAAACAGACAGACACCTGGTAGTGATAAACAAGTTGAATATATTGTCACGGTTTAAAACATATGGAAACTCACGGAACTGTTAAACCTTGCTGCAGAGAATAAATATAATAGAAACCACAACGTTCAATATTTAGTGAATGTAAGTATAGAAAAGACAGTAATCTATATGCCCATAACACAGGCGCTGAGAGGGAGGAGAGAAGGTTTGCAAACTTCTCAGCTCCTTCTGGGCCCCGAACACCATTGAGAGATGAACAAAAAAAATGGATTAAACAGGTGCAGTAAACATAGCTCCATGGCATCACAGGTCCTTGGGTGAAGAGTACTAGTATTTTCTGCTAGCAAACGGCAGGGCCCTTGTTTTAAGAGTAGGTTTAAACAAGCTTGCGTGGAGCAATAATCATCTAGAATGTTCCGTTAGGTAGTGATTTAAAAGGACAAACTGCTAAAGATTACAGCTCCATAAAAGCATCCTGTGACACTAAAAAGGGAAATTGGTGTCTGCATGCAGTGTCAGTACTGTGTCAAGAAGATGTTGGGTTTGCACCCACTCACCAATCCGCTGTGCGAAGACACAATGATAATCCCAGATGCTGGTTCAGGCTCCCATTGCTCCTAGCGAGGTAGTAAGGTAATAGATCCCCTCCTGACAGCCGATCAAGATGACTGGTAGCGAAACTGACAAAGATCCCAGACGGTGGCCGACCTGGATGGGTGTTACAGTCCCTGAAGCAGCATGGGTCATCTCTGCTGGGCTGGGTGGCCTTAGGTCACCAATCAGGGTCCCTGGACTGAACGGTGGCGGACCGTGTGGGTGACACCGTTCCTGGTTCCCCATCAGTCTCCTGGCAGCGTTCTCCTGGTTATCTCAGAAAAAGCGTGTCTCTCTCTCTACCTTAGATGGTGTTCCACCACACAGTCCTGTCACCTCTCCACTCCTGTTCTCATGTCCCCTCTGTTGGGTGTAGACTGTGACAAAGCAAAAGGGGCTTTTTGAGGCTTGGTATCTCTTTCTCCCTGTCAGCCACTTCAGCTTCCCTTCCTCTCTCTTCACACACACACACACTCCTCCTCTCCTCTCTCCCAGGCTTCACTACATCACTCCCCCATCCCCACAGGGCATGCTAGGGCTGTAGTTTAGTCCAACAGAGATCCCTTGCTGCACTCTGTCTTTTGGACTCCCCTTCCCATGACGCTCCTCTGCCTTCCTCCCATTCGTCCCTTGTCCCCAGCCAATAGAAGGGAAGGCAGCACTGAAGGAAGCTTCAGCGGCTGGATTTTACAGAGCTGCTCTCTCTTGTTCCCACTCTGTGACAGGATACGAGGGGGGGTGAGTGACGGGCTGAAGGGGGGGCAGACTGAGCGGCAGACAGGAGAGGGACACACAGGCCCGCAGCTTCCCTCTCCCTTCTCCTCACATACAGCTCTGGTCTTCTGCTGTGGCAGTTCTCCGAACTGGGTGGGAACCCACAGCCACCCACAGCTCGGCTGCTCCTGTGTCTCCCTGCTATCCATGCAGAGGGCGGAGAGAAAGCCCGCAGCTCCCATGACAGTTGTTATGTTCCCTTTTCACTCCAGCAGCTGCTTGACAATGTTTGCCATGTGGGGAGGTTAAAAAGCGTGGGCAGTGGTGGCAGCTGACACCCGGTACATATGCATTTTTGGGGGGGGGGACTTTCTGCAATGTTTTTCTCATTGTTGCTGTAGGATGTGATACTGCAAAAAGGACATTTGAAACATTTAAACAGTTTAAATTAAAAACAGCATTCCAAATGTCCCTATAAAAAAGTAATTTGTTGGCAAATAAAATGGATAAATAAATAAAACAGCACAGAGACCACTCCAAGTGTCCCTATAAATACAGAGCAGACCTTTGTGAACTGTTGTCAAAGTCATGTGCTGGCTATTTAAAAACGTTTTTCCTTTGTAAATGTCAGTGCTATAACATTCCATGGCTGGAATTTTAATTTTTTTTTCGCATTGGTAAATTTTCCCAAGAGCAGACATTTTCCTATCCCAATGGCTGCTGATTGTGAATGACAGCTCTCTAGCTGGCAGATAAATGTAAACAAAGGAGCAGTGTATACATTCAGCAAACATGATCATGTCCATATTTGGCCCATGATGTCAACCAGGATACTTCACCCCTTTGCCTACATTCAGCTGTGGGGCCCAGGAGCCATCATTCGCAGTGTTTAGTCATCAATGACTGACGTATTGGCATGTTTTTTGTGGTGGGTCAGCATGTGTTGTTAATTGTGATTTACAATGATCTGTATCACTGGACATGATTAACAATGGATTTACATCATAGGAATTTTTTGATTTTATTTTAGTAAAGGATTTGTCAAAGTGTATCTGTGTGCTTGCTAATTACATTTTTGTGAATGAATAGGGGTACTATGAACAGTTCCTATTTTTTCACAGAAATTTAAAGAGAGCTTCCAGATTCTGATAAGCCCTTTTCCCACAGGCCATTGTCCTCATCAATATGTTAAGCTTGTGCCCTTTGTCATATGGGGGCCAGAGATCATCAGCAGCCGTTTGTAAAAGCAAACAGTTTTTATTAGTACAACCAAAACAGGTAACATAAATAGCTTCCTTTAAAAAAAAGAACCGTACAAATGGCTCACCACCTATCTCTTGGCCCTACACTGGGGTTAAGGTTCCTCCATGTTTCAGGGTGCTGGGCAGGCCACAGGGGTTCAGCAACAGGTGTCTCAGTCCCCAGAGCATTCAGCCTTACATACAGCTTGTTAGCCACTCTATACTGCCTCCCTGACACATTCCACCCTGCTGCCTTTCAAGCCATCTTTGCCTGGGGCTTAATACCTTTAGGAGACCTCGTATTCATGGTTTGGAGGTTCTTCTGACTCAAAACTCTTCAACCTTTGAAATTATGGGTCCCTAATACAGACTTATCAATCTAGAGAGTACTGGAAATCAGTTTTCTCTCTCTAGCCAAACTTCCACGGAAGACCTCATCCTGCATAGGTGAGAACCCTTGAGTACTCAGTCTCCAAAACCGTTCCTCTTAAATGGACCACAGTATTAAATAGCAGGGAAATGTACCTGCCATCCAGAACACATTCTTGATGTCCTATACCCCCCCCCCCCCTTCCTTCCAACCAGACTGCATGCTTGCATAAGGGTCTGGTATAGATTTTGAGGGGAACTTCACACTTTTTATTTATAGTTATTTTTGCATGGAGTCCCCTCTTGAAATTTATACCAGATCTAAAGGCTCAACTTTTTTGCCTATCCTTTACATTCTGTTGTCAGTTGGAAAACCCTGGGTGACAGCTGAATGGCCAGATGGGACCTGGAGGGGATATATCACTGGTTGTTAGAATGCCAGCAGCCAATGGCCTTCTAACAACTAGTCTGAGAGAGAAGCTGTCACATTTGGCTGCAGCAGTAATATCATTACTGAATGTTTCCCTTCCTGCTGCAGTCAGAGGTTGAGCTCAGCCAAGCACCCTATTCAGTTTAAGCATACAATTCAGTCCAAACCCACAGCTCTTCCCTACTAGGATGTGCACAGGTGTGCATGACTAGTTCCCTGCTGTAATGTTAATCATTATCACAGTGTGTGGTATTATGTCTGAAGAATTAAAGAGGCACACTGTGATCATGAAATACCTGCTTGCCTATTTTCTTTTGTTGAACTGTATTTCCAAAATGTAGCAAAGTCTGCAACTGATCACAGCCTGATCCTACTGACCCCTTTGTTAATATTATTATTATTATAATACAGGATTTATATAGCGCCAACAGTTTGCGCAGCACTTTACAACATGGGGGGCAGACAGTACAGTTACAATACAAATCAATACAGGAGGGATCAGAGGGCCCTGCTCGTTAGAGCTTACAATCTAGAAGGGAGGCTGTTATGCCACATTGCCTGACCTCCATATTTGACAGTCCAGTCCCACTGCCTTCTTTCTCCTCTTCCTCAAAAATATAGTTTTCTTTTCTCTTACTCTTACTCTTGCACATTGAAGTCTTGCTATCCCACTGAAATCCCATCTCACTAATCCCTGTCCCCATGACTGTTTTCTAGTCCCACATTCTCCAATCCTAATGACTGATAACAAATAACAGATTGCAGCTGGTAACTGATGTGTAAACAAAGGGGGCGAAGGAGGGTGTATGGTGGATGATATTATTGAGCAAATGTAGCCATGGCCATATTTGGTCATTTCAGTCACCATCCTCGTACCTTTGTTTATATTTAGCTGCCAACCAGTATTTGTCATTTGGTGTCAGTAGCCATAGTGACCGGTCAGTGGGCCATTTGGCATCGTTCACCATGACTGACCAGGATCTGCATCGCTGGACCATATGAATTTACATTGTTGGACTTGTTTTTTTAATAAATGACTTCTCTATGTGTGGTGTTTTTATTTACTGTTTAATTTGTTTTGTGCATGAGTACTATGTCTGCTTATTTGCATCGGTTAGATGGGGGTTAGATGGGGGTATCAGGCAGTAAAGGAAAAGGAAAATAGGTGTGATTTGACATATTTAGCATACTTTATTGCTATCGCCTCCTGACCATTATTTGTTAGCAGTATCTGCTGTGGTTTAACTTTGGATGGTTATCTTTTGTCGGTAGTTATATCAAGTATTCAAGGTTTGTGGGAAGTGTCACACTTCCACAAGATTTTCTTACCCACTATAGATCTTGTAAGAAATAGTGAAATTATTTCAGTCATATTTCTACATAGATACCTATGGTGTACTGTTCCATCCTGGTTTTACATAACTTTGTCACATCAAGTTATTATGTCAAAATAACATAACGGTTTGAGCACCGGACAACAATTTTCAATGAAAAAAAATGAAGACAAATATTGCTTTCCCGTGAGACGCCAATAATATTTATCAAACTATATGTCGCCAAACAGAAAATATGGCATTTTGTACTTGCTTTGTAGATGTCTTGTGAGGTTTTTATATTATCAAATTATATTATAAAAATGGTGAAAATGTTCAAAGTAACAGATTGAATTCTAGTTTAATTGTTCTAACCTCAATAAAGAAAAAAAAATAACATTAGTGAACTAAGGTTTTATGTACACTACAGCTCCTAAACTTGAGTTTTAATAGCTTTTGGCGTTTTTTTTGCCATTGCTCCTAAACTCAAATCCATAAGCCTATGGGGTTAATTTACTAAATGCTGTTTTTTTTTATTTTCCTTGCATGTGATCGGGTATTCTTTGCAAAGTAATTCTTTACCTCATTCATTAAGCTCTGGTGCAACTGTACTTGCAGAGTGCAAGAGGGAGATTTACTAAAACTGGAGAGTGCAAAATCTGGTGCAGCTCTGCATGGAAACCAATCAGCTTACAGGTTTTATTACCAAAGCTTAGTTGAACAAGCTGAAATTAGAAGCTGATTGGCTATCATACACACATGCAGCAGGAACCGGCCAAATTTTGATCCATGTTTGCGCAGGCTGATTGCCTACAAGTTGATCTATTGATTTTTCCCAAATGATCAGTGCCTTTGGGTATAGTGAACAACAATAATCATTGTATTCTAGGGGCAGAGAAGTATCCTCGCTCTCCAGAATACAATGGCGCAGCGGGAAGGATTCCCCCCCATCCACTTTTATGTGAATGGGGAAATCAAGTAATTTTTTTTCATTCAACCCACTGGTTGAATGCAAAATAATATTAAATGTATGGGCTACCTTAATTAAAATAGGATGCAATCAGTACATTTTGAAATGTAGAATTCATAGCAACCGGTCAGACTAAACCCAGGACTGGTCACTTGTCTTGCTTATTAATTAAGCAGCGCAATCTTGTTTGGAAATTTGAGGCTGCTCAAATTTTCTTCTTTGAAACATCTTCAAAATCTTTAAAACGGTAGTAAACTGCTGTTTTTTTTTTTTTAATCTTGCAAGGCAATGCCATAATGTGCTAGTATGCATCACATACTAGCACATCTTGTGAAATATACCTTAAAATTAAGCCCTTCAGTGACGCGCTATCACCCTTGAAGACACTTCTATTTTCACCTGGTCTTCCTTCTGGGTTCACGGACTCCGGCTGTGTGAGTCGCCGGAGCCACAATGATCTCACTCCTGCATGCTGCTGTTCATGGCACAGGACTCTGAAGGAATGGCATGGTATGCCGTTCCTTTAGAGCGCATGCACTGGTGATGTCACTGGCTGCATCATAAGTACATATCTTCGAAACGGTGCACGTTTAGGAGATATTTACTGCACCTATCGGTAAGCTTTACTATAGACTTACCTACTGTATAGGTAAAAGTCATACGTAGTAGTTTACTCCCACTTTAAGGGTTTAGAAAAGATGATAAAAACAGTATAGTATACAGATGACATACAGACCTCCCAAAATGTCTAACTTAGTCAACTCTATTATTGGGGTTAATTTGGCAAATAAGTAGATAATATTAAATTAGTAAAATCATTGTTAAAGTGTATATAAGCTCAAAATTTATTTTTCAGAATGTCTGGCATCATGTTCCACTGAATAGAGTTTTCATAAGTACAGTGGAACCTTGATTCACGAATAATGCGGTTAACAAGCATTTTGAAAGACAAGCATTTTTTTTTAAAATCCTGACTCGGTTTGCGAGCTCTGTCTCGCAAGACGAGCAGGATTAAGCCTCTGTGCGTGCAATACCGCATGTGGCCAGAGGTGCGGGGACGCTGGTGAGCCTCGGAGACCCTTGGAAGCATTTGGAAAAACTCGGAAATACCAAAAGTGTAAACAGTTCCCAATCATTTTCCGAATGTGTCCGGCTGTTTCCAAGCCTCACCAGTGCCACTACACCTCTGGCCACATACGGTATTGCATACACCAGCGCCCCCGGACTTCTGGTCACATACAGTACTGCATTGACAAGCAGTGACTGTGGAACAAATTACCTGAGTTTCCATTTTTTCCTGTGGGGAAACTTGCTTTGATATACGAGTGATTTGGATTACAAGCATTCTCCTGGAACGGATTATGCTCGCAATCCAAGGTTCCACTGTAAATATTTTTTTGTGAATCTTTTGCAAAATGTATTTTCTAGTGACAGCACTTTCTGTTACAGGCTGACAATAATTAGTATCTCCCTTGCTTTTAGAAGCAGCCTTTTCAGTTGGCCATTGGGCTGTTTATCAGGTCTATCTGATAGGATAGGCAGCCCAACTACCAATGAAAGGAGCTGAAACCGTATGCTGACAACACTGCTGCTAATTGTGGCATAGTGTTGTTGCTTAGGAAAATTTGAGTCCCAAGGAAGTCACAAGGAAATCACAAGCAGGTTGCAAGGAAATTGCAAGCAAGTAACAACCAAGTCTTTGGGGTTACAGCAGTGTCAACCGAGACTTATGGTCCTGTAGCCTTCTTGGGGCCCCCCCACAGTGGCAAAACGCCAGCGCCTAGTTGCAAGTGCAGCCTTTGCAACTCTTTTAGTTCCGCCACTGCCTTGTATACCTAATTGTTGCAAAAAACCCAAAACCAGCTTTTTTGTGTGTGGAAGGAGGAGTGTAGTGAACATTCTCTACTCCTTTAGTAAAACTGGCCCTATTATCTTGCAAATTTGATAATGTGTCTATAATATATTTATTACCTTGTAAGCTTATCTTTATTTGTAAGAATATAATCTATAGTGGATGGAATCAAAGCGGATTCAAAATATAACTACTGGCAGTTTGATTGAAAATAAATCACTGATATTGGCCTTTACATCCAACTCATCCTGTATACAGAGATGAGCTCATAAAAGGACCATATACTATACCATAACCAATTTTGGAATTAAATATTTTTCATCAGGTTATTGGCTAAAGGGCCATCTTGAATGAATATTCATATAAAAAAAACTGTCCAAATGATTTTGAAAAGCAGGAGTGTGAAAGGCCAAAGTACAGAAATGCTGATACTGTTTGCTATTGCTGAAACTTGATGAGGTTTTAAAAAATCTCTTTTTCTCTCTTTCCTTTTATGCTTTTTTTGCTAATCTCCTGGTTGCCTGCATGAGTTGTCGGTTTATATGTAGGCAGGGTGCTGTAAGATGGTAGTATGCTCTGAGAAAATACTTTCTTTTGACAAATGAAAGCGTTTCTAAACCCAAAAATGTTGGAGATTGCATCTTAACAGTCCTTAGGTGTGGTGGCTATATTAGTTTTCTTTTTGTAGGGTTGTTTAACTATTTTTAAATCTAGTGATCCTGTCAGTAACACACCTACTGTCTTGTATGTATAGAGGAGTAGTGTTGCCACCCTTGGCCAGCAGCATGGTGATCCTGTGGAAAAGGTAATGTTCCATGAACTAGTAGATTTATATGTGAAATTGGTAAAATACAGTGAAACAATCTACTATATATATACAAATACATATGATAAACTCCCAGTGATAGAACTGTGAATCCCACTGGGAAGTGATACCACACTCCCAGTGCCATGCACAAGATAGTCCAGTGATAAGAATCCAAGAGCTGATGGGAAGTGTTACTCCACTTCCAGTGCTGTGAAAATGATATAGTCCTCACAGTGTAGTTCCTTAATAGGGGTAAATTCCACTGATGATACTATCCTTCACCAAACAAACAAACAAACATGAATCCTGCTGCTATTTTAACGCCCAATCCCAGTGCTACAAATCCAATTCTCCTGTACAGTGCACCACCATGCAGTGAAATAGGGTGGACCCCTACCTGTTTCATAGACCTATATGTTATAATAGGTCTAGGAACGCTTGATCCCCTTCTCCAAGGTGGTCAGATATATGAGCCATCAAGGGGTAATCCTCAATCTTCATCTTTCTGAGGGTTCTGTGAACAGAGCTCAACGCCACAGACAGACTCCCATAGTGTAGTAAGTTTAAAATATTCAGCCTCTTTATTAATTAAAATAACACTCACAAAACATTCACTTGTTAAAATGCTTCCAGCTCTGTTCACAGAGCACCAGAAACAACAGCCTACGTTATAGTGGAGTAGAGGGAGAGGACACAGTTGAGGTACATGCTAAGGGTGAAGATTGAGGACTACCCTTTGACGACTCATACAGTATATATGACCACCCTGGATCAGGGGATTAAGCTATTCTAGACCTGTTATAACATATAGGACTATTAAATAGGTATGGGTCCACCCTATATTCACTGCCTGGTGGTGCACTATAGAGGAGAATTGGATTTGCAGCACTGGGATTGGGCGTTAAAATACCTATTTTTAATTTTTTGGTCATTTACCATCTTAGCCTGGAGACACATATGGACCAGGCTAAGATGGTAAATGACCAAAAAATAAAAAATAGGAACTTTCAGTATGGAACGGAGATGTATATATCCATTCAGTAACTAAATTTGTCCAGTTGGTTACTTACATTGTAAGTGCCTCCCTCCCGTAGCAGTGCTGAAGATCAAGTTGGTGTCCATTGGTGGTTGATTGGGTAAGCTTGGGTTGGATTAGACACAGTGAATGACAAATGACAATACATTAAAATGTATATAAATGTACCAACATACCTGTATTCTGTTACCATATCGCTAATTGAATATTTTGTTTCTATGTAAGTTTTTGTTTTGTTATAGTCTGTTGACTAGTAGTGGTCCGCAAATCTATTGGGACACACAGCTAGATAGACACAGCTGCTGTGTCCCAATATGACATGCAGATGCGGCCGGGTTCCTGAATGCATACATTTGTGAAAATGTCAAAGTGGCCGGAACAGCAAGTGGTTAAGGCTCAAGAAATAGTTATTAGGCCTTAAAGTCAATGCAGCACTCTCATTAGCAGGGATGATCTCAGGCGTGCCTCAGGTAAACAAACAGAGAGAGTTGCATTTTTAAATCTGGCCTGAATAGTACCCCTTTAACCATGTAAATACTGGGCACTTTCACCCCCTTCCTGCCCAGGTCAAGTTTCAGCTTTCAGCGCTGCCACACTTTGAATAACAGTTGCGCGGTCATGCATAATCCATATGACATTTTTATCAATTTTTGATAGAGCTTTCTTTTGGTGGTATTTAATCACCTCTGGGTTTTTTATTATTTGCTAAACAAACAAAAAAAGACTGAAATTTTTCAAAAAAATGTTTTTGTCAGTTTCTGTTATAAAATTTAGCAAAAAAATAATTCTTCTCCTTCATTGATGTGCACTAATGAGGCTGCATTGATGGGCAATGATAGGTTGCACTGATGGGCACTGATGAGGCTGCACTGATATGTGGCATTGAAGGTGGCACTGATTGGACACTGATAGGCAGCATTAACGGACACTGATAGATGGCACTGATAGACATCGATAGGCGGCACTGATAGACACTGATAGACGGCACTGATGGGCACTGATAGGCAGCACTAATGGACACTGATAGGTGGCACTGATTGGTACTGTTGGGGTTGCACTGATTATCAGGACACTGATGATCAGTGCTCTGATTATCAGTGTAAAAGTCTCATGTCACAATTGCTGGTTACTGGCCCTCCTCTCCTCACAATGTGACAGAGTGTGAAGAGAAGAATGCTGATAAATGGCATGTGATCACCTGTGATTGGAGATAATTGATCACATGGTAAAGGACCATTGTGATTGGCCCTTTATACCAATCTGTAATCAGCCATGTCGGAAGGACAGAGCATACTGACTGTGCACCCCAGCAGGTGGGCGGGGGGCGTGGTTCTAGGAGGACGTCCATGGATGCCCTCCCAGAACTAGATAACCACACTGTAGCCATCTTTTGGCTATAGCGTGGTCAGGAACTGGTTAATAACCTGTCACTACTGCAGTGTCAGTTTCTTAAAGAATTACCATCCGTTTGCAGATTCAGAGACTGTCAGGAATTATAATCAACTCCAAGATGGCATAGAGAGGTACCCTAATACTCACAGTTTAATCATGAATTTGACAGCTTTCAGCACAACACTGTATCTTGGCTAACTTAAGCTGTCAAACAAGGCACCCCCAGGCAAAAGCTAAAGGTAAACAAAGGGACCAAGGATAATGATGAAGTCATTACCCAAATATGGCAATGCCCATATTTGGGAAATGACTTGAGTCCAAGGGTGGGTGGAGTGTGATGGAAACTGAGAGACTAGTTCCCTATCAGGTCTCCCTTATTTTTGATTGCTAGAGCATGGCAGTAGGCAGATTCAAAAGCCTCTAGTCGACTGGACTGCCATGCACTATCAATCAACAACCAGGTGGAACCTGATGGGGTACTAGTCTCTCAGTTCCCCATTTAGCTCTGCCTTTTCTTACTAAAAAAAAACCTCAGTCTTGTGCCAGTCAGTGTGATGAGCACAGTGGTCAGGGAAGGAGGGAGTGCCACGAGGAAACAGTGCTCAGTATGAACACAAGACCTCAGTACCCAGCCCTAACAGATTTATATACCTGTCTCTGACGATTCGTGAATTGGGCACCTACACAATTCTAATGGGTTTCCATAACTCCCTTTATGAATTTTCTCAAAGAGTCTTTGCTACTCTTGCAGATGGTATGTAATTACCTTATTCACTAATGGTACAATATTTTTGTGCGCTAAGACAATTAAAAGCAAAAAAAAAAGTGATGGTGTCATTAATGTAATAATTCAGTTTTATACTAATCCACAAACATCCCTTCTTGGAAGTAATTACAAATGCAGATTAGAAACAAAGTATTTTCAATTTACATAAAAACACATTTCTTCAAAATGAGATCTATAGTCTTGTTTGGGATTGTTTTCGCAGTTAATGTTAATACTACAAATTAATGCATGTGAGAATCTCTTAAAAGACTTTTACATTAGCTTACCACTCCTAATTAAATCAATTACATTAAAATATATTTTATAAACAGACATTGGCTGAGCATTTGTATACAGGCAAGCATTATTTGTGCTTTAGTTTGGTAAAAAATTAATCATTGTGTATTGCAGCAATCAAAAAAAATAAAAACCAAAACATTTAATTTATAAACCGTGATGCATTCAGACGCTCACAATCTTCTTGAATTGATCTTTACTGCACACTGGCAACGAATTAACTGGCAGATAATGGTGATATATTTTGAGATTTCCTTATGAGTATTGAAATTACAATAAACAACCAACTTGTATATTGATCATGTGTTCAGTGCAAACTGCTCTTGCAATGTAATTTATTGAGAAATCAATTGAATTGTATATAATTGAAGCAGGATCCCTAATTCTTAGCCTCAACCATACTGCCATGCAATAACAGTCAAAAAAGACTGGACTTTATATTATCTGGTTTATTGTATGTGTTTCTTCATCGGATTCCTTTTTATGTTTATATCTATTGATCTTGGCCCAGAACAGACACGGTGGCGGGCAGCACAGTGGTGTAGTGGTTAGCACTTTCACCTAGCAGCAAAAGGATTGCTGATTTGAATCCCACCCTGCCTTCCTGGAGTTTGCATGTTCTCCCTGTGCCTGCATGTGTTAATTGGATCCTATCTAAATTGGCCCTAGTATGTATGTATATGTATGAATGTGAGTTAAGGATCTTAGATTGTAAGCTCCTCAAGGGTAGGGACTGAAGTGAATTCACAATGTGTATGTAAAGCGCTATTTAAGTACCTGAAATAAACATACAGAAAGATGCCATATGGAACTAATTGACCTGCAACAGTCAATCGCAAAAAATGGATGATGCATGAAAGCAGAGGTTTTCGGTAAAACCATTATTGAACTAAAATGGGGTACACATACAAAGCTTAAAAGAGAGATGCCCAGAGTGCAATAGTCAAAGGATAATGTATGGTTCTAATAATAAATCCATTGAGGGCACTACAACCATTTGCAGCTCTGAGTGAAAAACGGCCCCTAATGTTATATAGCATGAAAAGATATTTTTGGTGAGGAAAGATGAAGGATGCAGCGCTCTTAACAGAAGCAATCCAGTCCTAGTGAGCAGTCTGCAGCACAGGTGTCAAGGGCTCAGTGTGTCTTCCCACACTAAATGCAATATACAGTATCTCACAAAAGTGAGTACACCCCTCACATTTTTGTAAATATTTTATTCTATCTTTTCATGTGACAACACTGAAGAAATTACACTTTGCCACAATGTAAAGTAGTGAGTGTACAGCTTGTATAACAGTGTAAATTTGCTTTCCCCTCAAAATAACTCAACACACAGCCATTTATGTCTAAACCACTGACAACAAAAGTGAGTACCCCCCTAAGTGAAAATGTCCAAATTGGGCCCAAAGTGTCAATATTTTGTGTGGCCACTTATTTTTTAGCACTGCCTTAACCCTCTTTGGCATGGAGTTCACCAGAGCTTCACAGGTTGCCACTGAAGTCCTCTTCCACTCCTCCATGATGACATCACTGAGCTGGTGGATGTTAGAGACCTTGCGCTCCTCCACCTTCCCTTTGAGGATGCCCCACAGATGCTCAATAGGGTTTAGGTCTGGAGACATGCTTGGCCAGTCCATCACATTTACCCTCAGATTCTTTGGCAAGGCAGTGGTTGTCTTGCAGGTGCATTTGGGGTCGTTATCATGTTGAAATACTTCCCTGGGGCCCAGTCTCCGAAGGGAGGGGATCATGCATTGTTTCAGTATGTCACAGTACATGGTTCCCTCAATGAACTGTAGCTCCCCAGTGCCGGCAGCACTCATGCAGCACCAGACCATAACACTCCCACCACCATGCTTGACTGTAGGCAAGACACACTTGTCTTTGTACACCTTATTTGTTTGCTGCCACACATGCTTGACACCATCTGAACCAAATAAGTTTATATTGGTCTCATCAGAACACAGGACATGGTTCCAGTAATCCATGTCCTTAGTCTAATACAAAGCAGTGCTAACATTCATCATATTGAAAAACACAACAGTCCCTTAAAGTTCATATACAGAAAATGGATGGAGAAGTTCAATCTTGAAGAGTAAACACTAGGAAGTGCATAGAAGACAGAACCATGTGTGCAATGTGTGAAGGTAAAGCACACAATGTGTTCGGGCAGTGCAGGTAGTCACGGTCACCAAGAATATTCAAGCCTCTCACCTCCTTGATCCAACCCTCTGCAGATCATACAGCTTACAACTCCCTCCATTGGGTTAGAACCAACCAGAGATGACACTCATAACACCAGAATATAAATCTTAGGTGATCACAGGACTCCACAACCAAATCAGCTGACACTTCCCTACGTCTCTCCAATGCACATATGAAAGAAGGACAACAAAATCGAGTGCTCTCTGTAACGTACTAGTTTAATAAATAAAATAAATGATGCACTCACATGTAGAAGCTCTTAGGAGTAAGTGCAAACTGTAAAAGCTTGGATCGAAGTAACATCCTACTGGAGCCGTCGACACTCAGTACGAGCAAACTCCTCACTGCTAGCTGCTGACGGCACAGTGCGTGACTCCTCCCCCTCGTACGCATTACTTCCTACCACTAGGGGCGTGGACTTTTTCAGCTTGTCCTTAGTCTGCTTGCCTTCAGCACACATTTAGTGTGGGAAGACACACTGAGCCCTTGGCACCTGTGCTGCGGACTGCACACTAGGACTGTATTGCTTCTGTTAAGAGCGCTGCATCCTTCATCTTTCCTTTCCATTTACCATCCATTTGCAGATTCAGAAAACTGTCAGGAATTAAAATTCCAAGATGGCATAGAGAGGTACCCTAATACTCACAGTTTAATCATGAATGTGACAGCTTCCAGCACAGTGCTGTATCTTGACTAACTTAAGCTGTCAAACAAGGCACCCCCCCCCAGCCAAAAGATAAAGGTAAACAAAGGGACCAAGGATAATGATGAAGTCATTACCCAAATATGGCAATGTCCATATTTGGGAAATTACTTGAGTCAAAGAGTGGGAGGTGTGTGAAGATTAAAGTCAGGTAAATACTTATTAATATAATGTTCAAAAGTATTTATAATCAAAAACAGTAGTAAAATAAATCTGTCTTCACAAAATACAGGGGGTGCCACTGTTCACTTCTTTTTGAAAATTTGAAGGCTAAGTTCACTGTAAAAAAATAATAATAAACACACATATTTTTTCAGGAAAAAAATGTGCATTGTTATTTTTTCACTGGAACCTGCAGAGCATTGCACATGGATCGCAGGTGCAATGTCAGTCACCTGCACAAACTGCATGCAGCTATGTGCCCTTACCTCCATACAGACTGTCAGTTTCAGAGCAGTAGAAAGTGTAAATGGACTGCGAGCATGCTGATCAAAATGCTTGCAGTTCATTGAAACTACAAGCCCATCTACCATGGTGGAAGATGGGACTTGTAGTTTATTCATTCACAGATCTCTGTGAATGCATGATGTGGCTGTGTGGG
Source organism: Glandirana rugosa (assembly GCA_018402905.1). NCBI lineage: Eukaryota > Metazoa > Chordata > Amphibia > Anura > Ranidae > Glandirana > Glandirana rugosa. The sequence continues at coordinate 308,455 of BLSH010137638.1, forward strand.
GGGAGACCCACACAGCTGCACCAATTATAAATTTGACAATTGCTGTGGGGAAGAGAAACCTCTACCCTCTGTCATGGTGAAAGGGGGTAAGGGCAGTGTGCTGTGCTGGAACATGTTACATGTTACACCCTAAATCCGGATGTAACATGCAACATGTCTCAGAAGCTGAACCTATCCTTTAATTGTTGGGTTTGTAAGCATGCAAACCAGGAAAGTCAAGCCAGAAGACCTCATCTGCATACATGGGTGAGGGACAGGGAGTAGTGAGATAGTGAAGCCATCACATCTGCATCACAGCCAGACAACTTGTATTTGCAGAAATAGCAGGACTAATGGCAACTATGGGCAGTGATGTGAAAGAGTTCAATTGGCACATAAAACCATCCCAAGAGTGGGAATGTCTCCATAGCCCAAATGGGGTTTGTGCAATGAGAAAGAAGGGACCCATCTTCTCCCTTCCATCAGCTGCAAATGCTAAATCAGATATCCTTGAACCTGGAAGGTAAATATTCGTTAAAATAGACTTAAAAGTAGTTTTAATCAGTGTTTTATTTACTGAATTATGTTACCTATGTGCACATTGAACTTGTTAGGGGTCCCAGGGAACCCTTAAACCAGTTCACCATAGAGGGGGCACTTTTCCAACAACTCCATCTAGACACTGGTTGTACTGAAGTGTCTCTTGCCTTTCAGCACCTTGTTTTTTAGAGAATCTCTCTCAAAATATTCCTGGTGTGTTGTGCTTCATTTAAAAAAAAAAAATAGTATTAAATGTATTAATTGCTGCATTTAGAGTAGAAAATGCAACCATTTGGCAGGTAAAGAACAACACACTCCTGCCCTAGAGTCAATTTACTGTGTAGTGTCACAGATGACTGGTAAAATTGTGGATAATCTCATAGATGGCTGGTTGCTCTCTAGGACTGGGGTCATCCTGACAGTGCTGAGAGAATAGAAAAAGAAAAGAGGGTGCACTGGCCTAGTGCATTATCCAACAGATTTATTAAAAGATATGAATTAAATCATAAGGCTCTGAAGAAGAAAGCTAGTCCTTCGAAATGCGTCAGCCTAAGGGGTCTCACCCTAAACACCCTCACTCCCAGGTTCGCGTTTTGAGCAACCGATGAGAGGTAGCCACACATGTGGCCTGACAAACGTGTTTTTAACAAATGTTTCTGAGTAGACATCTTTATGATTTTATCCATATCTTTTAATAAATCTGTTGGATAATACACTAGGCCAGTGCACCCTCTTTTCTTTTTCTATTTGGCAGCTAAAACTAAACCTTTAATTTATGCAAGAGGAGATGGCGCTGTCTTTATATAAACCAGTTTGGTGGTCCAAGCTGGTACAAGCTGGTGATCAGTTTAAAGTGACAACATGTGCAATATAAATATAAACGTAGAGTATTCACCAACTAAAATAATATAAATAACAAGTGCATAAATCATACGACAAAAATATCCAGGAAAGTGCAAAAGATATGTAAATTGAAAAAATGTTTTTTTAAAAAATTATGAATGTAGCTTTAAAAACGGACTACAAAATCACCAGTGTGTAAGAAAAAAATAGTAAAAATAAAAGCATAAAGTAGTAATAGTCTCCAGAAAATATATGTATTCCACAGTCTGTATTCGGGTGACTTAGTGACATTCCATTGGTGTATCTCACAAAAATAGTGACTTCCACACGTGCTCCTCTTATGTGTCCCCACTCACCAGAGCCAAACACCCCTGCAGGGGTAATGCGCGTGTAGCTGATCCGGCTATGAGACCTCATTCCCAGATCGGCCTGTATATGGTACGTAGGGACAGTGTTCATCCATAAAAGGACTCCTCACCATGCATTTCCATAAAGAAAAGGAATAAGGTTCCAGAATAGTGTGACTCCATTTAGAATTGCCAAAGGAATGAGGATTACGATATACAAGCGGATATGTTAATCAAAAGGTTTGAAGAAAAGGGATATCCCCTACAAGAATTGCTCATGACCAAACAAATGGTAAGAAATATCCCAAGGAGAATACTATTGGAGAAATCAAAAAAGAATAAGAATGCGTTTGAGGAGGTAACTTTTATCACAGGTTTTAATAAGCAATATAAGATGGTAGAAAAGATTTTTAAGAAATAGTGGCCCATTTTAAGAACAGATAGAGTCTTATCCAAAATACTACCCCAAAAACCCAGATTTATATATAAAAAAGCCCCTAACTTGAGAAATCACCTTGTACATAACGTGATTAACCCCCCCTGAAGAAGTTAAACTTATGGACAACTTGAAGGGATTCTATAGGTGCCAAAAATGTCTGCCGTGCAGAGTCAGTAAGACACAACCCAGGAAGAAAGAAAAATTTAAAGCCAGGACATCTAGTAAAGAGCATCAAATTAAAGAACTTATTACGTGCAACAGTACTCATGTGACATACGTTATTGAATGTCCATGTCACCTGCAGTACTTAGGGAGAACCACCAGACCCTTATATGTAAGAATTAGGGAACATACAAACAATATTAAAAAAGGGTTCCCTAAACATAACTTGTCCCGACATTTCAAAGAAGACCACCAGAGAGATCCGTCTTGTTTAACCACTTCCTTACTGGGCACTTAAACCCCCCTCCTGCCCGAACCAATTTTCAGTTTTCAGCACTGTCGCTCTTTGAATGACAATTGCGCGGTCGTGCAGCGTTGTACCCAAACAAAATTTGCGTCCTTTTTTTCCCACAAATAGAGCTTTCTTTTGGTGGTATTTGATCCCCTCTGCGTCATTTCTGATCGCCGCTATAAACAAAAAAAGAGCGACAATTTTGAAAAAAAAAACAATATTTTTTACTTTTTGCTATAATAAATATCCAAAAATAAAAAATAAAAAAACAAATTTATTCATCAGTTTTGGCCGATATATATTCTTCTACATATTTTTGGTAAAAAAAATCGCAATCTGCGTTTATTGATTGGGTTGCACAAAAGTTATAGCGCCTACAAACTATGGACATTGATTTATGGCATT
>BLSH010137638.1:321984-357379 GCA_018402905.1 Glandirana rugosa
AGGCCCCCCCAGGTCCCTCGCCCACGCCGCCGAAGCTAACGGCGGCCGATGGGCGCTACCGGGGGGGCCTCGCTTACTCGCCCCAGGCACATACATTTGTGCCTGGAGGCGAGACACACTCCCCCTTCCCTTCACTAGTGTCGGAAGAGCATGTACTTCCGACACTATTGAAGGAAAGGGGTCTATCCGTTCAGGGGTTATGTCAATCTTGTGCGGGTCCCTTGTATCAATTGGGAATCGCGCGGGGGACGTCCAATTGGGGAAGTGACGGTTACCGTAAATGTGTCATTAGTCACGTAAAAATATCGTGACTAGCGACATATTGTGTAAATGCCATTGGCAGTGAAGGGGTTAACCTGCAGGGGGCGCGCTAAGGGTTAACTATGTTCCCTGGGCGTGTTCTAACTGTATTGGGGACTTGCCTATCTGGGGAAAGGAAGTTATCACAGCCTTCATGTACGAGAAGGCTGTGATCACTTCCCTTCCCCCTCACACAGAGCGGAGGTCCGTGTTTACATACACGGACCCCGCTCATTCGCTCCGGGGGGGCCATCGCGGGTAGCCGGCGGCAATCGAAGCCGCCGCACCCGCTCCCTGGACCCCCCCGGACACAGTGAGCGCGCGGGCGCGCCTCCGGCGGCGCGCGCGCGCTCACAGTGCGCGTTATCGCAGCCGCCGTCGTATGACGGCGTTTTGCGATAACGAACCACTTTGTCGCCGTCAGATGCCGATCGGCGGTCGGCAAGTGGTTAACAGGCTGACGGCAGAAGTACAGAAGGAACAGGCAATCGGATGGTCGTAGGCAAGCCAGGGGTCAGTGCAGGCTGAGTTCAGACAAGGTCGGGGCAAGCCGGGTCACAGGAACAGATAACAGGTTCAGGTCACTCAGAAAGACGGGTCACACGCTGTAGATCAGACAGCACTTACTGCAGGGTTTGCTGAGCAGAAATAGAGCCGTTTGGTGCCGTTTCCGGCACGGGAACCAATACGCGGGAACACGCGGGAGCACTCAAAAAGTCAAAAACAGTGTCCTTCTTCTCTAACACACCGGGAAGGGAAAATGGCTAATTTGGCCCAATTTGGACATTTTCACTCAGGAGTGTACTCACTTTTGTTGCCAGCGGCTTAGACATTAATGGCTGTGTATTGAGTTATTTTGAGGGGACAGAATATTTGCACTGTTCTACAAGTTGTACACTCACTACATTACATTGTAGCAAAGTGTAATTTCTTTCGTGTTGTCACATGAAAAGATATAATAAAATATTTACAAACATGTGAGGGGTGTACTCACTTTTGTAAGATACTGTATATCGCTTTTTGGGATTTTTTATACCAAAAATATGTAGCAGAATACACATTGGTATAAACTGATGAAGAAATTTGATGAAGAAATTTGATTTTTTAAATGTATTTTATTGGATGTGATTTAGGCCTCATACACACGGGTGTATGCTTAAAAATAAGCAAAACATCGGGTCCGACGTCAGGGAAAAATCAACGTTTTGCATCGGCGTTAATGAGCGTTAGTGAGCGTCGGCGTCAATAGACTTTTTTTAAAAAAAAAACATCCCTCTGCTATTTTTTAACTTGAAAACGTCGGCATAAAAAACATCGGTTAGCGCCGGTACGGCGTTAGTGAGTATTTTGCGGCATCGGCGTCAAAAACGCCAAAACGTTACAGCCTCGGAATGCGTTGGTCCCGCATCCTAGTTACAGCTCACTAACGCCGACGCCCTCTACAGCTCAAAAACGTTGGCGTTTTTATGGGGCCATTGAATAACATGGAGAGCTGCAAACGTTAAAAAACGCCCATGTGTATGAGGGCTTATAGCAGAAAGTAAAAAATATTGTGTTTTTTTCATAAATGTCAGTCTTTTTTTGTTTATAATGCAAAAAATGCAAATACCATGAAAAAAAAGCTCTATTTGTGGGGAAAAAAAGAACATCAATTTTATTTGGGTACAGTGTCGCGCGACCGTGCCATTGTCAGTTAAAGTAATGCAGTACCGTATCACATACCAAAAATGGCCTGGTCAGGAAGGGGGTAAAACCTTCCAGAGCTGAAGTGGTTAAAAACTGAACAGGCACTGAAAATCAACCAAAGGGTTGAAAAATAAAAACAAGAAGATTAAATTCAGGTAAATATTTATATTATGTTCAAAAGTATTTATAATAAAAAACAGTAGTAAAATAAATCTGTCTTCACAAACTACAGGGGGTGCCACTGTTCACCTCTTTTTGAAAATTTGAAGTCTAAGTTCACTGTAAACAAAATAAAATAATAAACGCACATGTTTTTTTCAGGAAAAAAATGTGCACTATTATTTTTTCACTGGAACCTGCAGAGCATTGCACATGGATCGCTGGTGCAATGTCAGGCTCCTACACACACTGCATACAGCTATGTGCCCTTACCTCCATACAGGCTGTAAGTTTCAGAGCTGTATAAAGTGTAAATGGACAGTGAGCATGCTGATCAGAATGCTTACAGTCCATTGAAACTACAAGTCCATCTACCATGGTGGAGGATGGGACTTGTAGTTTATTCGTTCACATATCTCTAAGAATGAATGATGTGACTGGGTGGGTGAAGCCCCACACAGCTGCACCAATTTTAAACGTCACAATTGCTGTGGGGGAAGAGAAACCTCTGTCATGGGGGAGGGGGGCAGGGGCATGTGCTGTTACATGTTACACCCTAAATCCGGGTGTCCGGGCTACCTGACGCTCTCTTCCAGTCCACACAAGGGAGAAGGAGGGGGCGGCAAGCATGAGTCTCTGCATCAAAAAGAACCCCACCCTAATCAGGGGTACAGCCCCTCTGCAGGGGCTGTGCCCTTAATGGCTAGACAGAGGGGGACTAATTCTGATTAATGTTCTCCTTGCCCAGCCTGTCAGTATAGGTGGATGGCCATGTCTTGGTAGGTTTGCAGTTGTGCCATACTCTCTTCATTTTCAGATGAGGGATTAAACAGTGAGATGTTCAAACCTTGGTATATTTTTGTATAACCTAACCCTGCTTTAAACATCTCCACAACCTTATCCCTGACCTGTCTGGTGTGTTCCTTGGTCTTTATGCTACTGTTTGTTCACTAAAGTTCAAACCTCTGAGGACTTGACAGAACAGCTGTATATATACTGAGATTAAATTACACACAGGCAGACTCTATTTACTAATTAGGTGGCTTCTGAAGGCAATTGGTTCCACTAGATTTTAGTTAGGGGCATCAGAGTAAAGGGGGCTGAATACAAATGCAGGCCACACTTTCTAGATATTTATTTGTAAAAAAATTTGAGAACCATTTATCATTTTCCTTCTACTTCACAATTATGTGCCACATTATGTTGGTCTATCACATAAAATCCCAATAAAATACAGTTACATTTTGCTTGTACCATGACAAAATGTGGTAAATGTCAAGGGGTATGAATACTTTTTCAAGGCACTGTGTATATATCTATATATATATATATATATATCTATATATATATATATATATATATATATATATATATATATATATTTACACACACACACACATCCACATTTACCACTAACCAACCCCTATCAATCCCAACAACAGAAGCAAAATGTATCTGGAAATGTCTCACTTTGTCTTAATTAAGTTCTATCAGGTCTGGGTCTGCTCTATGATGTTATCTCTCCCAGACTTCCTCTTGTTGTTGAAGAGAACCCAGACCAGAAATTACTGATCCAATTAAACTGACATCTAACAGACTGTTATGCTGTTATAGGTTGATATATGCACATGCCTGTTGTGATTTATACTGTTTATTTAAAGAACAATTCCAGCTAAGGCATATATTTTTCAGCTTGGATCAATGTAGCTATGTATATAACATGCCAGGCCAATGTCCAAGGAAGCTGGGGTGAATAGCGTGGAGCAGAGGTGCCCAACCAATGGCCCCGGGGCCATATGTGGCCCCAAAGCCTTCTGATGTGGCCCCCGACCTGCTCAGGGATGGTGGGTTGGCAAGCCCAGATCACAGTTTGGCAACCTGCCATCCCAGAGCATCATTGTTGTGAATGAAGCCGGCGATAGAGGGAGGAAGCAAGCGGCTGTGGAGCAGATCCACATATGTTGATGCTTCCTGTGTACAGCCAACTCCTGTCACAGAGTGATGCCAAGTGCACTCTGCCTAGGACAGCAACAGCTGGCAATACCTGAATGGAAGACTTATTAAAGGTACGTTTATTACTAAAATCATAGTGTATATATGGGCATATCTGTTCTGCATTGGTTACCCCGAAGCTCTCAAACGTTTGCACAGGTGCAGCGCAGTGCACCCGCGAGTTACCTGCACTGAGCTATAGACTTCTGTAATTACCTGCAGGATTGGTGCACTTTCAGAAAGCGCACCCCACCTGCAAGGTATAATAAAAGACTAAGGCAAAGTGCAGCTAACCCGCAGGAAAGCCACAAGTGCACTACGCTGCACCCTCGGGGGGTGGGTAAACCACAGACCATCAGTGTGAAAGCAGTCTTAGGCCCCTTTCACATGATTGGTCCGACCCAATCAGACCCTCTATTCACCTCTATGGAGCTGTAGATGTAAACAGACTTGTGTCTGTTTAACACCCGCCTAACTCCAACCCAATCCGCTAAAAAAAAAGAAGGGGATCCATCCCCTTCCATCTGGGAAGATCGGAGGGCCCATAGAGTAGACTGGACTGTGTCTGTATCTGCTCTGCATATACATAGTGGGCATGGACCTGTCATCTGCCTGCTCGACTCATTGGGCCCGCGACCAGTTACCAAGTCGCTTAAGTGGCCCTCGCTCTTTAAAAGGTTGGGCACCCCTGGCGTAGAGACTGTGATATAAGCACTCCTCCTCTGCAACTTGTCCAATTAGAGTCCAATACAATATTCCCCATGCACACCTTCGTGGAAATGGCTGTAGTAATACTGGGTTCTGAAATGACGGCAGGCTGGAAACCACCAACAAATTGAACAGAGAAATGTCACCAGCACACCAAGGATTCCTCAAAAGGGTCCACGGCTTTATTTCACATAGTCACACAATACATAATGACAATGTTTCAGAGCTGCGCAGGGCCCCTTTGTCAGGCAAGTGACTTGCCTGACAAAGGGGCCCTGCGCGGCTCCCAAATAAAGCTGTGTACCCTTTTGAGGAATCCTTGGTGTGCTGGTGACATCTCTCCATTTGATTTGTCCAATTAGAGAACATTTTGCATTCATTCAGACTATGCAAAGCATTCTCTGAATGGCACTCATGCCAAGAGGTTGACCTGTATTCAGAATGCATCAGGCTGCCTGCTTAGCATGGGACCCAGAAGTTAGTAGAGATCACTGAAATAGCAGTGTCTACTTCAGTAATTTCCAGGGACATCGACTAAGAATGGTATATACTGTAAAGTTACATTGGTCTGAGCTGAAAATGGCATCAAATTCAAAGTGACGTACTGGAGAAGTTGTTGATTGGCCTGTTTGGTCTGTGAAGTTACTTCAGCAAAGGGAAGGCTGCAGAAATGTACCAAGCCCAGAGGGAAGCACATTTTATTCACAAATACATGCTTAATAAATGCAGAAATTATATGTCTTAACATTACTAACACCTAAAAGTTAATATATCTGGAACACCATTGAACTAAAGAATGCATACATCTGATCAAATTCCCCTTCTGTAAAGTTTATATATATAATGCTACTGAGATTGTATGCAATATGTCAAGGTTCTTTAAATAACTAACTTTCTTTACCAACTACAAAAACATTAAATCTGACTGGTAATTGATTATTGACATTTTTAAATGAAAAGGACAACAAACTCTTGAGATGTGACAAAACTGTCTCCTAATGACCATGGTTCTGATCAAGTTTCAGACCCCAGAGGACTCTCAAAGTACTTGCTATGCTCATTTCAATATCCAGAGAACTGTAGAATCTGAGGTATCTTATTATTCTGAATGGTGCCTGCCATGTTTCTGGTGCCTGGATAGGAAACTGCATCAACAATATGGTACACAAGGCATGTTTCCATTGCTGGATTATTTAACAAGGACTAAGCCAAAAGTACCAGGGGTGTCTCCTCATGGTCTATAGCTTTATCTCTAAACAACAGAGTGAATAAACAACCATTAAGCATTTTATACCACACAAGTCTGCTTCAATTATATTTCTTTTTCCCCAATGGAGATAATTATGTTGCTTTGGACCCTATCTTGCTATCAAGCGAAATACAACAAAGACTTGTCTACTTTCTGTGATGTCATTTAGGAGTGCTGTTAGCATACAGTATTAGGATATAGTACATTTAATACATTTATATTAAGAAGTCTTCTGTGTTTTCCTGTTTTTGACAAAATATGAGAGTTGTCTTTAAGAATTTTAAAATGAGCCTGACTTGTTTTAAAATGCTCCCAAGGTAATAAAAGTGCTGGAATGCAGGAGCTTTGTGCTAACTGCATGCATCTGTGTTAATGCTGAAATCAGCCCTATGTCCCCGAGGAGTGCCCAGACAGTATGCAGGGTCATGACTTCTGCCCAGCCTTTTCTTCCCCTATGGCTGCTAATTTATTATTAGAGTTGAGCGAACCTCTGGAAGTTCGGGTTCTGCTGGTCCGGCCGAACTTCGGGACAAAGTCCGGGTTCGGGTACGGACAGAACCCGAACGTTCGCCCAGACCCCGAACACCATTGAAATCAATGGGGACCCGAACTTTTAGGCACAAAAATGGCTGTAACAAAGTCCTGGAAAGCCCTAGAGGACTGCAAAAGGAAGTAAAATGGGGGTAAGAGTAGGGCAAGTGCCCTACAAAAAAATGGGGATAGGGAAAATAAATTAAGATCAAATAAAAAAATGGGAAGGGGGGTGGATGTGGAGTAGGAGCCTAGAGGTTGACTAGGCCATGACCGTGGCAGTGTAGGTGGAAGTGGCGGTGGTAGAGGAGTAGGAGGTAGCCAACATGGTATTTTTTTTTTGTTTGTTTATAATTGGGGTAGCCCCTAAAATATTGAGGCCTATTCAAAAAAACAAGTATATGAATGGCTGTGTGAGTCTGGTCTAAATGTTTATTCTGCACAAGGTACAAACAAGTCTTGTGGGATCCATGCCTGATTCATTTTAATAAAGGTTAGCTTGTCCACGTTGTATGTGGACAAACGGCTCCGCTTGTCTGTGATAACACCCCCTGCCATGCTAAACACACGTTCCTACAATACACTGGCTGCAGGGCAGGCCAGCACCTCCAAGGCATAAAGGGCAAGCTCAGGCCATGTGGCCAATTTGGAGACCCAGAAGTTGAATGGGGCAGACCCATCAGTCAGTACGTGTAGGCGTGTGCACACATACTCTTGCACCATGTTGCTGAAATGCTGCCTCCTGCTAAGACATTGTCTATCGTCTGGTTGTGCTGTTTGTTGTGGCGGGCTGCTGACAAAGCTTTGCCACATTTCAGCCATGCTAACCCTGCCTTCTGAGGTGCTGGCGGTGGCACAGCTGCGTTGGTGGCCTCTTCCTCCTCCTCCTCCTCTGCCTTCGCCTTGTGCTTCCGCTGAGCCCCCGGTGTCATTTGGGAATGCCCTCAGCAGCGCCTCTACCAGTGTGCGCTTGTAGTCACGCATCTTCCTCTCACGCTCCAGTGAGGGAATTAAGGGCAGCACGTTGTCCTTGTAATGGGGATCCAGCAGGGTGGCCACCCAGTAATCAGGGGAAGTTACAATGTGGGCAACTCGGCTGTCGTTGCGCAGGCACTGCAGCATGTAGTCGGCCATGTGTGCCAGGCTGCCCACAGGCAAAGACAAGCTGTCCTCTGTGGGAGGTATATCATCTGTGTCCTCTGTATCCCCCCAGCCACGCTCCAGTGATGCCCACAAGCTGCGCTGGGTGCCACCCTGCTGCAATTCCTCTTCCTCCTCCTCATCTTCCTCGTGCTCCAGAACTGTGCCCTGGCTTGAATATTTTGGACCTGGCCTATGCTGGTGCAGGAACCCACCCTCCGAGCCACTTGCTAATGACTGGCCTGATAACCGTGGAACTGACCCCTCTTCCTCCTCCTCATCCTCCTCTGCCACATCCTCTTCCCGAAGTGTTTTTTTAAGGAGACATAGTAACGCTGAGAACAGCGTCACCGGCACTGGCTATGTTGGTGGAGTACTCAAAACACCGCAATACGCTACACAGGTCTCGCATGGAGGCCCACTCGTTGGTGGTGAAGTGTTGCTGTTCCGCAGAGCGACTGACCCATGCGTGCTGCAGCTGAAACTCCACTATTGCCTGCTGCTGCTCGCACAGTCTCTCCAGCATGTGCAAATTGCAGTTCCACCTTGTGGGCACGTCGCATATGAGGCGGTGAGCGGGAAGGCCGAAGTTCCGTTGCAGCGCAGACAGGCGAGCAGCAGCAGGGTGAGAATGCCGAAAGTACGCACAGACGGCCCGCACTTTATGCAGCAGCTCTGACATATCCAGGTAGTTTTTTAGAAAATTCTGTACCACCAAATTCAGCACATGCGCCAGGCAAGGGATGTGCGTCAAACGGGCTCGGCCCAGAGCCGCTACGAGATTTCGGCCATTGTCGCACACCACCAGGCCGGGCTTGAGGCTCAGTGGCAACAACCACTCATTGGTCTGTTGTTCAATGCCTGGATGTGCTGATGTTGGTGGTGAAGGTGTTACGCTGAGCGGATGAGTGGGTGGTCGAGGAGGAGGAAGCACAGTAGGAGGAGGAGGCAAAGAGAAATGCCCCGCAATCCTCGGTGGTGGAAGGACATGCGCCAAATGGCGAGCCGGCTCAGGCCCACCCACCACTACATTTGCCCAGTGTGCAGTAAGCGAGATATAGCGTCCCTGCCCGTGCTTACTGGCCCATGTATCAGTGTTTATGTGGACCTTGCCACTGATGGCGTTGCGCAGTGCACACTTGATCTTGTCCCCGACTTGTTTGTGCAGGGAAGGGATGGCTCGTCTGGAAAAGTAGTGGGGGCTGGGTACCACGTACTGTGGGACAGCCACCGCCATCAGGTTTTTGAAACTCAAAGGCCAGGAATTTTGAAATGCTGGCATTCAGGGGCAGGGATCGTGGGTGGGTAGGGGGGTACTTCCTCTTTCTCTCCAGTGTTTGGGAGATGGACAGCTGTAAGCTTTCATGGGACCATGTGGAAATGCTTGGGAACGGTGGCGGACATGGTGGCGTTGCTGTCATATCGTCTGTTTGCTGGGTGGCAGGTGACGCTGTCACTGTAGAGGTGGAGGAAGAGGCCGAGGCAGCAGCAGAAGAGGAAGCAGGAGGAGGCCGAGACCTTTCTTGGATTTTGAGGTAATTATTCCAATGCAGCTTGTGCCTTGAATGTAGGTGCCTGGTCATGGGGGTTGTGCTCAGGTTGAGAACATGTATGCCTCGGCTTAGGCTATCATTGCACAGCTTGCAAACCACTCGTGTCTTGTCGACAGCACATTGTCTGAAGAACTGCGACGCGGGGGAACGCCTTTGAGCTGCCTTTGGTGTGCTAGGTCCCTGGGTGCGGTGGCTAGTAGCAGGCCTACTGTCTAGGGGACACTCACTCCGCTTTTGCAACCTGCTTCCTCTTTTCCTGTGCTGGTGCCTCTGTGTGGCCACCACCTCTTCCTCCAAACTCCACACATCACTCGCATGACCCTCATTCCATGTGGGGTCTAGGACCTCATCATCCTCCACATCATCTTCCACCCACCCTTCACCACTGCCCTCCTTTTCAGTCTGCACACTGAGGCAAGCTGCAGCAGTTGGCACCTGTGTTTCATCATCATCAGAAATGTGCTGCGCTGATGTTTCCATGTCCTCATCCTGCAACAGAAGTGGTTGGGCATCGGTGCACTCAATGTCTTCCACTCCTGGGGCAGCGCTATGTGGATGGCCCACGGAAAGCACACCAGGAGAGTCATCAAAAAGCATAAGAGTCTCTTGCAGGACTTGGGGCTCAGACTGCTTGGCTAATTTACAAGGGGCTGAGGTGAAAGACAGAAGGCCATGGGGTTCAGGTGCCAACTCGGAGCTTTCATCAAGGGACCGGGAGGGAGACAATGTGAAGGAACTGGAGGCATTGTCAGCCACCCAATCTACTATCGCCTGTACTTGTTCTGGCCTCACCAATCGTTGAGGGGCATTCTGGCCTACCATATACCGGTGAAGGTTCTGTTGGCTACCTGAGGAAGGTGTTTCCCTTGTGAGTGTAGCTGGCACACCTCGACCACGTCCTCTCCTTCCAACAGGAGGTTCACCAACACCACCAACACCAGCAGCACCAGGAGCACCATGACCACGTCCCTTATTTGCTCTCCTCATTGGGCCTGCAAATGTATTATGTAGCCCTATGTAAGTATTTATTAATACCAATTAACCTTTTTTTTGTTAAAACACCAACGTAGCCGGACTTTTTATTTTGGTGCAAGAAATGCACTGCTCACACCAACAGCAAATTCTGAGCTAAATGTCGTGAGATCAATCTCCTCTCCAAAGTGATCTTGGGGAGTACTAGGTAGTACACATTTTTGAGATATGACCCTATAGCATAACACAGGAGTGTCTCTCGTCAAGCTCTGAACTACTCAACACTCACTGGTAACTCACCTGAGGGAGAATGATGTCACAGTTGCCTATACAAGTAATCTGGGGAAAAGTTTAGATTATTTAATATTTTCCCTACAGGTTTTTTTGTAATTGCAGCTTTTTGTCATGCATGGAGGGCAAAATAAATGAGTGGACTGCGCACTTTTAGTGCAAGATCCGTTTTAAGGGTGAACACATTGGCAGCAGTCTCTGCCCACATTCCTCTGGCTGCAGGAGTACAAAGGTACTGTCTGCTTCATCTGGAAGTGTATATGTGACTTGAAAAGAGGGTGAATGCTTAAGAAATTTGGTTGAATTTTCTGTGTTGGGCTATTTGCTCATCAAATCTTTAACACCTATATCACAGAGCAGTGCCATTAAAAGTAATAGCAAGCATTTTGCGGGGCTTGCTCTTTTGCAGTAGTTTTAAAGTTTGAAATAAAATATAGGTTTGCTTTCAATGATTTATGGTCACTTGATTTCAATTGACAAAAACTTTCAGTAGAAAGTTTTACTCCTGTGCAATCAGCCTGTTGGATCGCAATTGCCTGCAAAGCAGATCAGTGTATAAGAAGTAAATAGAAAAAGTATGCATTAAAGATATGCCAAGGCTGCTAGCAATAGGTCTATATATCAAACCCAATCTGAAAATAAATGTCAATGTGCAATGCCTACTACAACAAAAAATACTATAACTCACCATATGCACATATAAAAACCAATAGAACCATAATATCTGTAACACTGAATGAATGAATAAAGTCCCAGGGAAAAGATGTAAAGGATAGAATGGTGTCTTCCAGAATCCAGGAGAAAACGTCCACCTTAACCTGTGACACACCACCACTTGTGCTCAGTGCTAATACTGCACTCACCAGATCCTTTGCTGCCTTAAAGCAGCAAGTAGTGCATCAAAAACTGAGGATGCTTCAATCTGTCATATCCAGCTCCTCGGATAACCTAAGGTGTCTGGCGATACCGATGTCTATCACAAGGGGGTGTCATGCTGTGCATACATAGGCTTGTAAAAGTAGCAGTGACATCATCACTGTGATGTATATGGTCTGTTCAGAGAGCAAAACTGTAGGAGGCACCCAGCAGGCTCCACCCACTACAGGCTTGGACAGAGACAAGACCAGTCACCCAAAGAAAAAAATATGTCTGTCTAATATTAGTATTACAGATATTATGGTCCTATTTTTTTTTTTTTATATGTACATATGCTGATTTACAGTATTTTTATATGTACATATGCTGATCAGTGTATCAGTGATCAGTGAAATCTCCCGACTGTCAGAATACAATAGTTCAACGAGGAGGATTCCCCCAATCACCACAAATGTGTGGATGGGGGAATCAAGTCAGTTTTTTTCATTCAACCCACTGGTCGAATGAAAAAAACTGATCCATGTATGGAATGCCTAAACTTGATTACTCCATAGCAACAGATCCTAAACACAGAAGGCAAATTACATTTCTAAAGGGTGAATTCCCCACAGTCACATCATGTATTGTATCTGCACAAGATTCCCAGGCTGGGGAAAGTGAGGTATATCATACTACACCCTGAGTATCCTCAAAGCATACTGTTCAATTATCTAAAACTGGTAAACAACAGCACAAGGAGAGAAATTGGAAACAGAAAGATTAATAAACATAGAAGAAGAGAGAAAAAGAAAAAAATGGAGGAAGAGTGAGGTCTCTGCACCACGACTCGAGAGGGAGAAATATGTTGAATGCATGGATCGAATGTGTTTTCAAATTTAGATTACATATTTTTTATTATGATCATCAACAAACATTGTTGACAATGATCCAGTTAAGGTTGTTCTTAACAGGTTCCAGAGGAATGGAGAATTTATGTCGTCATCCAGCAATGGCAATTCTGGCAGCCAGAAAAATATATGAAATGTATATATTTGAACCCCTGGGGACCTTGATGAAATTCTTTTGAAGCAATGCATCCACTGGGGACTCTTTGATATTGACTGAGGTTGCT
Source organism: Glandirana rugosa (assembly GCA_018402905.1). Taxonomy (NCBI): domain Eukaryota; kingdom Metazoa; phylum Chordata; class Amphibia; order Anura; family Ranidae; genus Glandirana; species Glandirana rugosa. The sequence goes on from BLSH010137638.1 coordinate 334,553, forward strand.
ATGGATCAGCATATACACTCTGAGCCCAAAGCCTCGAACATTTGAGCATGCCCACCATGTATGCTACATGGTAATTTCTACATGGCATCTCCTAAAACATTTAGAAGAGGCCTGAAGGATGAATTTGGCTATTTTAATTAAAACAATATACAGCGAAAGCATGGTTTTATAATCCCTCTCTACCAGCTTTGTATTAAAGTGTCACTAAACCCAGGGCCCTGTATTCACTATATCTGGTCTCACACAGTACACAGAACATGGAAATGCAATTATTTTGGTAAATATAAACTGCCAAATACCTTTCTTTTCTCATCAGCAGTACATAGCAGTCTTGTGACTTCTATCAGTCTCTGGTTGAAGCTTGTAGGAGGAGTTTTCATTCTACTCTGACTGTCCTATGATCCTGCAGGACCCCTGACCCTCTGTCTGGGCAGTAATGATTGAACCCGTGGTGATCACATGTACCCTCCCAAGAAAAAAAAACTCTCTAGCAATACACATAAAACTGAGCATGTGCAGTGTGACTCTATCAGGAGATGGATTGGAGACAGTGGAAGAAGGGAAGGATCAGAGAAGACAGGATTAAACAGTTTTTTTACACAATGTGGAGGATTAACCCCTTAGGTTCTACAGTGAGTATAACAAGCATGCTTTACTGCATATACAGACTTATTTTACTGTTGTGAGTTTAGGTGCAGCCATTTCATGCCAGTCTGATAGTTTAAATGCTTTGTTAGTATCCATTTCACAGAGGGTCATATAGAATACCTTCTGGGGTGTAAAACTGATAGGAGCATTGCTTTTCCACGAGGGAGAAAAGCTTAGTGCCGCTCCCCTAATCCAATGGGCCCGACCCCTAATCTATATGCAGGGAGCCGGACACATGGATTTCAATGTTTTTTTTTTGAAGCACATGATTAGAGCCCGAGGCTCTAATTGGCTTGAAAAAAAGGATAGGCTCGGGGCAAAGAGCACTGTGCCCTAAACCAACTCAGTTGTGTCACAATAGCAAATTATTATTCGCTATTGTCTTCCTGATTCTCCTCCTGGCCAATCAGGAAGCGGGTCCTGAGACCTGATTGTTCAGGGGGTCTTAGGACTGCAGTGACTCGAGGTGGGCGTGTCCTCTATGCCTGGAGCTATAGCCGCAGCCGAAGGGACATGTTTCAGATGGGTTTAAGGCTCTCAGTCTGGATCTGGCAGAGGAGGAGAATGGATCAGGAAGATGTCAGCCTTCCCTGCACTGTGCACCCTCTTCATCGCCCTCATCGTACCCAGCCTGGCCCGGTACATTGAGGTGTGCCTAGTATATGGGACTTTTATAATGTCCGTCCCCGGAAACACCACAGGAGCTGTCATGGTGGTGGGAATATATCCATCTGTATGGGAAGGAGAGCCCAGCCTCTGTGTGTGTGGTGTATACATGGACTGGGTGATCTATGGAGTGTATACCCTCCTGGTGTATAGTATATACCCCCCTGTATACTCCTATATAGGTGTATATTGGTAGGGGGACTGGGTGATCTGTGGAGTGTATACCCTCCTGGTGTACAGTATATACCCCCCTGTATACTCCTATATAGGTGTATATTGGTAGGGGGGTAGACAGCACATACCCGGTTATAGAAGTGTTGAGGGTATATACCCACCTGTATACTGTATATAGACTATCATCACCGCCTTCCCGTCCTTCTCCTGCTGGAGGGGTGGCGCTACTTTGCCGCCTCCTCCAAAATATTCAGCACCAGCCGCCACTGGTGGCAATATAATTTTTAACTGAACATACATTTTTACTTAATACTTCAGATGGTGTCAACAACGTGTTTGAATTTTTTGAGTATAGTTGCCGCTGCAGAAAGTTTTGAAACTGCAAATCTGAATATATCTATTTGAGGCAGTTGGTGTTGGCTTTTAACGATGTTTAATTTATGTATGCAAGTGTGGGATAAAAAGTCTATAATGTTATAAAATCCTATGTTAGTACTCCATTGTAAAAAGAACAAGCTCATCCCTGGTAGAAAGCTAGGATTGTCAAACAGTGGAGCTAGCTGCATATGGGATGACTGTAGGTCATGTTTGCATGTATATGGATACAGTAATTCCTGCGCGAGGACTTTAAATGTATAAAGACTGCAGCCTTCCGTTAACTCCCTACTAGAGGAAGCAGTAGCATGAATAAAACAAATGGGAATGGCGCTGTCTTTGGACCAATAAAGTGCTAGTGTTAAATATAAGTAATATATTATGTGCAAGAAGTGCTTTACAGTGCAAAAATAATTATTCCTCAAAATTCATAAAAGGTGCCTTCTATAACCTGTGCTGAAAATGTCCGTACAAACTTGTGCAGTGTATATCAAAATAAATCCAAAAATATGCTAATTCAATGTGCAATCGACCCTGATTTCATATTTTAAATCATAAAAATATAAAAAACATTAAAACTGAAATTGTCCGTAAAAAGTCTGTAAAAAATAAATAAAGTGGATGTCAAGCAAATGGTGAATTTAAAAAACATCAGATTTTGAATTCTAATGGGTGTGCAACTATATAAAAGAGTATTCAAAATTATCCCAGGAGCATCAATTATGTTAGCATTTATCTGAGGTGCAGAGACCAATAAAGTGGATGTAAAGTCACACAGACAATACTATAAGGATTTAAACCTTATCCTTACTATTACAGTATAAGATGAAACAAAAGCAGGCTGTAAATATCAAGTGTCTGTCTGGAGTCCGTAAAGATACATAAAGTGGATGTAAAGACCAATATGTATAATGCAACGTATTCTATTTCTTAGTGCAGTATTCCAGTGCCTGTGAGTGACGTAGTGATAAGTGCTCTTCCAGAAGTATAACAGATAGGTGTGGAGACACTCGTGCTCTCCCCCGATGTGCCCTCACTTACCAAATTCTTCCCACCCCTCCAGGGGTATCTCACATGTGGTAAATGGGGTCTTTTGGTTCTCCAGAGCTCGGTTCCTTCTCCACTCCTCCCAGATGGATTCCTCTCCAATCCTCCTTCGGTTGCTCCAATGTTTGCATGTATTCTATCCCACAGTGCCAGGGAGTTTGGAAATAAGGGGAAAAAGACTAGAGGTCAAAATCTGGGCAAAATCCACATTAGGATATCTTAAAGTGGTTGTAACCCTAAAAAATAAAAGGCTCCTGTTCCTTTAAAACATGACTTATAGCATAGTGCTTGTGCAGTGTAATTTGTCCTGTTATATGATGTAAAATACCTGGTTGATCCTGTCTGTTTCTGGGTCCACCTGTGTGTGCGCTGACCATGGTAATCATGGCTATTAACTCAGGATACCGCAGTCAGTTTACATGTCGACATCATCTCGCTCTCTGCTCTCTGCTGTGAGTCTCTCCCTCTACCCCTTCCCTCCTTGACTGTCAGCTCAGTAGGCTGTGTGAGAGCCAATCTCCTCCATGCCCCTCCTCCTCTCCTTGTGCCTTCTGTAGAGTAGTGTATTAAAACCACTGGCATCCCCTCTGTTTTAGGCAGATATAAAGCACAGTGTGTCAATTTTTTTAAAAATCATAATTTTAAATACCTTCTTGCACAGCTGTAATGTGCAGTCATGTTGACGTCAGAGGGGAATCTCAGCCCTTCCCACTGCTCTCCTTAGATCGTGGAAGGAGAGCAGAGGGGGATCATGTGACCGCACAGTTGAGCTGTGCAAGAAGGTATTTAGGATTATAATTTTTTTAGACATTGACACACTGTGCGTTATATCTGCCTACAACAGAGGGGGCTGCCAGTGATTTAAACAAGTGACTTAACAATCACTTTAAGGAATCAAGGAATCTCCCCTAAGCTTTGTTCAAGTGTACCTGTATGAGCTGACCTAACAGGAAAGAGAGGGAGGAAAAATCCCTGATACTCCCTCTCACTGGCACTCTAAGACCTTGTTATTGCTATATTTTCTTCATACCTCCTTTTTTTTCTCTTTTCTTTCTGTTCCTCTCCCTGCTCCCTTGTCCCCTTCTTCTCCCCATCCCTTAGATGAATAGGATTGTCTACCCACTCATTATACTATACAAACTTATAGCTCGGAACACGTGGAGGATGTGTGTGTAATAGATGATCAGGTAATCAGCTAGATATCCTTGAAATGTATGCTTAATCCTTGGCGGACAACCCAAGCATGACAATAATTCAGATAGATGTGCCCCCACCTGCTCATAGATTGCACCCATCTGGGGTGAGTGGGTGGTCTGGAGGCATATCTAGCTATCGATTACGATTGCCATTGAGATCCCCTTTTCTTTGAGCTCCTTTTTTATTAGGATATGTTGACAATTGTGTATCTCATGTTGTTTTATTCAGCTATATAATATACTCCGTTGTTATCACCTTCTCATGCATATGTAATGGAAATTATATTCTCGACATGTTTGTAACTATTTTCTCTTATGCTTATATTAATAAAAATATTGAAACAAAAAAAACAAAAAAGCAATCACTCTAAGAATTTGGTCAGATTAACCATTTGTGGAGCTTTCAAATTTAAATAGTTCTATGCCAGTTAAGTGATTTTAAGGCTTGATAAAATGTTGTCGGGGGCGTGGCTTGGCGAGCGAGAGAGATGGCCGCATAGGAGAAGAGCTCCGGGATCAGGCTCGATAATCCTGCTGCATCGTGGCTTCCAGACAACCCGATCATGGGCAAAATCACCAAGACAGGCTCACATCAACGCCAGCAACGCTCGACCACTTTCTCGGCGAACAAGAGCATCTCAGATCTGTTTAAATTCCAGGAGAAAGGGAAGAGACACTCGGCCGCAGCCAAGATGACGCCGGAGACGGAACATGAGGAAGATGAGGAATGTGACACAGCCTCACTAGCCACATCAGAGGACATGGTAAGGGATATCTCACCCTCCGACCATCCCCTCACATACTCTGATATGTCAGAGATAGCCGCAGACATAAAAAGGTCATTCTCAACAGCCTTTTCAGATCTTAAAGCTGAGCTCCACACATTATCAGAGCTGATCGCAGCAAATGACAAAGCGGGGAGACACAGAGAAAAGGCTATTAAAAGGCTTGAACATGTCACACTTACCCATTCTCAGCACCTGATTTCCATCAATCGACATTTAGAGGACCTGGATAACAGGGGGAGAAGACAGAACCTGCGGGTAAGGGGGGTCCCCGAATCGGTCCCTTCGGACCAAATAAAATCGTCACTATGCGCCATATTTAATAATCTCTTGGAAAGGCCCGCTGAAGCTCCAATTGATTTTGACAGAGCGCACAGGGCCCTTAGACCCAGAGCACCTGATGACTCCCCCCCCCCCCCAGAGACATTGTCTGCTGCCTAAACAGCTACCCTTTGAAGGAAGAAATTTTGCAAAAGGCCAGACAAAATGACCAAATCACATTTAATGAAGCAAACATCCAGGTTTATCAGGATCTATCACCGATCACTCTGAACAATAGAAGGGCCATTAAACCACTGCTAGAAATTCTCAGAAACAAAGGCATAAATTATAGATGGAAATTTCCCTTTGCCTTACAAGCCAACTTCGAGGGAAAACAGGTCTTATTAAGAACCCCGGATGAACTTCCTCATTTTTGTGAACAAATTAACATTGATCTCATAGATCTTCCTGAATGGTACAAGGACTTCCGTCTACCGCCTCCAATACCTCTTAACACAACACCCAACAGAGCTACACCCTGCAAATCACCATTCCAAGCAGGAGGGAAGAAGACCAAGCATTCAGACCTACTAGGCCAACATTTTACACCAAACAAAACCCCAAAGGCCAAAGGAAAATATTAATCCTTCATTTTTTTTTTTTTTTTTTTTATTATATACATCTGACCTCACGAGGTCAACATCAATCACTTTGACACCTGATGTCTTATAATTGCCCTTTTGATGACTTTTGCTTTTATTGTTCTCATAAAGCCCTCATGGACAAAGTGTTGAACCCTCTGATCGTTTCTAATAGAAGATATTGCTGAACATAATCATCTTTAAACTGGTAACGTATTCCATATGCATTGTTATAAGAGCTAATTGGAGTTGCATGATGATTTTTGATCACTTGGAGACTTTACACTTTATTTGAAGAAGATCTGTGAACCAAGATTATTCATTTGTACTTTTATTTCATAAGTCACAAATACTTAACAACCCATGAACAGAAACAAGACACATAGATCCTATAGAGATAGACTCTAATCACAGGGATCTACATCAGCACAATTCTTTTTGGAAACCAGTAAAGGGCAATGTTGCACAATACATAAGCCTAACCACATTATACAAGGTATAATCTCTCTCTAATACTACAGGCATAGAATCTCTTCAATATATGAAAAAGACTTACAAACAGCCAGTCATCCTCTTATCTTGCAAAATATAGAAGATAATCTTCATCAAGTTACAGTTCTACTGCCTGATAAGGAACATGAGCTCAATACACAGTAGATCTATGCATTGCTGACTTTGTTTTTCCTTCCTCTCCCAGCGAATTGTAACGATCTTGTTTATACCCACCAAAAGACATTTCCAGTTGGCCATCTAGAAATCAGATCTAGATTTCAACAGAATACCAACAACCGGACCATCTGATCTTCACACCTGAATTGAGGAACCGTGAGTACGCATCAACATTGTCACACTATACCTCACATATACATCAATTAAGGGCAATAGAAGCAGGAAATCAACACCTCTCTTTTTCTGCCGGATCATAAACATTCTGTTATAACAGGCAGTACTTTTCACTTCCTTAACCCCCGAGGGTAAGTCAACAAAAGACCGATCCAATCAAACATCCATTTGCAGGATACTCACTTCAACCTCCCCCTGAGCTGATTGAAGGATTATAGCTGACATTTAACAGACATTTGCATTCAATAAGAGTTATAAAGTACCTAGAGGAACTATACAGGTCGGAACTTTGACTAGTAAATACCTCGCCAGTTCTAAGTTTGATGATATCACCTTCTGTTTGTTGTTTTCTATACCTTTACTATAATATGACTGAGCACTGAGGTGGTGGTGAGGCTGAAGTGAACATGGCCACCTGGATGGAGGCCCTAGTGGCGGCCCTCCGGAGGGCAAATCATAGGTTGTCCCCCCCCCCCTCAGCTGAAACATTTACTGTCGCTCAGCCTTTACTTACGACCAGACGGGAAGAGAAAGGGATGAGAGGTAGGCTTACTCTCTCAGCTCATATTAAGCTTAGCTCACTGACAAAGTGATTGGATGAACCATTCACGAAAACGCATGTTCCCTCTCGGAATTGGTGATTTGCTCCGTCAGGCATATTATCCCTCCATTGACGTTGTTAAGAGACAAGGAGGCTTTATATATAGCCTGTCTCGGTGCAGAACTTCCAAGGCAATAGTGTAGCTCTGGTTTGATGGATATGTGACGAATGATGAACCTCTTTCAGTTTATCTACCTCTTATGCTGAAAAATGACGGCCCATGTTTACTTAATCATAACCGAGAACTAACCAGAAATTGCCCATAATTAATTAATTGCTTGCAAATCCCACATAAGCCGCAAATTAATGCGCACACTTGAATTTTTACCTATACTTTCAATACAGGACTCAGAGCCACTCCCACTATTGAACGATACCCTAAACACATAACCACCTGTCTATCACTAATATTTACTGATAGACATTCTGGTCCTCTTCTGCCTTACCTTCCACTAACCCCCAAAGGACTAAGTGATACTAACTTGAGCCTCACCATATACCTCAACCCAATTTGTAGCTCCACCGGAGCGGATTAACATTCACTCTGAGGGAGTAATTTCTCTAATCTTTATTGTATAAGATTTGATTGAAAGAACCTCCTTGGTTATTCTTCCGACTATTGGACCTTTCCTTTTCTACTCCCCTAACTTCCTATTCCACCTATTTGAATACTCTACCCTCCTACATCCTCCTTCTTGCTCTCTACTTATACACCCTTGTACCTCCCATGGCATATTCAGGACTGGGTAATCTACCCGATTTAATATCACACAATGTAAATGGACTTAACATCCCCGAAAAAAGACATAAAATTCTTAGGGAAATTCATAAAAGGAAACCTAAAATAGTCCTACTATAGGAAACTCATTTTAAAGACTCACAAATTCCCAAATTAACAGACAATTATTTCACGCAAGCCTATCATGCTACCAACAAAGAAGCCAAAACTAAAGGTGTCTCCATACTCCTGAGTAAAAAAACTGCCTTCCAGGTTGACCAGCAACACATTGATACAGAAGGAAGATATATCTTCCTTAAAGGCACTCTTAATGGGAAACCAACAACCATTGCTAACGTGTACTTTCCTAACAAGGCACATATCTCCTTCTGCAGACACGTCATAGACGAATTAAAAAGTTTTGCCAAAGGTTGCATAATAATGGGAGGTGATTTCAATATCCCACTCAACCCCATACAGGACACATCTTCGGGACAAACATGCATCGCCTATAAAATACTCAAGAAAATTAAGGTGCTTTTACAATCACTAAGCCTAGTGGACACATGGAGGACACTTCATCCCACCTCCAAAGATTTCACATTTTATTCAGCACCACACAAGCGCTACACTAGGATAGATCATATCTTTATCTCTCAGAGGGATTTACCAGAGGTAACTAAAGCTGAGATTGGGACAATCACAATCTCAGACCATGCTCCTATTTCTGTCTCATTCCTGACCCCCAATACTAAGAAGACTGATTTCAATTGGAGGCTGAATGCGGCCCTGCTCACAGACCCAGGAGTCCAGAACAGCATTCAGTCCGCCATCACAGAGTATTTTACTCAGAATAATACCCCAGATCTCTCACCTTTGACCATTTGGGAAGCACACAAAAGTGTGATCAGAGGAGAATTCATTAAGATGGGGGCCAGAAAGAAGAGAGAAAGAGAGAAACACCTAGAAGACATAGTCTCACAGATAAACACATTGGAAATTCAACATAAACACTCACAGTCAATGGCTGTAGAACAGGAACTGCTAGATAAAAGGAAAGAATTACAAAACATCCTTGATAACAATTATAGAAGGGCTCTGTATCTGAAAAAAGCAATCTTCTATGAAACGGGCGACAAAAGTGGCAAATACCTTGCTAGGGCATTAAGAGAATCACAACATACAGGAAATATACACTGTATACGAGACAAACTAGGGAAACCCACATATGATTCAAAGTCCATCGCTCAACACTTCCATAACTATTATTCCAAACTCTACAATCTTCCGTTACAGAATAAACCTTCAACTTGCACCGAAAGTAGAGAACAAATTATACACAAATTCCTCACAGACAGCAAAATCCCTAAACTTCCCATGACTGTGACCAACTCTCTAAATAATGCCATTAAAAATGAAGAAATCACAACGGCTATTTCAGACATGAAACCTGGCAAAAGCCCAGGCCCGGATGGCTTTACATCATTATACTACAAAACATTTGAAAAAACACTAAATAGACCCCTCACACTGGCATTAAACCATTTGACTTGTGACCAGACTCCTCCTCCACGAGACTTCTCCCTCGCTCACATCACTGTTATACCCAAAAAAGATAAAGACCCAACGGATTGTTCAAACTATAGACCCATTTCATTATTGAACCTGGACCTTAAAATCCTAGCAAAAATTCTGGCCAACAGACTCAAACCCTTCCTAAAGGACATCATCGGACCTGAACAAGTGGGCTTCATGCCGGGTAGGGAAGCTAGGGACAACATAATAAAATCCTTGAACATTATACACAGAACACATCTAGACAAAATTGAAGCCATGCTCCTGTCAACAGATGCTGAAAAAGCATTCGACAGAATAGCATGGGACTATATGCTGACAACATGTGAATTTATTGGTCTAGGGGAAAAAATAATGAACTGGATTAAAAAATTATACACTAACCCCAGTGCCAGAATCAAAGTCAATGATACTTTTTCAGAACCAATTCAAATAAATAATGGAACTAGACAAGGTTGCCCGTTATCCCCAATTCTCTTCATTTTAACTTTAGAACCCTTGATTAGAAACATCAATCTTCAACCAGATATACATGGAATTAAAATTGATGGAACCGAATACAAAACCGCTGCTTACGCAGACGACATGTTGTTTTTCATATCCCAACCCCATATTACTATACCTAATCTAAACAAATGGTTTCAACTGTTTAAATATATTGCAAATTTTAAAATCAACCATAAAAAATCTGAAGCTATGAACCTCTCCCTTGGCAATGCTTCAGCCAAACTAACGAAAACTGCCCTTACAAATGGGAACACACGAACCTTCAATATTTAGGTGTCAAGCTAACTCCCAAATTGGACCAAATTTACACACACAACTTCCTACCCATATTAGGAAAAATAGGGAAAGATCTTAATAACTGGAACCCCAAAAACTTTTCTTGGTTTGGCAGAGTAGCCATTTTAAAAATGGTGATTCTCCCTAGGCTAATGTACTTGTTCCATGCACTCCCGATAGCAATTCCAAACACTTTCTTTAGCAACCTTACCCATAAATAGAGATGCTTTCTTTGGGCTAACAAAAAAACCAGAATTAATTTGAATCTCCTCCATCTAGACAAAATTAAAGGAGGACTAGGTGTTCCCAACTACAAAAAATACTATTATGCATCCCATCTAACAAGAATTATTGATTGGCACTGCCATTACGAGAACAAAGACTGGGTCAAACTTGAGAAATGCGGTACGTACACCCCAATCCATTTTCTTCCTTGGTCTAATCCCAAGAATTATCCTAAATATGTAACAGAACATCCCCTGATATCCACCACTTTAAATATCTTTCATAAAATCGCGCCCCCCACAATCTCTCTTCAACTCCCAGCCCGCTATCTCTAATACTCCAAAACCCAGATTTTACCCCAGGGGTACACGGAATGAACCTTACACCACTAACACCAAACCAATTTTTACTTGTTTGGCATTGCATATCTAGAGGCAAAGTCAAAACCCCGTCCGAGATGAGCCAGCTGTTCACCCAGAGACACATGACGCTTTGGAACTATCGCCAGATTCATAATTTCATCCGGAACAATAAAAAAAAAAAATCTTTATTCAGACCTCTTACGAGCTTTGAAAAGATATGTTTAGATAAAAAAATTATAACTAACTGCACATCCATGGCGTATAAATGGTTAACACAACCAACATCCGAGAGAACAGAAGTTTGTAGACTCCGCTGGGAAAAAGATCTTAAAATTACTATTACCGATAAACAATGGGAGAAGGCAGCAGTTTTCACCCATAAATGCTCAATCAGCACAAAACTACAAGAAAATGCTTACAAGATCCGTACCCAATGGTACATTACCCCAGTTAAGCTTAAATCCTGGAATGGCCTTCTCTCGGATGCCTGCTGGAGATGTAGCAAAGAAAAGGGCACTTTCCTGCACTTCTGGTGGGAGTGTGCCCCAATACAAGCGTTCTGGATGCGAATTATACACTGGATAAAGCGCATTACTGACACCAGTCTCACCTTAGACGCCGCTTGTTGCTTATTACACTTAACCAAAGCTTCCTTCAAAGTCTACAAAAAATGTCTCTCCAGACATCTCCTGAATGCCGCTAAAAGTCTCATCCCTCTGTATTGGAAATCACCTAATGTCCCATCGGTCAAAGAATGGATAGATAAAGTGAATTATATCAGGCATATGGAAGAGACAGTTGCAATCAAGAGAGATTCGATTGAACAATTCCACACACTTTGGAGACAATGGAATGTCTTCTCACAGTCAGAGTTATATATTAACCTATTTAAATGAATACCTGCCTAATTAGATTACCTAGTTGCATGAGCAATATTCCTGACAGACTGGATTCTCCCCCTCCGCTCTTTCTTGACTTTCTCTTTCCCCTCTCCTCTTCTTCCTTTTCTCCCCTTGACTTTATATGCTAAGGTACTTGATGCTTACTCTGTAATGCTCTATCGAAATTTGAATACATTGTATTATCAGTGATTTTGTACCCCCTTTTGATGATGTACACCTGGTTGTCCTGAAGGCAACATCACCGAGCATTACTGTTATACTACTCTTTCGGTTTAATGTTTTACTGAAAAATGCTTCTAGATATGATGTAACAATATATTGTCATAATTTGAACTTAATAAACATATTGTGAAAAAAAAAAAAAAAAAAAAATGTTGTCAAATAAATACAGAATCTTTGGAGGAAGAATTCATTTTTTTTTTTTGTATATTCTACATAACCAGGAGGATTGGGAAATACACCATCCCGAGAGATCCTCTGTGGGAGGTTTAAACAGCAGTGAATAATTTGCTTTATGTATAGGTGGTAGATTAGACATAAGATTAACGCCCAAATTGAGGCAGTGCAGAGGTGATCCACCTAAAATTTTGATTAGCCTTAAAGTGTTACTAAACCCACAACAGTAAAATCCATCTGTATATGTTGAACAGCATGCTTGTAATCAATGGCAAAGTTAGACATTCTTTCACCCGGGGAAAAGACTTAGCTCGGTGAACCCTTCTTGAACAGAATGGTGTCAGCAGAGCAGAGGTTGCAGTTAGTAGGGCAGTGGGCAGTGTCAGCAGCAGCTTTTAAATTTTGTATTATTTTTTTTAATTATCTTTTACAATTTTATAATTTTTTACAATATTATTTTTTATAATTTTTTAGGAGCCCTGTTGGGAGGCTTTGGTGAAATAACAGGGGTTTAAAAAGACCCATGATTCCTCACTTTTGAGACAGAGAAAGGGATTGAGGAAAGATTCCCCAATTCCTTTCTCTGCAGCTTCAGGGGCATCAGTCAGGTATGGTATATACATATGTAGATAGCCTCCTCACATACAGTTAACTGTGACAGGACAGTCTTGCTGGCTGAGAGGAGAAGTGGGACTACAATTGTATCATACTCCCTTTCCCATGCAGAAAGGTCATGTTATATGTAGTGTGAGGTTATGCGAGGCGCAGTAGTGGATGAGCGCTATTTGTCACCCCGCGTATGTTCATGTTGAAGGGATCAAGATGGAATCCGGTCTAGGTGTTACCAGCCACCTTGGCAGGGCCGGTTCCAGCCCGGAGTTTCTGGTCCACCCAAACCCCTCTCCAGCTGGATATAACGACCAGGAAGAAATCTCACAGGAGCTCACCCTGGGTCTCAGTGTGCTAAACTGAGGGAGCCAAGAGCTGGATTGTGGTTGCTCTAAAGACTGCAAAAAAGGAAAGGTTTGCATTTTGTTTATTAGAGGTGTCAGAGACAAGCCCTGACATCGTATAGAGAGGATTCCTGTTCTGTATTAGTTTAGTGCTAGGCGGCAAGGTTTTGTTTTACTGTTTTGTTTGTTTTATGATTTGCAACCTTTTGTAAATAAAGCTGGCAACCCGCCAGACTTTTAAGAAAAGTTGGTCTTCCCGCTATCTTTTTCTCAGGAAAGGTGAACCACAAGAGCTAGTCTCCCACACGTGGTGGAGGATACGGCATATTTCCAGCATAGAGTAAATATTGAAGGCCCTGCTGCAAGCCAATGCAGCCCAGTGGGACACCAATCGCCAGGTCATAGAGGCCATTGCAGCTCAGTGGGAGGAGAGTCGCCAAGCTATCGCACCACAACAAGCGGCTCAACAGGAGTTGAACCGACAGTTTGGGGAGGTCCTGCTGGAGTTAAAAAAGGGCCCGCACCTCCTGTGCCAGTGGAACAAAACTTGATCCGTGCCAGTTACCATCTGCAGAAGATGACACCTGCGGATGATGTATACCTTACCACTTTTGAGAGAGTCGCTGTGCGAGAAGGTTGGCAAAAAGGACAATGGTCGGGACTGCTAGCACCGTTTCTGACAGGTGAGCCCCAAAAGGCCTATTTTGATTTGGAAACCGATAAGGCCCAGGACTATGAGTCTCAAAAAACTGAGATATTCGCACGCCTGGTTGTCACCATGGCAGTCCAGGCTCAACGGGTGCATCAGTGGACCTACTGCATGGACCAGCCACCCCGCTCCCAAATGTTTGACTTAATCCATCTCACCAAGAAGTGGTTACAGCCAGAAACTTTGCCAGGCCCTCAGATCATGGAGCGTGTGGTCATGGACCGGTATCTGCGTGCGCTCCCTGCAACTTTGAGGAAGTGGGTCAGCCATGGAGACCCCAAAATGGCAACCCAACTGGTGGACCTCATGGAGACATACAGTGCGGCTGAGGACTTGTGGTACCCATCTGCGTCCCACTCCAATGTATCTAGGGGTGAAAAATCGCCCAGTAGATCCAGTAAGACTGTCCCAATGCTCAAGGGTTTTGGGAAGATTAATAAGACTGTTGTAATGACTAACGAGACTATGGGCTCTAGACCTGCAACATGGCCAAAGAAGCCAGGAAGGTCTTGGGGACCCTTGAGAGGACTGAGTACAGAGCACGTACAGTGCTACTGATGTCGTGCATTGGGACATATTGCTGTCAATTGTCCCCTGAATGATGAACCCATGCAATGTGATAATGCTTATATGAAAAAACACATTTCTCTTTTTGCAAAGGTAGCATGTATAGCATCATGTTCAAGTTGCATAGAGAAGCAAATGAGTGTGATTGCTATTGACGGGAAATTCGTCACTGCGCTGCTTGACTCTGGTAGTGTGATAACCTTGGTCAAAAGCAACTGTGTAAATCCGGCAAGGTTACACCCTAGCACTGTTGGGGGTCATTTGCATCCATGGGTACACTCGTGACTACCAGACAACGCTGGTCAAGATTGGCACCCCTTGCGGCAGAGCGACTCATTCAGTGGGAGTGGTAACTTCCCTGCTTCATGAAGCCCTAGTGGAGAGGGATTTTCCCTATTTTTGAAGGTTGTGGGAAGGCACAGAGAGTCTGGAGGAAAGAGCTCCTCCTGCTAAGGAAGCATGGGAGTACTCACCAGACCCTTTTTGCCAAACGGAAAGAGAGATTGGTGGCAGGACCGAGGAAAAAGGAGACCCTCTTCCTTTTCCTGTAATGGCTCCCAGCTGGTGGCTAATGATCCAGAAAATGTCTTTGACCCTGACTGTGAGAGTTAACCAAATGTAGTACCTGACTTAGAGGTCAGGAGAGAGGACTTCTGTACAGAGCAACTACGGGATATCACTCTCCTTAGAGCCAGAAAAAACATGAAGGTGATGGATGGTGAACCTGTGGTCCCTAGTTGGGGGTGTCTTTTCCCTACATGGCTCTTAAAAATAATTTATTGCATCAGGTGGTAAAACACGGGGAGGGCGAAGTAAAACAGCTAGAGGTTCCCAAACCCTTCCGCAGGATGGTGCTAGATCTGGCCCATGGTCACGTAATGGGGTCTGGGTATAGAGTATACCAAGGAGAGAATAACCCAGAGGTTCTTCTGGCCTGGGTTACATGCGGAGGTCAGGGAATATTGTGACTCATGTTCCTAGTGTCATATTACTGCACCGTCTCCACATTTCCATAGCCCATTCATCCCACTGCCCATCATTGCAGTGCCATTTGATGGAATTGGCATGGATCTGGTGGGGCCAGTGGCAAAGTCTGCTCGGGGCCACCAGCACATTCTGGTCATACTCGACCATGCAACACGCTATCCTGAAGCCATCCCCTTGTGGAACACCTCCGCTAAGACAATTGCCAAGGAGTTGGTTCCGGTGTTTCGTCACCCCCCCTTTATGTCCAGAGTTACCAAGGAATTGTGCAAATTGTACAAAATCTCCCATCTCCGTACTTCTCTTTACCACCTCCAAACTGACGGTCTGGTGGAAAGGTTTAACAAGACCCTTAAGAGTATGTTGAAAAAGGTGGTGAATAAAGATGGGAGAATTCTTGCTACCATATCTCATGTTTGCCATATGAGAAGTTCCACAGGCATCTAAGGGATATTCCCCATTTGAACTCTTGTATGGTAGACATCCCAGGGGACTGCTAGAATGTCGCAAAAGAAACGTGGGAAGGAGAGGCCACCCCGTATAGGAGCATCATAGAGCATATCTCCTTGATGCAGGATTGAATCACAGCTGTTCTGCCCCTTGTCCGGGAACATATGGAGCTAACCCAGGAAGCCCAGAGGAGGGTTTATAATCGGGGTGCCAAGACCCGAATTTTCAACCCCAGGGACAGAGTGCTGGTACTAGTCCCCACTGTTGAAAGTAAATTCCTAGTGGCAGGGTCCCTTTGAGATTATGGAAATAGTAGAGGAGGTAAACTATAAGGTTTACCAGCCAGGGAAAAGGAAGCCGGAGCAAATCTGCCCTGTTAACCTCTTAAAACCCTGGAAGGACAGAGAGACGTTAGTGGCCGTGCCAGCCCTTCAAAAGGACAGGGTACCAATGACCTCGATGTTCCCATGATAGTAACCTTGTCAGTGGCACAACCAAATGACACTAAAGAGTTCCTAATTAAAAATAGAGACTTCTTCTCCCCTTTATCTGAACTGACGTCAGTGATCCAACATGACAGTTACCGGGGGTCATTGTAAATGTAAAACGCCACCGGATACCTGAGGCTAGACGGGAGGCGGTGGCAAAGGAGATAAAAAACATTTTGGAGTTGGACGTGGAAAGGAGTCTCATAGTGCCTGGTCGAGGCCCATAGTGCTGGTCCCAAAGCCCAATGGCACTATCAGGTTCTGTAATAATTTCAGAAAGCTGAATAACATGTCTAAGTTTGACGCATACCCGATGCCACAGGTTGACAAATTTGTGGACAGGTTGGGAGGTGCCCGGTACATAACAACCCTAGATCTGACTAAGGGCCACTGGCAGATCCCCCTAATGGTGTCAGCAATGGAAAAAACAGCCTTCTCTACTCCCAAGGAGTCCTTCCAGTACATAGAAACATAGAAACATAGAAAAGTGACGGCAGAAAAAAGACTGAGTAGTCCATCGAGTCTGCCCCTTTTTATTTATTTTTTTTATTTATTTTTTTTATATATATTTTTTTTACATTAACCTTGTTGTCTGACTATAGATTTATGTTTATCCCAAGCATGTTTGAAGCCATTTACTGTTGACTGTCTCACAACCTCTGTTGGTAGTTTATTCCAATCATCAACCACCCTTTCAGTAAAATAATACTTTCTAAGATTAGTTTTGAACTTCCCCCCAGTTAGTTTGAGGTCATGTCCCCGTGTTCTTGATTTTGGTTTCATATTGAAAAGACTGCCCTCCTGAACCTTATTCACCCCCTTGATGTATTTAAAGGTTTCAATCATGTCTCCTCTCTCCCTTCTTTCCTCCAAACTGTACATATTAAGTTCCTGAAGTCGCTCTTAATATGTTTTATCCCCCAGACCTTTCACCATTTTTGTTACCAGTCTCTGAACTCGTGAGCACAAGTGAATGCCATTTGGGCTGCATTGGGCTCCAGCATTATTCCAGAGAATGATGGACAAAATGTTAAGGCCACATCGGCCCTATGCAGCCGCCTATCTGGATGATGCGGTCATCCACAGCCCAGATTGGGAATCGGGTTCTTACAAAAAAGGAAGGGGTTGTTTGTGTTGGTGGCAGCTGCCGAGACCCAGAGGGCCCCCCAGGCAGGATGTCAGCATCGGGAGCTGAGGCGGCATGACACGCCACACGGTACCCATACAGGACCATCCCCAAGGCAGACAACCATACCAAAGGAACGGGTCTCCAGTAAGTTAGGGAGAGGAGTAACCCAACTGTGGGAGACTTCTGTAAAAAATATATATATATATATATATATATATATATATATATATATATATATATATACATACATATACATAAATATACATATCTGCCTTGGGGTGGTCATGTGTGGGGACCATGCGGCGGGTCATGCCGCCTCAGCTCCCGGTGCTGACGTCCTCCTGGGGCCCTCTGGGTCTCGGCAGCTGCCACTGACACAAACAACCCCTTTCTTTTTTATAAGCACACTATAGGAGTGGTGATACCTATAATGATTCCCTTTGGTTATGGTAGATCTTTAAGTTTATTTTATTGCAGATATAAAGTACAGGCTTGCTTCTGATGAGCAGTTACAAGCCGCGAAACGCGTGGAGCTTTTAGATGCCAAAGTTAATACTTACCATTATATCTTTCTACGGACTTATCACATGGTTCATGTACTTACTGACCTTTATCTGAATTTCTGCAATCATGTTATCTTATACATTTCTTTTCACCTTTGATAGGGACTGGAGGTCCTTGGCCATATAGGTACCATGCTGCACAATATATCTGTGTATATATATGAATTATATTGGAATGTATAGTATTATACTGTCTTCCTATGTGCAAGTGATGTGTACTGTATACTGTGTGTATATGTATATATATATATATATATATATATATATATATATATATATATGTATGAAATTATACAATGACTATATGTCTACTGTATTACATGTTATATATTCATACGCTAATCCCTTCATAAATAATACTTTATACATCTGTTACATTCCAATGAGCACACACTTCATATAAAGTCCCACTTCTAGCCCATATTCCATAATTTTACAGGGATGGAGGCAAGTGACCAAAATTGGACACCGCCTCATATAAAGTCCCAAACCTATTTTCATTTCCTTGGAATCACTTAGTTACGTCATCGCTTAGGCGTCCAGAGCCGGAAGTGCTCCAGGAAATTAAAGGAAAAAGGTATTTAGAAAAAAAATTGCCATTTTAAATAGAAATGCAGATGGGCATGGGATAAATTGCAAGTTAAAAATGTGGGTGAAACTCCACTTTAAATTAGGGTTGTCCCGATACCACTTTTTTAAGACCGAGTACAAGTACCAATACTTTTTTTCAAGTACTCGCCGATACCGAATACCGATACATTTTTAAGGTCATGTGACAGTGGCACGAATATTTTATTTAATTTTTTTTTTTACAATTTTATTTTTTTATTATTTTTTACAATTTATTTACCTATTTATTTTACAATGCTTTCTTTTTTGGGGGGGGGGGGGAGTGGACGATGTCAGTGTGTTTTTTTTATTTTTTTTTTATTTTTTATTATTTTTACAATTTAACCTTTTACAATTCTTTTATATATATATATATATATATATATATATTTTTTATCAGCCCTGTTGGGGGGGGGGGGCTTTGGAGAGATATAAGGGGGTCTTAAAAGACCCCTGACATCTCTCTCTTGAGACAGGGAGAAGGGGGCAGGGAATGGAGATTCCCCAGCCCCTTTCTCAGAAGCCTCAGCTGCATTGAAGATGAATGGAGAGGAGACAGCGGCTCCTCCCCATTCATAAACTGAAGCATCGTAAGCACAGTTTACGATGCTCAGTGACATTTATGAATGGACAGTCAGTGATCACTGACTGTCCATTCAGAAAAGGAAAGAGCCGATAAATTACAGATTTACCTGCTCTTTCCTCCGCTCTCCATCCTGACAGATAGAGGACAAGGGGACTGGAGGAGGATACAGGGACAGTCAAGGGGGATGATCAGTGCAGCGCTGGTGGAGATTTACAATCACTGACCTCCCGACTCCCTGTATATATTTCATTGCAGCAGCTGAAAGCCACGGGAGGAGAAGCGGCTGTCAGTTGCTACAATGAAATATATACAGGGAGATCAGTGATTGTAAATCCCCCTCCAGCGCTGCACTGATCATCCCCTGCTTGCCCAAGTATCGGATGAGGCATCGGAACATTTTGCCCGAGTACAAGTACTCGGGCAAATGCTCAGTATCGGCCCCGATACCGATACTAGTATCGGTATCGGGACAACCCTACTTTAAATTGTTCAGGGATATACAGTACTGCAGCCATCTCCATGGCTTGGATTCTGTGACATGCAGTAGGTCAGGACAAAGCTGCTGCAGGACAACTGTGTAGAAAATGGGACTGTCCTGTTCTGGGACACTTGGCAACTATGGGTATAGCTTTTCTCGGCTCTGCATAAACTGCCCGCTCTGTTCCAATCAGCAGGTAATCAGCCAACAGATCCCCCTACTGAGCAAAGTGGGTTCCATCCCATGTGGAAGGGGCCTTTTTGAGACAGGTGGCAAGCAGCAGGGTGAGATGCTGCTGTGGTGTCGGTGATCACAGAACCAAGGACCTGGGGCAACCACCAGGGATTCAGGGCATGCTACTGCATGTGCAGTTTTATTATATATATATATATATATATATATTTATATTAATATTTTATATTTATCTATTGATAATGTTAACACGTGGATATTTGGATTTATTATTATAGCTATTATAAACTATAATAATAAGCCCAAATAAATATCTACAGTACATGTTCATATTACCAATAAATAAATAAACACATTCACAGTGCATATGGCCACTTCAGCAACTTTCCACATCTTCATACACATTATAATGATAGTACAATATCTCTAACAGCAACCTAATGTCCCAGTGACAATGACACTCATGGATATATGAAACCTTCATCACTTTATGTTGAGAAGAAGACAAAAGCTTTTCATTGCTATTTTAAAATCAGACCTGTAGGTGTCTGTGACCACGATGGACTCTTCTGCACATTGTGCTCCAGACAGCAGCCACCTTGGTTCTTCTTTCCATGCAGGCAGCTCACGCCCCTCTCTCTTTCTGGCAGGAAAAGATGCCCTGCCTCTCTTCCCAGCAGCTGAGTGCAGAGCTCTCACTGCAAACACGGAGGTGAGGAGGGAGGAAGGGCAAAGACGTAGACGTGCAGAGCGAGAAAATTTGTTTAGTTTTGTTTCATTTCGATTCGCTATTTACATAAATTTGTTTAGTTAGATTTGTTTCATTTGTTTATTTTCTTTTTCAGAATACATTTTGAAACAAAGTCCAAGAGGGACAGCTAGCATAAATTTACCAACAGAGATTGGTTACATGACCATAATGGTGTTAAACAAAAAGGTCTGCAAATCCATAAAGTTGAGACATATAAGGATGAAGGCATTAAGTGGGCGATTTTGTTTAACTTTTGGGGATGACCTTGCATATTCTTTTTTTCATTTAGCACTGCACAAAAAATACCTTTTTTCCTAAAAATTTAAAACCTCTACTTGGTTTTAACAAAGGTGGTGTAAATGATAACGCAAAGCTTTTTGGCTATACAAACCTACTGTGTATATACTGTATAAAAGGCTGGATGGGGGTAAGTACCATTGGACTTTGACTGAAGTACAGTATACATTGAAGAGAGATATTCTGTTTTGCTAAATAGGTCTTCTTTAACTCTTTTATAATAGGTCTGCTTTGATTCTGTTCCATTTATTTATGAAATCCCTAACAAACAAGTAAAATAGATATAAAGAAAGATGAAAAGGAATGGGATTTTTATGGTGCCAAAAAACTAGAACAACCAAAAATATTGAATAAAATCGCTAAATCTTTATTTATACAAGAAATTATTTTAAAAGACTTTAGGAGAACAATAATTCATCCTTGAGTGATAATACATGAAATGATTACCACTTGATGCATTTACATTTAATAACAATAGTGAGGAAAAGCAAAATTTTGTGAAATTGCCTGTATGTTCGACATGTTTTGCAAATCTTAGCTTTGTCAGGAACTTTAAGGCGTGCAAAGATTCTAGATAAATATGAATACAGTTATTGATACATAATTTGGATAATACAAAAGACATATAAAGTGCAAAAAAATCAAAAATGCATTTATCATTTTTGAAGTGAAACCTCCAATTCAGTACATACATATATATCCCAATAAATTAAATAACAAAACATATGGAATCTGAGAATTCATTGATAATTACCTGATATTCAATCAGGATGTGAACATCACACCAAGACGACAAGAGGAGAGAACCCAACCAACAGAGTCAAGCCTGAATGTAGACTGCAGAGTTGATGAACCATATATAGAAATATATAGTATGCAGTCATCCCTCCACCACACAAGCATAGAGTCAGACCCCAAAAAACAAACTTCATAAGAAAGAGTGTGTAATGACATTTGCTTTGCTTCTCATACCTCTTAGTGATCATCCAGGAGCTCAGCGTCACCCCCCTGTGAACGACAGGTGCGGGGACCTCAATGCTCACACACACCTTTAAAAAGGGGAGTCCAAATTATAGAATACAGGAGGGATAACGCAGGGGACCTGCATGTGGAGATCATACGGGAAAGACACCCCAAGGGGGACGAAATCCCCCCCATCCGTACAGTCTACAAAAGGCCAGGCCCGACCCCTAAAGGGAGGGATCATCACCCATCATCTCAGCAGAAGTGCACAACTGAACTTTAATAGGAAAAAAATATATATACAGGGTGTGCAGAATTATTAGGCAAGTTGTATTTTTGAGGAATAATTTTATTATTGAACAACAACCATGTTCTCAATGATTCCAAAAACTCATTAATATCAAAGCTGAATATTTTTGGAAGTAGTTTTTAGTTTGTTTTTAGTTGTAGCTATTTTAGGAGGATATCTGTGTGTGCAGGTGACTATTACTGTGCATAATTATTAGGCAACTTAACAAAAAACAAATATATACCCATTTCAATTATTTATTTTCAGCAGTGAAACCAATATAACATCTCAAAATTCACAAATATACATTTCTGACATTCAAAAACAAAACAAAAACAAATCAGTGACCAATATAGCCACCTTTCTTTGCAAGGACACTCAAAAGCCTGCCATCCATGGATTCTGTCAGTGTTTTGATCTGTTCACCATCAACATTGCGTGCAGCAGCAACCACAGCCTCCCAGACACTGTTCAGAGAGGTGTACTGTTTTCCCTCCTTGTAAATCTCACATTTCATGATGGACCACAGGTTCTCTATGGGGTTCAGATCAGGTGAACAAGGAGGCCAAGTCATTAGTTTTTCTTCTTTTAGACCCTTTCTTGCCAGCCACGCTGTGGAGT
>BLSH010137638.1:367373-386495 GCA_018402905.1 Glandirana rugosa
AAGTGTGCAAACGGGAATCTTCGGTAGTGTCGGTACGGATGATTACCGTACCGACACTATCCGATCACGTAGTACACTGGGTCGGAGATATACTCGACCTCAGTGCATACGGCGCACAGTGTAGAAGAGTCCGATCACATCCCTCACGTACGACGGCCGCGACACTCCCTGTTTAACGGTTAGATTATACTAGAGTACGACGTAATGTCTGTCTAAGGACCGCCACGACACTCCCCTTTCGAATCTTAAGATTTTACTAGACTATGACCTGATCCATCTCAAATGATGACGACACTCCCTATCTAATGGCTAGATTGGTCACATGATGCACTAGCCTATCACAGCCATGCCATTAGTAGGCATGGCTGTGATGGCTTCTAAGGGCAAACGTGTGAAACGGTTGTTGATTGGCTGCCCTGCAGCTATAAAAAAGGCACCAAAAATAGTTTGGGTCACATGATGCACTGGCCAATCACAGCCATGCCATTAGTAGGCATGGCTGTAATGGCTTCTAAGGGTAAACGTGTGAAACGGTTGTTGATTGGCTGCCCTGCAGCTATAGAAAAGGCACCAAAAATAGTCTGGGTCACATGATGCACTAGCCTATCACAGCCATGCCATTAGTAGGCATGGCTGTGATGGCTTCTAAGGGCAAACGTGTGAAACGGTTGTTGATTGGCTGCCCTGCAGCTTTAGAAAAGGTGGCAAGAATAGTCTGGGTCACATGATGCACTGGCCAATCACAACCATGCCATTAGTACCCATGCCTGTGATGACTTCTATGGGCAAACGAGTAAAACGCTTGTTGATTGGTGGCCCTGCAGCTATAGAAAAAGTGCGCAAAATACCCGAATACCGAACCCAGACTTTTTTGCAAATGTCCGGGTTCGGGGCATGGACACCCCAAAGTCCGGTACGGACCCGAACTTTACAGTCCGGGTTCTCTCAACTCTAGTCATAAGCTAATTTGTCTCTCAAAAATCTTTGTTCTTTGGTTTTGAGGATATTGGCCACAAAAGACTCTAAATGAGTCTTGAGTGTATCCTCATGTTCAGGAAATGCTTTGTCTGTAGTATTCTGGGTATTCTCACTTTTTCCTATTTCAGTATCCACCAGTTTTAGCTCAGTGGAGTACTGATTACATAGAATATTCATGATTTTAAAAGAGCAATTTTGCATATTATCCTCCCACTCTTTTTTCAAATCCCCTTCAACCTTTCTGATGTTTGGAAAGATCTGGATCCGAAAGACCCCAGGGTACAATCTCAATATATTTTTGGAAATAACGTCTGTTCCAATACAGATGAGATTTCCTTTCTAGAAGACGTCTTAGCTTTAGAAAAAAATGATCAGTATTCATGCCTCCCAAGGTTTTACTTTGTGTTTGATGGAACCTATCCATAAGGCCTTCAAAGGCCTCTCCACAATAGCTAGCCATTTTAGTACATATAGAACACACAATACAAAATAGAACTTGGACCTCTGAATAACGCGTAAAAGATGGTGAATCTTCAGAGGGTCAAAGCCACCTTCATCCCTTGGGACAATATAAAGAATGATGAAAAGGAATGGGATTTTTATGGTGCCAAAAAACTAAAACAACCAAAAATATTGAATACAATCGCTAAATATTTATTTGTACAATAAATTATTTTAAAAGACTTTAGGAGAACAATAATTCATCCTTGAGTGATAATACATGAAATAATAATTACCACTTGATGCATTAAATTTAATAACAATAGTGAGGAAAAGCAGAACTGTGTCAAATTGCCTGTATCTTCGACATGTTTCGCAAATCTTAGCTTCGTCAGGAACTTTAAGGCGTGCAAAGATTCTAGATAAATATGAATACAGTTAATGATACATAATTTGGATAATACAAAAGACATATAAAGTACAAAAAAATCAAAAATGCATTTATCATTTTAAAAGTGAAACCCCCAATTCAGTACATACACATATATCCCAATAAATTAAATAACAAGACATATGGAATCTGAGAAACCAAACCAACAGAGTTAAGCCTGAATGTAGACTGCAGAGTGGATCAACCATATATATAGAAATATACAGTATAGTAGTACTGATTGTCCCTCAATTTAGTAGGAATTATTGCAGAAGGTCTATCAAAGAAGAAAAAAGAAACAAAAACACTTAATGAGTGAAATTTAAGGAGTATACGTGTACGGGTACCATAACCGGGACGAAAATATCCAATATCCACTCAACCATATAGAATCCACAACTTGATGGGTGGAATAAAAAATATGATAATAATAATTAATATAGAAACAAAAAACATTGTGATTTCTAATGAAGGGTGGAGACAAAACTGGATGATCATCGAGGAGGATACCAAGAAGCTAGAAAAAACACACATAACATACCTCTCAGATCAATGTTGAAAAATGCCAACAGATGCTCCATGAGAAGAAAGCAATTGGTAGCAATAATGGTCAGTAAACAATGGATTCAAGTGTTTAATCACATTCAAGTCGTTCCCCATCTGTGCCAATGGGATGGAGAGTTGAATTGATTCCACTAAAGGGAACAAAAATGCAGGGCAATAACTAAACAGTGTCTTGTGAGGGGGGGAGGAGGGAGAAGGATGCACAAAATGTGCAGCCATCCCTCCACCACACAAGCATAGAGTCAAGCATTGCCTCGCTTCTCATACCTCTTAGTGACCATCCAGGAGCTTGGCATTACCCCACTGTGAATGGCAGGTGCGAGTAGCTCAATGCTCACACACACCTTTAAAAAGGGGAGCCCAAACTCCAATCAGCTGGCGTCTGACATCACTGGTACTGATTGCGGATGAAAGGGATTCTAATGCTCATGTGCAGACGTCAAAAATGTGTGACGTCACAAGTAAAAGCGTTGATTCTTCTGCCGCCATCTTTGAAAGTCCCCTAGAACCGGGAAACTGACAGAAGATGCGGACAATGACCTGGTGGGACACTGATGGAAAAAAGGGGGAGGACATCTAGGGGGCAAACGGAATAGCCAAGGGGGAGGAAACAGAGGCAACCCTGAAGGGGGCATGTGCATGAAGCCTCCTTCAGACCAAGAAGGGCATTTCTCGAATAAAGAAGCCCTTATCCACCAGGATGATAGCTCATCCTATAGGATAGAGTCCTTATCATATAACACCTTGAACATGAGTTATCAGGTACTTATCAATGAATTCTCAGATTCCATATGTTTTGTTATTTAATTTAATTTATTGAGATATAAATGTATGCACTGAATTGGGGGTTTTACTTCTAAAATGATAAATGCATTTTTGATTTTTTTTGTACTTTATATGTCTTTTGTATTATCCAAATTATGTATCATTAACTGTATTCATATTTATCTAGAATCTTTGCACGCCTTAAAGTTCCTGACAAAGCTAAGATTTGGGAAACATGTCGAACATACAGGCAATTTGACAAAGTTCTGCTTTTCCTCACTATTGTTATTAAATGTAAATGCATAAAGTGGTAATCATTTCATGTATTATCACTCAAGGATGAATTATTGTTCTCCTAAAGTCTTTTAAAATAATTTCTATAATATATAATTTCAAGAATATTTCTATAAATAAAGATTTAGCGATTTTATTGAATATTTTTGGTTGTTCTAGTTTTTGGCACCATAAAAATCCCATTCCTTTTCATCATTCTTTATATTGTCCCAAGGGATGAAGATGCCTTTGACCCTCTGAATAAACACCATTTTATAATTCAAGTAAAAATAGATGTTTTTTATTTAACAAGTAATGTTCTTGACCCCTGAAAGCAACAATTATTATGAACAGGAACAAAACTGGAGCCAAATAACAGTTGCTGTTGATAATGCATGCTGGGCTTGGCTTTTTGCACTTCTCTATTGCTCACCCCAAAAAACAATTGATGCTGGCTGTTGAAGATCACATATTGCATTCCACACATCTCTCATTATTCAATGAATGACATTTGATGACAGAGAGCAAATGTGATTTGAAATCAACACTGTCTGTAGAATTCATTTTCTGATGTGGATGTAAAAGTGCAACATTGATAAAGGATTTCCGGGGGGCGTGGCTAGCGGCTCACGGCGGCGGACGTGTTCAGGAAGAGCTCTGACAGAGCACCAAAGAACCCAGAGCCATCCTGCCGTCACATAAGGAAAAAAGAGAAAACATCTCAACCACCATCCTCCCCACATCAAGCCCTTCAACCCGATACCAAAATCGGGAGAATCGGACACCTGACGCGGAGATCGCGGAACCGCCGATCCGAAATTGAGGCCGCGGCTTCACTGGAGACTAGGCCGCGAGATCTACGGCGGGGTAAGCCTATAACAATCATAACCCCACACTCCCAAAACTGGTATACACTCCCTCAAAACCTCCTAAACCAGTAGGGACACCCTGGAATCACCCAGGGCAACCCCGAGAGCTCACATAGCAGACTGAGATCCGGACGCGGCCTACCACCTACCACCAGCGTTTTACATTGCCGGAACACTCTCCTGCCATCAAGCTCCCCCTTAACCCACCATCACCAAACAACTATCCCCGAACCTACAGGATCTGAGATTAATCAGAACCCAAGTCACTGATCTCACATTCTCAATCATCAGCACATAAGCTGACTGGGCCTGAAATTGAGGCTTAAAGCCTGAGCTCAAACACATAATAACACTGACTGCAGCACCGCTCAGAAAAGAATCTGACACCAATCTGTATCATTCTGATCCAGCTCTGAAATAACTCAACAGAAAAATCAGAGGAGTTTAAACTCTCTTTGGTACAACAAGAAACATACAGAGATATCAGCTGACTCTCCTTATACAGTCACTCTGCTCCACCATAAAATTTCTGGCTCACTTCTTTCTACCATATAGACAAGACACTAGAATGTCACAATAATAAGAGGCAAAGGGAAACCACATATCCTTCACTAGCAACTAGGACTACTAAGCAAGATGGGGAAACCCCAAAAATCACTAACCCACCCAGGATCACAAACCAGATCCCAACGCTCATTAGCGGGTACCTCCGGCCAGGACATTGCTGACATCTTTAAAAGTCACTCACAGAAGGGGAAAGAATTACCAAACATGCAAAATCCCACACAAGACTTCACAGACGATGAGGACTTTGACGATGATGCCTCAGCAATCTCAGACAGAACAAACAGAACAAACACCAATCAAGACCAACCCCTTACAATAGGGGAGATGACAGAAATTGCGGCAGACATCAAAAAATCTTTCACTACCGCGATAACAGACCTGAAAGCAGACATAATGGTCCTGACTGAACAAATAGCAACAAACGAGAAAGCAGGAAAACACAGAGACAGAGCGATTAAAAGACTGGAGTTTGTCACCACCTCCCACTCAACACACCTCATAAATATCAACAGACAAATGGAAGACCTTGACAACAGAGGGAGAAGAAACAACATTAGAATAAGAGGCATACCTGAAACCATAAACTCCGAAGAAATAAAATCAGTCCTCACTTCCATCTTCAACAACATCTTAGAAAGACCCATAGACTCCACTATCAACTTTGAGAGGGCCCACAGAGCCTTAAGACCCAGAGGCCCAGACTCAGCACCCCCTAGGGACATAGTCTGCTGCCTCAACAGTTTCCCTCTCAAGGAGGAGATCTTGGCCAAAGCCAGACAAAATGATGAGATCCTCTTCAATGGATCGACAATACAACTTTACCAAGACCTATCACCTATAACCCTAAAAAACAGAAAAGCGGTAAAACCGCTACTAGAAATTTTAAAGGACAAAAAAATTCCTTACAAATGGAAATTTCCATTCGCTGTCCAAATTGTGGTCGAAGGGAAACAGGTTCTCCTACGCACACCAGAGGACATCCCCTCCTTTTGTGAGGCCATACAATGCGAGACCATCGATCTCCCGGAATGGTATCAAGAATTCCGCCTACCGCTCCACTCAACCCCACAAAGTCTCTCTCCAGACAACACCCCTCTGAAAGCAAATTACTTTAAAGGAAATAAGAAACAAAAAGCTACTGAAGGTCACAATTCCGGCACACCCGCCTCCAAAGCTCAAAGAACAAGAGACAACAGATACTGAATCGACTCTCTTCTCAATGTTCCCCATCAGGATACACTCAAAAGAACCAATACCTACCGAGCTCTCCATACCTCAACATATAATACGAACACCATAACACCTCCCACAAAAATACAAGATAACAGATGCAACAGCCAAGAACGAACTTTAGCATCGATTGACTACCTTGCTTGTAACTAACAGTCAACCACCAAGAACTAGCAAGAGTGATAAGATGAGAAGATCATAGCAGACATTATGGGGCTTTTTTTTTATCCCCCCTCCCCCTTCTTTTTTTTTTTTCTTTTTTCCTTTTTTGTTTCTTTTTTTTTCTTTGGGGGGAGGTCAGAAATGCTACCTTTTTCCAAGATGACCCCAGCACACCAACGATGCCCTCCTTACAACACTTCACATTGGAAAACTTTAGATCTTTATAAAAGAGGGAAAGATCCCCTTTTTTTTTTTTTTTTCCCTTTCTCACTCGTCTTATCTTTAAATGTACCTGGTGAAGAGAACCTCGCCCCAGTCACCCAAAACCTAAACTGTCATATGAAAATTACATTACTCTATAAAATACTATCTCAAGAATACATTCTGCCAAACAAATTACACAAGAACAGAAGCTTGGGCGAGATTCTCTCACCGATCACAAGATGACACATATAATCATACGATTGTTCATGTGCTTGTTCCCACATGCTCTTTACTTTTAAGGTTAAAATATGTTACTGTTAACTGTTTTATGTTACTGTTCTACTTAAGATCTGTTCAGGAGGTGAGGGACCCTTTGCAGATTCCCAATTTAATGGGATAATCTGTTGAGGACCCTGTCATGCCCCCACACACTGGCTTAAATGTATGGAATTGACAATCCTAGTCCCCCTGTCTACAACTTTCTATTCATTAAGAGGATATGTGGCACCCCTGCTACTCCAAAATCCACCAATCCCCACCCAATCACCACCTCAAATATCCTGACACCACACAACTTTGATAATTACCCCCTGTGCACACCCCATCGGGATCCACTTCCACCCATCCCCCCATTAGAGAAACACTCTCCGAGGAAAAACGAGATATCACTCTCACGATACCCTAAACCACTCACTACTCGGTCTGTACTATTAACAGCAGAGATAGTGACTAACAGAGTAACCTCCTAACTCTTCCTCCACTAACCTCCTCCCTCTTTCATCCCCTCCTTCTTACACCCCCCCAATCTACTCTTAATACCTATCAAGATCATGGCATACTCAAATCTTGGGAGAAACCCCACGATTATTTCCCACAACGTGAATGGCCTCGGAATTCCCGAGAAAAGACAAAAAATCTTAAGAGAATTAAAGAAAACACATCCCCAAATCGTATTCTTACAAGAAACGCACTTTAAAGGAAAAAATATACCCAAAATGACTAACAACTTTATAACCAAAGCATTCCACGCAACAAATCCGTTAGCGAAAACAAAAGGAGTAACAATTCTCCTAAGCAAAAACTCTTCCTTCCAAACAGAACAAACCTTAGCCGACCCAGAGGGCAGATACCTTTTTCTAAAAGGTAACTTGTCAGGAATCCCAACGACACTCGCTAACGTCTATTTCCCGAACAAAGCACACATCTCTTTCTGTCACAAAATAACCGACGAACTCAAACACTTCGCTAAAGGACGAATAATATTAGGAGGGGACTTCAATATACCCCTCAACCCACTCAAAGACACCTCAACCGGCAAATCGAGTGTCCCCTATCGAACCCTCAAAAGTCTAAAGACCACCTTGAAATCCCTCGCGTTAACTGACACCTGGAGACTCCTCAACCCAACTGATAAAGACTTCACTTTTTTCTCTGCCCCACACAAACGATACGCAAGAATAGATTATCTCTTCATCACACAAAGAGATATCCCCTCAATCCAAAAAGCACTAATTGGCAACATTGCTCTAACAGATCACGCACCCATATCAATTCAACTAACCCAACAAAACCAAAACCCAAAATCATTCAATTGGCGCCTAAATCCAAACCTACTGACTGACCTAGAGATCGCAACACAAATCCAATCCAAATTAAAAGATTTCTTCCACATTAACAAAACCCCAGACACACAGCCACTAATCATGTGGGAAGCACACAAATGCGTGATAAGAGGAGAACTGATCAAATGGGGCAGTAGAAAAAAGAAAGAAAAAGAAAACCACATCAACAGACTTATCAAAAAAATCAATCAACTAGAAAACGTTCACAAACAATCATTAGCCACGGCAGCAGAATCAGAATTAACCAAGGTTAGAAAAGAACTTCAAGACTTCCTAAACAATAGGATAAAAAGATCCCTCTTTCTCAAAAAAAATATCTATTACGAATATGGTGACAAAGCCAGTAAATTATTAGCTAGAGCCCTACACGATACCAAAATGGCAAATACCATACACAGCATCAAAGACTCTAAAGGAACAGAAATTTACGACCCCAACCAGATTGCGAAATCTTTTCAAAAATTCTATACGGACCTTTACAATATCCCTCCCTCTAACAAATTCAGTTCCACCACCAATACCAGATCAACACTGATCACCGAATTCATTCAACAAAGCAACTTACCCAAACTTGCTAATACAGAAATAGGGAAACTGGAAAAAGACATTACACCGGATGAAATCACAAACACTATCAAATATTTAAAAACAGGGAAAAGCCCAGGCCCTGACGGATTCACCTCCCAATATTACAAAACATTTGAACCCCAATTAAACTCCCCACTACTCCTGGCCTTAAATTCATTAAATAAAAAAGACACAAAAATCCCACAAGACTTTCTAACTGCACAAATAACAGTCATACCTAAACCAGATAAGGACCACCAAAACTGCGCCAACTACAGACCCATTTCTCTTTTGAATACAGACCTAAAAATTCTAGCAACAATTCTAGCAAACAGACTCAAGCCCTTCTTACACAAAATCATAGGGAAAGAACAAGTCGGATTCATGCCAGGGCGTGAAGCCAAAGATAATACTATCAAAACATTAAACATAATCCACAGAATGAAAAAGGGAAATTGCAAGGGCCTTCTCCTGTCAACTGACGCGGAGAAGGCCTTTGACAGAGTCGCGTGGGACTTCATGTTTGCGACATGCGAACATATAGGACTAGAAACCAAAGCACTAACATGGATACAATCCTTATACACTAACCCCACAGCCAAAGTCAAAGTTAATAATCTCCTTTCAGAACCATTCCCAATCAAAAACGGTACGAGGCAAGGTTGCCATCTTTCCCCACTTCTGTTTATTCTATCACTCAAACCTCTCATTAGATCCATCAACAACAGCCCAGACATTCACGGAATCGAAATTAACCAAAGAGAATTCAAATTAGCAGCATATGCTGACGACTTACTGTTCTTCATCTCCCAACCTCATGTATCTATACCAAACTTAAACAAAATTCTAAACCATTATAAAATCTTATCAAACTTCAAAATAAACAGTGGTAAATCAGAAGCGATGAACCTCTCACTCACACCCGACCTCGAAAAATTAACGAGACAAAATTGCCCCTACAGATGGGAAAAAGACTCCCTAAAATATCTAGGTATCAAACTATCACGAGACCCAAGAGACTTATACCAACATAACTTCCTTCCATTACTAAAAAAGATAGAATCAGATCTCAAAAACTGGAATTCCAAACAATTTTCATGGTTCGGCAGAGCAGCAATATTAAAAATGGCAATACTACCCAGGCTCCTATACCTCTTTCACACACTCCCGTTAGAAATCCCACAAGACTTCTTTAAAAGGCTTAATAGAGCCCAAAGAAGCTTTATTTGGGCCCACAAAAGACCCAGACTACAATGGAAACAACTCACATATCCCAAAGAGAAAGGCGGTCTAGGCATTCCTGATTTTCAAAAATACTATTATGCCACACATATCACTAGAGTAATCGACTGGCATTGCCATGCCAACAATAAAGACTGGGTAAACCTGGAAGAAATCGACCCGTCAATAAACACCAAATTCCTCCCGTGGACCTCTCCCAAATTTTATCCCCAAAAAATTAGATCCCATCCAGTAATATCTACAACATTAAAAATCTTTCAAAAAATAACTGAACAACACAAGATTACCACAATAACAAGCCCTCTCACAGCTATCTCGGGCAACCCCGAATTCCCCCCAGGTTCTGATAAGATCAACACCCTAAAAACGGATCCTGACACGCCCCTTCTGGCGAAAGACTGTTTTATCAATGACAAGATCCTAACTTACACCCAACTTAAACAAAAAATTCCAGACCACACACTAAACTACTGGACATATCTCCAAATCTATGACTTCGTTCGGAATAATAAAAATAAAAGTCTCTTGGCTAGACCACTAACCTTCTTTGAAAAAATAATAAAAGACCGACATCCCCTAAAAGGCGCTACCTCTTTAGCATACAAGTGGATCTCCCAGCCAGGCTCAGATTTTAGGGATAAACACAAAGAAATCTGGGAGGCAGACCTCCAAATCAACATTTCAGATGACCAATGGAAAAAGGCATGTGTATTCTCCCACAAATGTTCTCTTAGCACTCGTATGCAAGAAACATCCTTTAAAATCCGCAACCATTGGTACACCACTCCGGTGATACTCAAAAAATGGTCACCTGAACTTTCAGACTCATGCTGGAGATGCCACAAAGAGGTAGGAACCTTCTTGCACCTTTGGTGGTCTTGCGAAGAGATCCAAAAATTCTGGACCGAAGTAACAAAATGGACAACTAAAATCACTGACTCAAACGCCAAATTAGACGCGGCACATTGTCTCCTGAACATAAACAGCCTTTCATATCGAAAATATAAAAAATCCCTACTAAGACACCTATTAAACGCAGCCAAGGCACTTATCCCTCTACACTGGAGATCCCCAACCACCCCATCTATAAAAGAATGGATTCACAAAGTGAACTCAATCCATGAAATGGAAGAAACTCTGGCAGTTAAAAAAGAAAACACCTCACAATTTCACAAAATGTGGTATAGTTGGACTCTTTTCAAATCATCAGAAGACTACAAGCTATTATTAGGTTGAAACACCAATCACTTCAGACTGCACCTACACACTCATTATTGACACAGGATCCTACACACACATCCACACCGAACTACCTTTAAAAACAATCACACTATTTTATCACTCCATCCTAAACCAACCCATACACTCAATGGAGAAATATTATCAATAACACACAACCCCCATGATCTAAATCCCCTAATCCCCTTTTCCCCTTTCTTCTTCCCTTAACCCCATCTCCTAACCCCTTTCTGAAAAGCTTTGTTTCAGGTTTGAACTGTACCATTTTCCATGTTCATGTAATTTGGAAACTGCATTCACTTGAATTTTACTTCTGACTAAAGACGCACTATATATATGTTTTCTGTAACAAATCTCTTAATAAAGCGTTATTGGAAAAAAAAAAAAAAAAAAAGGATTTCAAATATGAAAAACAAGATAGAATAGATTTCCATTTAATTTTTTTTTAGTTTTCTAATTTATATTATAAAATTACAGTTGAAGTCAGATTGTTTGCTACGTACAACAACATATAATTATCTTTACGCAGTCTTTATAAATCAGCCCACAAATGAGTATGTATGGTTATGATTTTGTTCTTGGCGCACATAATTACTTACAGTAAAACGCCCTACAACAGGAAAGGAGGTTAAAGCACCTTGAACATATATTTTATTAGTAAGATGCTTTCAGAAAGTACAATCTGGTCAAGCATGAAAACTTTGCACATCAACTGACTTCATGGAGTTCGTGAAGTATTGCACTCACATATTCAGTAGGAACAAACAAATGGTATACACAGCATTGACACAGAACTGTCCAGTGTGCCAGGTAATATCACTGAGCAGCTCCAGCTGACACATTTCAGGAGAGGTTAAAGGGGGAAAGCAGGTTAAAGAACCTTGAACATATATTTTATTATTAAGATGCTTTCAAAAAGTACAATCTGGTCAAGCATGAAAACTTTGCAGATCAACTGACTTCATGGAGTTCATGAAGTATTGCACTCACATATTCAGTAGGAACAAACAAACGGTATACACAGCACTGGCACAGAACTGTCCAGCGTGCGAGGTAATATCACAGAGCAGCTCCAGCTGACATGTTTCCTCTGAACAGGCATCCTCAGAAAAGGATCCTATGTGCAAATAGAGCTTGCATTATATTTGATATATAATATGTATGATCAATGAAATTCACCAGAAAACGATTAAACTATGTGTAGGAACCCCAGAATGGATTCCTATGTGCAACTAACATCAATCAATAAATGACAAATCATATACAAAGTATATATATATATGTCAAAATTCAATCAGCCTAAAAAACAATATATTCAATCAGAGCAAAAACAATATATTGTGTTAAAAAAGTGTTCAGTCCTAGTAAAATTGTGCAAGTTGTGCAATCTTCCACATAAACAAAGTGCTTTGTGCTTTTCTTCAAATTCATTTCCTCTACCGTGCCACCAATTTAACACATGTGTGATAAGGGTCCCAGATGTAATTGACCCTCTTTTCATTTGACAAAGAGCAGTCAAAAATCACTTTGGTGGTCTCTCACAGACCTGTGGTCACCTCAGATGTTCACCAGTATCCTTTTCCTGCAATGGATTCTCGTGGCATGTGGAGTTGATTATGGAGAAAAAAAAGAGGACAGGCCTCTCATAGTGTAAAAAGTTCCAGTTTTATGAAAAAGCAATCCATGGCTGGTTCCATACAACAAAGTAATGCAACGATTAAAAATATGGACATCCCAATGACCAACAGCTGCCCACTTTTGAAGACGTTACATAGTGACAAAACGTGTCAAGTTGGAACTTGTGATCAGTAACAAAACAGTCCCAGGATCTGATTGAGTTCAAGCTATCTTCAATCTTCCTGTACCAAAGGGTTGCCAGTGTTGTAAATCTACAATAAGGTGAACAGATAATGGCTCTCAGTTGGCTGATCCTGGTGATCTCCATGCAAGCTTTTATTGTTCAAGCGAAAGTGTTTGCATGATTGGGTCTGAGGCTCATGTGAGACCGGTATATATACAACTGGCATTCCCTAACAGGCTGAATATTAAAGCTGGCTTACACCTGAAGTGAGGGGTGATTACTCACTAATGCGTATATAGGTCATAAGACCTGGTAAGAAGATATTTTTGCTTTATCTATCCCTTGGGGAGCACAAGGTATTACACCTGTTGTTAATTAGAAGGACACCACAATCTTTCCACTGAAAGATTTGCTGGTGTTTGGACATTCTTTTCACTTTAACCCTTACAATGTTTTGTGGATTATGTGATGGACTATAATGGTTTATATCCTCTGATAACACTATATTGAGGAAATACTTTTTCATTGTATCACTATTTTTGACAGCACAACTTTTTCTTTATATATATGTATGTATTTATGTTTTGCTCTTATTTTTCATATTTATGTTTTTTGGTTTTGTTTCACTTTGTGATTGCATTTAAGGGGGACACACACTTTTTTTTATTCATTTTTTTATAGTCTGCATTCAGACATTTGTAAGTTCTGCAGTCCAATACATTCAGCATGAGGTTTGTATAATAAAGGGGAGTGGTGATGCATATAGACAAAATTAACTGCCACGTCCAATTAAGTACGAACAACTAGAAAATGGGAGGGAATTCCCAATGTGAATAATCCCCCTGGACTTTAAAGGCAGATGTGGTAATCAGGGTAGTTACTAAGAGAAAAGAAAATGGAGTATAAAATTGTATATTTTTTATTATTCATACAAAATTGGATAAAAAGCAGAGTGAACGAAAAAATGGATACATATTCGTCACTTTACAGGGGTATAGACAAAATACAAAATAACATAAATGCAATGAACAAATTACACATATAAAAATAGAATACAGGGTACCACAAAAAATCAGCATAAGAAAGGTTGGACTCGTTGCATTTGGGATTTGCACACTCAGATGACCACTGTTAACAGCAGGGTCCAGGGGCAATATCACAAACGTCCCAACATGTTTTGGTTAATCCTTCTTCAGGGGATAACGAGCATCAAGTACAACAAAAGTGTGCTGTCTGTAGAGAATTAAATCATACATGAAATAAGTATACATTATATAAACTTATTGTAGAGACAAACTGAGAATAAACTAAGTAAAATAGGTAAATAAGCATTCACCATAAAAGGTGAGAATGGCACTTACATATATGCTGGAGGCACCCAACAAACCAAAAAGGATGTCAGACTGAGAGGATCTGGGGGTGTGATCCAGACAACCGCTAGGAGTGTATAAACCCCGGAAAAGGGAGCATAGAAAGTTGTGCGACCGCAAGGGGCCCAAGGTGGCTGTGCAGGCCCAACCACACTGAGTGTGGGGATTACACTGAATAAAAGAAATATATACATATGTATGAACGTATGAGGTATATGACACTAGTGAAAAATTGAAAGGTGTATGAAAAAGATAAACTGCCTTGGATCATGCCAAATAGTGCCCAGTTAAACAAATAAGATGCAATACTATGAGGTAATGGGTCCAAATATTAAAGACCAAATACTACTTGTTGTATTAAGGCCAGTTTATGAGTTAAACACAGCTTACTGTATTAGGATAAGTATACATAGTATATCAGCCACATACTAGCTTTAATTAACCACTTACCTACCGGGCCACTTTTTTACATTTGGTGGTCACAAGCTAAAAACATTTTTTTTTGCTAGAGAATTACTTAGAACCCCCAAACATTATATATATATTTTTTTCAAACACCCTAGAGAATAAAATGGCGATCGTTGCAATACTTTTTGTCACACGGTATTTGCGCAGCGGTCTTTCAAGCACAATTTTTTTGGAACAATTTTATTGTTTGAGTTAAAAAATAAGACAACAGTAAAGTTAGCCCAATTTTTTTGCATATTGTGAAAGAGGATGTTACGCCGAGTAAATAGATACCATACATGACACGGTTGAAAATTGCGCGCACTCGCGGAATGGCGACAAAGTCTGGTATTTAAAAAGTTCCATAGGCGACGCTTTAAAAAAATTTAACGGTTACCAGGTTAGAGTTACAGAGGAGGTCTTTTGCTAGAATTACTGCTCACACTCTGGCAATCGCGGCGATACCTCACATGTGTGGTTTGAACACCGTTTTCATATGTGGGCGCGACTTACGTATGCGTTTTCTTTGCTGCGCGAGCTCGCTGGGCGCTGGGACGGTGGCGATTTAAATCTTTTTTTTTTTTTTTAATTGTATTTATTTATTTATTTTTAGCACTGTTCCTTTAAAAAAAAAATCTGATCACTTTTATTGCTATCACAAGGACTGTAAACATCCCTTGTGATAGTAATATATGGTGACAGGTACTCTTTTTGGAGGCCCGGGGGGTCCCATCCCTCCTTTGCACTTCACAGTATTCTGATTGCCAAAAACGGCGATTCTGAATACTGTCATTTTTTAAAAATTGGTGCCGTTAGCCGCCGTGTAAACCGGAAGTGACGTTGTGACGTTGCTTCTGGAATTTACAGAAAGGAGACCCGATTGGAGCTGATTACGGCTTCTGTCAGGTCTCCTTCCAGCGGGCGGATGTGACGGATCGTCGCTCCGGTCTCCCGGTGGGACGGGAGGCCGGAGAAGAGCGGCGGAAGGCGGTGGGAGGGGGGGTGTCCCCTCCCGCCCCCTGGGGTAACGACCGAGCGGCTCTCATGCCAGATCGGTCATTACCCCTGGATAGCCGACCGCCAGCTCTAAAAAATGATACCGGATATAGCCTGCAGGTGCAGGCTATGTCCCGGGAGAGCCGCTCAAACCCGACCGCCGCCTATTTACGGCGCTGGTCGGGAAGTGGTTAAAAAGGTTATGGGCACAAAAGGCATGAGTAAGGAGCTAAAGAATACAGAAATCATAGCGTCATATTACCTGGTCCTTGCGGTCGGTGTGGGCATGGGCTGCATGAAGACAGCTAAGTACTGACCTGGCTTTTGAAGGGGCGCAAGCGTCTGCGGCAGCCAATCCGGGAGGATACTGACAGGTGCTGGCCGTTCGTGTCGTGTGGGCAATTAAGTCCGCATACCAAACGCCTTGGGTCCCTCCGGAGTGAACGGCGCGCGGCGTAGCCCCGCCCACCAGGGGCGGGATGACGCCACGCGTCGGACCTCCGCTGGCGGGTGTGTCCGAGCAGACGGGGGCCTGCCAGGGTAAAAAGCTCGCTCCAACAAGGAGCAGCCGAAACGGCCAGAAGGCAGTGACGGCAAGCTCCAGTGGAGCCTACCCGCCGGGTGGCGCACAATGCCCCCAAGCCGGGGAGTAAGTACCACACCTAGCGGTAGATGGTGTAAATGGGCGAAGAAAGATGATTTGTGAATGGAATGTGGGTGCAAACCCAGTAGACAGGTAAGTAAGAATGAAAGGGAAAAGAGGAAAAATAAATAAGAGTAATAAAAATAAATAAATGAATAGATGAAGAAAATGGTAAATGAAATGAGAAATAACTGAAAATGCTAGGGAACAGTGGACATGTAAAAGAAGAAATAACAGAGGAAATATGAATGTAATGCTGATGAAGCAAATACCAATCAGCAAAAAAGAAGAGACTGATGCAGGTAATGGTGATAGATGAAAAATGAATAAAGGAAGCATATGATGGGTGTTAAAGGAACAATGCCAAAAATGATGAATGAATAAATCATAGGGTAGGTATTGAATGCTAAACCAGAAATGAACATGTAAAAAATACTCATAAAGTGAGTTCACACTTTTATTTGTACTAGATGCTCATTATTCCCTGAAGAAGGATTAACCGAAACATGTTGGGACATTTGTGATATTGCCCCTGGACCCTGCTGTTAACAGTGGTCATCTGAGTGTGCAAATCCCAAATGCATCGGAGTCCAACCTTTCTTATGCTGATTTTTTGTGGTACCCTGTATTCTATTTTTATATGTGTAATTTGTTCATTGCTTTTATGTTATTATGTTGCTTTTTATCCAATTTTGTATGAATAATAAAAAATATACAATTTTATACTCCATTTTCTTTTCTCTTAGTAACTACCCTGATTAACACATCTGCCTTTAAAGTCCAGGGGGATTATTCACATTGGGAATTCCCTCCTATTTTCTAGGTAAGCATGAGGTTTAATATTTTCTTTTTCTATTTCTGGTATCTGTCTGTCTGTTTTCATACCTATGGCTGCCAGTTTCTGTATCTTACCAATGGCTCACATCAGATTTTAAGAACATACAAACTAGTGTCCTATGATTCCAGTAATTCTTTCTGAGCCAACCATTCTACATCAGTACACTTAGGTTCACAACACAGAACCACATGGCAATAGCTACAGACAACATGTTGAAACCCTGATAAAATTGGGGACTGCATAAAACCTAAACACTGAGGACTTTCTAACTTCTAGGTGGTTTTACTTGACATCCTTGAAAAGCTCTTTTTTTTTATTATTTTTTTTTTTATGAGTCTCCTTGGCTTTCCTGTTACAGCTGTAATCCTGGGAGCCAGATAATTATCTTGTGATGGTATAGTGGTAATTTAAAATGTTTGTGCATAACCATTTGAAAAATGTAAAACTCATGCAATAATGATGTAACGTACCTGTTCTGAAAAGTTGTAATTTCATTGTGCATTTGTGTTCACCTACTCCAGTCCCCCTGTGCTATTTTAAGGTCGTCATTGGTCTTAAAGAAAGTAGAGCAAGTGCCAAACCCTACTTCAGGAATGCTTTCTAATGTACAGTCCAGGCACTACCAGTCTGCTAAATATTTAATATTTCCATGGGTAAGAAATGTATATAAAAAGGGAATGCCCAGTTTTGGTAGACAGAGTGAGATAGCTAATTTTTTTGGTGGGTGAGGCAGGGAAATGGCAGGTAGACAAAAAAGCTTCCCTGGAAACTGGTGCAGTATATTTTAGCAGTGCTCAGCATTCCTGTTAATGGGCAGCTGCATATATAAGTATGAACTGCAATGTCACCTAAACACATTTTTGAGATTTTGCTGCTGATGGCGATACAGTAACAGTCCTGCAAAGCCAGAGAGGACAACAAAATAGACAAGCCAAAACATCTATTACTTGGATTAATTTTCACAAAATACATTATAATACTCAAACAATAAATACATTATGCAGTTGATTTGTTAAGACTTGGGAGTGCGAAATCTGGTGCAACTATGCAACAGGTTTTTTTCTCTTTCAAAAAGTTTTATTGAAGTAGAATAGGTACAAGGAAATAAATATACAGAAATTCACAAAAATGCTAGATAGATCTAGAATTTAACAGGTCTATGAGTTAGGACAATATGGTCACAGATGATAGAACTGTACACAGTTACTAGACACGGTGAAAGCTCTGATTCAGGTAATTAAAGGACATCAAGAAGCAACAAAGGTGTAAAATCCTCTAAGAGATCACCTCCTAGTCCAGATGCCCCACTGGGAACAATCTGCACCCGGACCAGGGATTACATGAAAAGCAAAATAATATCCCAAATTTCGTGCTAGGGGACTGTCCTGACATGGGCAGCTCAGGGTAACCGTGTCAGTAACTGCATATTAGTAAGCTTTTAACCACTTGCCGACCGCCGATCGGCATCTGACGGCGGCAAAGTGGCTCGTTCCCGCAAATCGCTGTCATACGACGGCGGCTGCGGGAACGAGTTTAGTGAGCGCGCACGCGCCGCCGGAGGCACGCCCGCGCGCTCACTGTGTCCAGGGGGGGCCAGGGAGCGGGTGCGGCGGCTTAGATTGCCGCCGGCTACCCGCGATGGCCCCCCCGGAGCGAGTGAGCGGAGGTCCGTGTATGTAAACACGGACCTCCGCTCTGTGTGAGGGGGAAGGGCTGTGATCACAGCCTTCCTTTACGTGAAGGCTGTGACCACTTCCCTTCCCCAGCTAGGCAATCCCCCATACAGTTAGAACACGCCCAGGGAACATACTTAACCCTTAGCGCGCCCCCTGCAGGTTAACCCCTTCACTGCCAATGGCATTTACACAGTAATC
>BLSH010137638.1:386505-398766 GCA_018402905.1 Glandirana rugosa
CTACGCAGCGAAATTGACTGTTAACGCGCCAGCACGCTGCAACATGGGTTTGTTTTAAACGCAGGAAAAAAAGGGTGTTTATCTCGAAAGAAAACCACCATAAACTAGTGGCGACGCAGTAAAGACTAGCGGCGATATTTGTTTTCTTCTCGCTGTTAAAACGTTTTTTTAGGTTTAAAGAATGAAAAAGGATTTTATGTTTAGGTTTTTTTTTTATATTTTTTTGTAAAAAAAAGTGTCAAAAACCGGCTAAATATAAGAAGGAGTATAAACGCTATTTTTTTTAGCGTTAGTCGTAAATAACTAACCAAACGCGTTTTCACGTACAACGTCGCACGACCGCGCAATTGTCAGTTAAAGCGACGCATCGCCGAATCGCAAAAAGGGCTCCGGTCCTAAAGCTGGAAATCCTTCCGGGGCTGAAGTGGTTAAATGAGATAAAAAAAAAATAAAAAGGGGGGAGAGAAGTTGGGAGTGAGTCTTAGCCTATACTTAGGCCAGACTCTACCTTTCGGGTTGAGTGTATAAGGGTATAGTAAAGTGTAGACCTGATCTGTCTAGTGGGGTAGTTGTGGCTATCTAGACTCAAGCTGTAACTTGAATAGGGGGAGAGAAAGAAGGTGGAGGTAGGGAGAGGGGGAAGGTGAGGCGAGACAGGGTGTGGAAGGGGGGAAAGGGTCGGGGAGAAAGAAGGGGGGTGGAGATGGGGGGGAGGGGGGATGTCCCGGGGAGACTTCATTGCTCCTATCTAAGGCACTGTAGAACACAGTGTGAAACAAAGAATAATAATTGAGTGAGGGTGGATTTAGAGTCGTTCAAGGAGTCAGGAGACTGTGGTCAAAATTGGAGGGGGTAAAATGGTCCATCCAGGGTTTCCATAATCTCTCTTGGAGTCTGGTTTTGTCTAATATTGTGGCACAATTTTTTTTTTTTGGATCAATTTTAATTTTTATATTTATTTTTATTTTATTTTTTTTCCCATTTAAAATGTTTTTATTTAGTTGTAAAGTAATGACATAGGTAGTTTACAAAGGCACTTCCGTGATGAATGTTCAATACATTTTTTACCTTGATAAATGGTAACAATCGGCATATGAAAGTTAACATGAAAGGTAACATAAACATTAAAGAATAAGAAACAACAACCTCATTGGTCTTGCTAGTGGTATGTTATTCGCGTGTTGTGAGCCATGTGCCAATGACTGTCTTGGTAGCTATAAACAGATGGTTCCTAAGGAATATTCAGGTTAGAATGATTTCTCAAGAATGAGTGGTGTTTATGTAAGTAGTTTTTGCCATACTGTTTATGGCTCAATAGGTAGGTTTTGTCTAATATAATAGCTTCCACACGAGCGTGGATCATGGCTCTTGTGACCCTGTTTTTGGTTTCAGTTATGTTGAGGAGCGGGGTTTTCCAAGCTTTCGCTATTGTTTGCTTC
This sequence comes from Glandirana rugosa, assembly GCA_018402905.1. Lineage (NCBI taxonomy): Eukaryota > Metazoa > Chordata > Amphibia > Anura > Ranidae > Glandirana > Glandirana rugosa. The sequence continues at coordinate 387,945 of BLSH010137638.1, forward strand.
GCAGCGGTTCAACAGGTTTTTTTCAAACCTAATTGAACAAGCTGAAGTTAGCAGCTGATTGGCTACCGTGCACAGCTGCACCAGTTTTAGTTAATAAACCTCTGTTTTTTTTTCAAATAATCTAAACGCCAATTGTTTTTGTATAGAACCTTGTATCAGAAACAATTGTGTTTCATAAAATACTGTTTTCACCATTTTTATATTTTTTTAGATCCCGGTGTTGCTGTTTGTAGTATGTACTACACTGTTCTCCTCCTGTCTTTTTCAGCCACTTTCTGTTTACTTGCACTCATTTCACCATTAGCTGCACACCATTGTTATAGATCAGTTTATTGATAGTGATGATGGTGGACTATGCCTGTACTAATTCAGCTGGCATGGTTGGTTGTAGTCTCAGCCTGGGGTGCATGTGGCAGGCAGACAACACAGGAGCACAGGAGACAGTTGTTTCCCTTATAACAGGAAGTGCCTGAACAAAGACATTCTTGGCAGGATTACCAACCATATAAGTATTGCACTGAAATCAGTTGGTTTAACCGGTTCCCAGCCGCGCACTGTCTATTTACAGCGACAGTATGGACGTGTCTCGCGAATCGCCGTAAATAGGCGGCAATTCGTGCATGCGGAGCTAGGGGGCGAGAGAGCACTGGAGGAGTGTGCCCGTGACTTGGGCGGACCTGATGTCCGCAGGCGAGCCGCGATGAGCTGCCAGAGGCAAAGAACGGGGAACCGCCGATGTAAACACGGCGGTTCCCCATTCTGACAGGTGGCATAAGAGATCTACTGATTCCTGTCACTGGAATGAGTTAGATCTCTTATGCCCATAGCAGCCCAGCCCCCTCATAGAACATGCCTAGGGAACACAGTTAACCCCTTCCCTGGCCCCTGCAGGTTAACCCCTTCACTGCCAATGACATTTATACAGTAATCAGTGGAAATTTACATTTCTGATCACTGTATAAATGTCATTGGTCCCAAAAAAGTGTCAAAAATGTCCGACATGTCCGTCCCAATATCAAAGTCCCGATAAAAATTGCAGTTCACCGCCATTACTAGTAAAAAATAAAAAATAAATAAGAACCCCAGAAATTCTCATCATCCGTAAATGTGGCAACTTTTGCGCAAACCAATCAATAAACGCCAATTGCGATTTTTTTTTTTTACCAAAAATAGGAGGAAGAATATAAATCAGCCAAAACCGATGAAAAAAATGTTTTTTTATATATTTTTTTTGGATTTGTATTTTTGCAAAAAGTAAGACATTTTGTTTTTTTTTTGCAAAATTGTCGCTCTTCTTTTGTTTATAGCAGTGATCAGAAATGACGCAGAGGTGATCAAATAGCACCAAAAGAAAGCTGTATTTGTGGGAAAGAAAAAGACACAAATTTCATTTGGGTACAACATTGCACGACCACGCACTTGTCAGTTAAAGCGACGTAGTGCCGAATCGCAAAAAGTGCTCTGGTCCTAACATGGGAAATCCTTCCGGGGCTGAAGTGGTTAAATTGATTGAAAACATTTTTGAAACTTAATTATCATGTAAAATGTATATGAAGTGATTGTACTTTAAATGCAGTGTGTGTGTGTGTGTATGTATATATATTGATATATATATATATATATATATTGATATATTGATCTTTTTGAGAGAAGAAATGGCAAGAAATGTGGTATGCTTGGTTTAATTTACATCTTTTGTAATATCTGATTGTCAGCTATGTAAAAATGAGCCTGGAAGATATCTACCTTATAATTTACAGCTTTTAATTAACAGGCTGAATCCAAACGAATATGTTAGATGGCAATTTGTTCAGATTAACGCAGGGGCTTACGTGTGACCTTGCGGCACTGGAAACTTTCTAAAGGTACAGTAGGACGATTGTATTTAGGATTGGATTTAGTATAGGCAGTTTCTACAAGGACTATCACCGCCTCTTAATTTTTTATTACCAGCCTTTCTCCAATGTTATTTCAAAGTCAGCATAGTTGAAAAGAGCAATTGCTACTACTGAGCAGAAAATACAGCTGCTTAATATTTTATAGCTTATCTTCCCATGCTTTACTGTACAGTCTATGAAGAAATCCTTTGCAATCCTTGTCATTTTCTTCCGCTTGCATTTCTAAAGTTTATTAGAGCACATCGAATATGGCTAAAAAAGCACATTTGTAAGCTAATATGAAGTAGATGAAACATTGTACACTTAAAATATATTATCACGCCAGAGTTGAAAAAACTGCATAATCAGCTTTAAAAAGTCGCCACTCTGTGTAATTATAATGCCTAACTTGAATTTATAGCAGAATTTGTGTAAATGAAAAGCCTAATCTATTAGTGATTACTTTTTCCTGTCATATTTACATTGTTCAATTAAAAATAAGTATTTTCCATTTTTCACATAATCTCACTCTTTTAAGCAGGTTACTTTATGGTGACAGAACTGAGTGTTTTTTTCTATTTTTATGCCCATATTTAACATCTTTTAATTAAATAGAATGTTACTAAAATATTAAAGGATTTTTCTACAGCAATTCATGAAAACTGTAGCTGATTATTTGAACCCAAAAAGAAAACATTTTATATAATGTAGCTTACCAGTCCTTAGATGTGGTGGCTGCTTTAGTTTTTTCTTTATTTTCATCTGGTATTTTTGCTAGACACAAACTTTTAGTCCTTAAGTCCTTCAGCTCACTGACTACTGTATCAGGACAACAAAAATAAGATAGGACTATAGAACCCAAACTCTCTCGGGTAGTTCTGTTTACCTCAGCAATAGTCGAGAACAATGCAATTGATTACAGTCTAAGCAGAGCACACATGAAGTTATCAGCCTTCTAATAACTTTCATATTTCTGCACAATCAACGGGTATTTTTCTGAACTAATCAAACAGGTATGTCAAAATGTTTTAATGCTATATTTAACAGACCAAAAGGGACCACATAAGAGAAGTTAATTTTAGCATTATATACCCTTTATTGGTTGTTTTAGTAAAGAAAGTATATGAATTTGAACATTGACCTGTGCTTATTTCAAACAACCAGTAGAGTTCAATAACTATTCAAGTATAGTGAAGGAAACAGTGGCTACTATAAAAGCTCCTATTTTACCAAACCATATTTACTAAACCAACCCCCTAAAGTGTATGGAAACTCTAGCAATGAAACTTTTATTTGCTGCCCTTTGATCCTACAAATATATAATTGAAATGTTTTGATACATCTGCTGAAGAAAATGCAAACAATGAATTATTCATCCTGTCAGAAATCCAGTGAGCTCCTGTCTTTCTGTGCTCTCTGCCACTGCTGCACTATATCTAAAGTAGTGTTATCAGGTCTCCGGAGTTCTCCTCCATGTACTACAGAATGTTGCCCCCCATAGTATGCATAGGAGGGTACCCTGGCTGCCACTGTAGGATATCTGTACTGTACTATATAACTCAGATATTCTGTAGGCAGTATGTATCTGAAGACATAAGGGCCTTTTATACATTATATGACCACTTTTGGCCAGACCTCCATCTATAGATATAACTTTGGTCATTTTATGCAAACAGCCTGCAGTACAGATGCTTTGTATGTGTGGGCCTCTCTCTAGACCCCTGGTAGAGCACGCAGGTTGGATCTATTTGGTGGGGTTGTATGAAGTTTCTGGGGTTTTATGTGCTGAAGTATACCAGGAAATAGCATATCTCTGAAGCACATTGAGACTGAGAATCCATCCACAGCAAACCACTGTGATCATCATAGTTTTGTTCCAAGAACCATTTAAAATATTATTGGTCCCCAAGGTGGTGTTTTTGACATTATTTGATAGAGTATGATGCTGTGGAGGGACTTTAACCACTTGCCGACCGCGTGCAGTATATTTACTGTTGCAGTGTGGCGCTGTGTTGCGAATCACCGTACATAGATGGCGATTTATGGACAGGCAGCTAGGGGGCGAGAGTGTGCCCGCAGCTCGGGTGGACCCGATGTCCGCTGGCGAGCCGCGATTAGCTTCCAGAGGGAAAGAACGTGGAACCACCAAAGTAAACACGGCGGTTCCCCGTTCTGTCTCTGTCACTCGGATCAGTTAGATCTCTTATGCCCCTGACAGCCCAGCCCCTTCACAGTTAGAACACGCCTAGTGAACACAGTTAACCCCTAGATCTCCCCCTGCAGGTTAACCCCTTCACTGCCAATGACATTTCTACAGCAATCAGTGGATATTTAAATTTCTGATCGCTGTATAAATGTCATTGGTCCCAAAAAATTGTCAAAAATGTCAGACATATTCGCCCCAGTATCAAAGTCCCGATAAAAATTGCAGATCGCCGCCATTACTTAAAAAAAAACAATGTAAAAACGCCAGAAATTAATTCTCATAGTTTGTAAATGCGGCAACTTTTGTGCAAACCAATCAATAAACACTGATTGCTATTTTTTTTAACAAAAATATGAAGAAGAATATACATTGGCCAAAACCGATGAATACATTTTTTTTTATATATATTTTTGTGGATTTGTTTTTTAGCAAAAAGTAAGAAACATTGTTTTTTTTGCAAAATTGTTGCTCTTTTTATGTTTATAGCGGTGATCAGAAATGACGCCGAGGTGATTAAATACCACCAAAAGAAAGCTCTATTTATGGGAAAAAAGGACGCAAATTTCGTTTGGGCACAAGGTCACACGACCTTGCAATTGTCAGTTAAAGCGACGCAGTGCTTAATCGCAAAAAGTGCTCTGGTCCTACAGTGGGAAATCCTTCTAGGGGTGATGTGGTTAAAGGGATGTGCTCAATGGGATTTAATGCCCTGTATATCATGAATAATGTGCATTGGCTATGGTTTTAATGATAAGGATGCTAATCTCCCCCACATTTATTACATAGTTACATAGTCAGTGAGGTTGAAAAAAGACACAAGTCCATCCAGTCCAACCTGCGTGTGTGCTTTTATGTTAATATGACATTGTGTACCCCTGTATGTTATAGTAATTTAGGTGCCCATCTAACAATTTTTTGACATTATCAATGCTCCTTGCTGTAACCACTGCTTGTGTAAGAGAATTCCACATCCTTACTGCTCTTACAGTAAAGAACCCTCTACGCAGTTTAAGGTTAAACCGCTTCTCTTCTAATTTTAGCGAATGACCACGTGCTTTTTTAAATTCCCTTTCACAGAAAAGCTTTTTCCCTACTGTGGGTTCACCGGCATGGTATTTGTACATTGAAATCATATCCCCTCTCAAGCATCTTTTCTCCAGAGAGAAGACGTTCAATGCTTGTTGTCTTTCCTCATAGCTGAGATCCTCCAGTCCCTTTATTAGCTTTGTTGCCCTTCTCTGGACTCTCTCTAGCTCTGGCACATCCCTCCTGAGGACTGGTGCCCAGAATTGGACAGCAAACCCAAAATGCGGCCAGACCAGAGTCTTGTATAGTGGGAGAATTATTGTTTTAGCTCTTGAGTTAATCCCCTTTTTAATGCATGCCAATATTCTGTTTGCTTTGCTTGCAGCAGCTTGGCATTGCATGCCTTTGCTGAGCATGTCATCTACTAGGACCCCTAGATCCTTTTCCATCCTAGATTCGCCCAGAGGTTGTCCTCCTAGCAAGTAAACTGCATTCCAATTTTTAGCACCCAATTGCATTATTTTATATTTTTCTACAATAAACCTCATTTGCCATGTAGTTGCCCACCTCATTCATTTGTTTAGATCTTCTTGCAAGGTTTCCACATCCTGCGTAGAGGTTATTTCCTTGCTTAGCTTTGTATTGTCCGCAAATACTGAGATTGGGCTACTTATCCCATCCTACAGGTCGTTTATAAATATATTAAATAGGATTGGTCCCAGGACAGAACCCCGGGGGACCCCACTTTCCACACCAGACCATTCTGAGTATTCCTCATTTATCACCACCCTCTGGAGTCGCCCCCATAGCAAGTCTTCAATCCAGGTACTTAGTTTGTACAGTAAAGGTTTATGGGAAACGGAATGGAATGCCTTTGCAAAATCTAGATACACCACATCTACTGGCTTTCCTTTATCTAGATGGCAACTTACTTCCTCATAGAAGGTTAGTAGATTGGTCTAGCAAGAACGATTATTCATGAATCCATGCTGATCACTGCTAATGATACAGTTTTCATTGCTAAAATCTTGTATATAGTCCCTTATCATCCCCTCCAAGAGCTTGCAGACTATTGATGTTAGGCTAACTGGCCTGTAGTTCCCAGGCATGTATCTCGGCCCTTTCTTAAATATTGGTGCTACATTGGCTTTTCTCCAATCAGTTGGTACCATTCCAGTCAGTAGAATGTCCATAAAAATTAGGAACAATGGTCTGGCTATCACTTGGCTGAGTTTCTTAAGGACCCTCGGGTGTAATCCATCTGGTCCCGATGACTTATTAATGCTAAATGTATCAAGTCTGTCTCTAATTCTGTCCTTTGCTAGCCAAGAGGGTGCTTCCTATAATGTGTTAATGGGACTAACATTACTGTCTTGGTTACTGAACCCCCCCATTTCCCTTGTGAAGACTGAGGAGAAGAATAAATTCAAAGCCCTCGCCATCTCTCCATCTTTTGTAACCAGATTCCCTTCCTCAACCTTTATTGGGCCAATATGTTCTAACCTCCCTTTTTTACTATTTATATACTAATATAATTTCTTGTTGTTTTTTTTTTTTTACTCTCCTCTTTTTCTTTTGCTTTTATATGCAATTTTACGTCGGAATTAAGCCACCCAGGACTTTTGTTAGCTCTTTTGAGTTTATTTCTCATTGGAATGCACTGGCCAATACCTTTATTTAACCGGTTCCACACCACGCGCTGTATATTTACAGTGGCGGTGTGGATGCTGAGCGTGAATCACCGTAAAAAGGCGGTGATTCACGCAGGCGCAGCTAGGGGGCGATCGCGCACCGCCGGCGCTGCGCTCTCATGCCCGACATACTCCGGAGGAGTGTGCCCGCGGCTCGGGCGGATCCGATGTCCGCCGGTGAGCCGCGATGAGCTGCTACAGCCAAAGAGCAGGGAACCGCCGATGTAAACTTTCAGTGACAGGGATCAGTAGATCTCCTATGTCCCCATCTGATCGCTGTATAAATGTCATTGGTCCCAAAAAAGTGTCAAAAATGTCCGACATGTCCACCCCAACATTGCAGTACCGCTAAAAATCGCAGATCACCGCCAGTACTAGTAAAAAAAATAAAATAAATAAAAACCCCAGAAATTAATTCTCATCGTCCGTAAAAGCAGCCACTTTTACGCTAACCAATCAATAAACGCCGATTATGATTTTTTTTACCAAAAATATGAGGAAGAATATAAATCGGCCAAAACTGATGAAAAAAAAATTTTTTTCATATTTTTTTTGGATTTGAATTTTAGCAAAAAGTAAGAAATATTGTTTTTTTTTGCAAAATTGTCCCTCTTTCTTTATTTATAGCGGTGATCAGAAATGACGCAGCGGTGATCAAATACCATCAAAAGAAAGCTCTATTTGTGGGAAAAAAAGGACACAAATTTTGTTTGGGTACAACGCCGCACGACCGTGCAATTGTCAGTTAAAGCGACGCAGTGCCGAATCGCAAACAGTGCTCTGGTCCTAACATGGGAAATTCTTCCGGGGCTGAAGTGGTTAATATGTCCATAAAGCACTCCCATTTTCTTTTCTAGCAAAGAGTGAAGTTTAGGAAAGTTGTCTCTTTTGAAATTCAGTGTTTTTGTATTACCCTTACCCTGGAACCTGGCCCTAATGCAGTAGTAGTTGTTTTTAGAACGATAAACTCTCCCTCAAAGCACCAACAGGAACCTGGTCCTAATGCAGTAGTAGTTGTTTTTAGAACGATAAACTCTCCCTCAGAGCACCAACAGGAACCTGGCCCTAATGCAGTAGTAGTTGTTTTTAGAATGATAAACTCTCCCTCAAAGCACCAACAGAAACCTGGCCCTAATGCAGTAGTAGCTGTTTTTAGAACGATAATCTCTCCCTCAAAGCACCAACAAGAACCTGGCCCTAATGCAGTAGTAGTTGTTTTTAGAATGATAAACTCTCCCTCAGAGCACCCCCAGAAACGTTTCCCTAATGCAGTAGTAGATGGTTTTAGAATGAGAATCTCTCCCTCAGAGCAAAAACAGGAATGTTTCCCTACTGCACTATAAGATGGCTCTGAGCGCTAATGTGTCCCTCACAGGACCGCAATGAAGGTCTCCCTAATGCAGTTTGCGATGGTTGTGAACGTTAATCTTTCCCTCACAGCAGCGGCATGAAGCTCTCCCTACTCTAGTCTGAGACGATCTGACACGTGGCGCTACGTGACTCAAGCCCCATATAGAGGCTGGGTCACATGATGCACTGGCCAATCACAGCCATGCCTTTCGTAGGCATGGCTGTGATGGCTTATAAGGGCAAACTAGTGAAAAGCTTGTTGATTGGCTGCCCAGCAGCTATAGAAAAGGCTCCAAAAATACCCGAATACCGAACCTGATCCCAGACTTTTTTTTAATGTCCGGGATCGGGTTCGGGGCATGGACACCCCAAAGTCTGGTACGATCCCTAATTTTACAGTCCGGGTTCGTTCAACTCTAGACATTTGCATTCATCAGCCAGGAAGCTGTGCATGGGACGTACTTCAACATTCCAACATGACAATGATCCAAAACACAAGGCCAAGTTGACCTGTCATTGGCTACAGCAGAATAAAGTGAAGGTTCTGGAGTGGCCATCTCAGTCTTTTGACCTCAATATCATTGAGCCACTCTGGGGAGATCTGAAACGTGCAGTTCATGCAAGACAGCCCAAGAATTTCCAGGAACTGGAGGCATTTTGCCAGGAGTAGAGTTGAGCGAACCCGGACTGTAAAGTTTGGGTCCGGACCGAACTTTGGGGTGTCCGGGATCCGGACCCGAACCCGGACTTTTCAAAAAAAACCCGGGTTCGGGTCCGGGGTTCTGGTATTTTATTCCACGTGTTGAAAAGCTGCCAAAGGCAGCCAATCAACAAGTGTTTCACTGGTTTTCCCAGAGAAACAATCGCAGACATGCCTACTAATGGCATGGCTGTGATTGGCCAGTGCAATATGTGACCCAGCCTCTATATGGGGCTGGAGTCACTGTGTTGCATGTCATATGCTCTCAGGATAGTTTAGGGAGAGGATGCTGCTGGCTCTGTGAGGGACAGATTGCAGAACATCTCATCCTGCATTACTGAACGATCTGATTGTGGACTAGGGAGAGACACTAGTACTGCTGCTTTGAGGGACAGATTGCAGACCTCATCCTGCTGCACAGAACGATCTGACTGGACTAGGTAGAGTCTGTTGCTTTAAGGGAAAGATTATTCTTCTAAAATCATCTACAACTTGTACAGGGAAAGGTTCAAGCTGTTGCTTTAAGGGAAAGATTATTGTTTTAAAATCATCTGCAAGCTCCATTCACTAAGTGTATTCTAGCTGCATAGAGCCATATTAGTGTTATAAAATCATGTCCAAGCTCCATTCACTAAGTGTATTGTAGCCGCATAAAGCCTTATTGGTGTTTAGAGTTGAACGAACCCGAACTGTAAAGTTCGGGTCCGTACCAAACTTTTGGGTGTCCGGGACCCGGACTTTTCAAAAAAAGTCTGGGTTCGGGTCCGGGGTTCTGGTATTTTATTACATGTGTTGAAGAGCTGCCAATCAACAAGTGTTTCACTGGTTTTCCCTAGAAGCCATCACAGCCATGCCTACTAATGGCATGGCTGTGATTGGCCAGTGGACCATGTGACCCAGACTCTATATGGGGCTGGAGTCACCGTGCTGCATGTCATATGCTCTCAGGATAGTTTAGGGAGAGGATGCTGCTGGCTATGTGAGGGACGGATTGCAGAACATCTCATCCTGCTGCACAGAACAATCTGATTGTGGACTAGGGAGAGATACTAGTACTGGTGCTTTGAGGGACAGATTGCACACCTCATCCTGCTGCACAGAATGATCTGACTGGACTAGGTAGAGTCTGTTGCTTTAAGGGAAAGATTATTCTTCTAAAATCATCATCAAGTTGTACAGGGAAAGGTTCCAGCTGTTGCTTTAAGGGAAAGATTAGTGTTCTAAAATCATCATCAAGTTGTACAGGGAAAGGTTCCAGCTGTTGCTTTAAGGGAAAGATTAGTGTTCTACAATCATCATCAAGTTGTACAGGGAAAGGTTCCAGCTGTTGCTTTAAGGGAAAGATTAGTGTTCTAAAATCATCATCAAGTTGTACAGGGAAAGGTTCCAGCTGTTGCTTTAAGGGAAAGATTATTGTTCTAAAATCATCTCCAAGTTGTACAGGGAAAGGTTCCAGCTGTTGCTTTAATGGAAAGATTATTGTTCTAAAATCATCTTCAAAGTGTGTGGGAAAAGCCTATTGCAGGGGCATAGAGCCATATTAGTGTTCTAAAATCATCTTCAAAGATCTGATCTTCACTGAAGATGATTTTAGAACACTAATATGGCTCCATGCGGCTGAAACAGGGTTTTCCCACACACTGTGAAGATGATTTAATAACACTAATATGGCTCCACGCAGCTGAAACAGGGTTTTCCCACACACTTTGAAGATGATTTTAGAACACTAATATGGCTCCAATGCGGCTGAAACAGGATTTTCCCACACACTGTGAAGATGATTTTAGAACACTAATATGGCTTCATGCGGCTGAAACAGGGTTTTCCCACACACTTTGAAGATGATTTTATAATAATAATATTTCCCTTAAAGCAACAGCTGAAGGCTTTCCCTGTACAACTTGGAGATGATTTTAGAATCTAAAATCATCTCCTAGTTCTATAGGGAGAGGTTCCTACTGTTGCTTAAAGG